>CM031240.1:916539748-917139748 GCA_018340775.1 Taxus wallichiana var. yunnanensis | reverse complement strand
GATACAAAAATGTACCTATGCACTTTAGATGTTTAATAAGATGCACGAGGTATGGTCCCTTCTCACCCTAAAAGTGGGAAGTGAGAATGCATGGGTATAGATCGAAAGATGAAAAATAAACTAAGCGCCACTTGGGCAAAGCTTCACCTTGTCCAAAGGTGAGAAAGAAGCTAAGCTAAGTGAGACGTCATCTAATTTTCCATGATGAAAGGCACTTAGATCCAACTTAAGTGGACTCTTTGCCTTGTTTTGAAAAACAAGGTTCAGACTCCAAGCAAGTCGTCACTTCATGATGGCTTGACGCGATAAAGGACTAGTAAAGTGGGCTCCAAGACATAATGACTTCCCTAACAATATCTCTCAACTAGGTATCACAAGTTATCTAAGAGCGGGAACGATTTACCAAGAAAATTCACACTGACTAATTCTTGGAGTATCTCATCTTTTCCCCCTTCAAGTACAGTGGGCAATAAATGCATCCATCATGTACTCTTACTAGGGTCGTGATAAGGACAACTTGTGACTCTAACTCACAATGAAAAACTAGTCAAGTGGGTAAGTGGAGCACTTCCTGTTTCATCCACGAGGTTACTCAGCGGTGGATTAGTTTAGGGTTCCTAGAACCACCCCCATTGTTGTAGCTTAAGGTGTTATGCCAAAGGGGTTATGTTCCAGTTAAGCGGATAGGGATGTACCCTTTTCCAAAACCTGCAATATAGTGTGAAGGGGAATGGTGTGTTTTTTATCTTTTTAACTTAAATGTGGTTTTAAGTGGCACACCATTTGGCAATCTGCATGTAAACACGTGTATTAGAAGTTTTTTGTTTCATTTTGATGCCTTTCTTTAACAAGCGTTAGGTCCTGTAGACAATGAGTTTAGTAATTTTCCATTTACAAATTGATATCAAGAAAGAGAATTTACACTTTGCTTTTGATTCCTAAGATCGCCAAAGGCGCGAAGGAAGAGCATACGCAATGTGAAAATTCCACTAAGACAAATCATATGGAAATTATTTTACCCTTTAGAATCATAGAACAAGTGTTTTTAAAGTGTGACATAAATTTGTACAAGTGATTTTGATCTCCAAGATCACCTAGAAGGCATGAGGAGAGAGCATACACACTTTACAAGCCTTGTTCAAGCTAAGAAATGAAAACACTTAAGCTATGCAAGCTGAAATAACAAAAAAACCCTGCATCTACCTTGTTAGTCTTAAAAACCTCAGAAAAGTTTAGCAAAATGATTTTACAGCCTGGAGAAAATTTTCCAAGTTTTAACACAGATGCCTATGCACCTAGAATGACACCCAGCGTGCCCCAAACGCCCAATGGATATGCACCTAACCGGTGCGAGATGCATGGCGGGAAGAAATACCCGGGGTAATAGGGGTATAACACATACAGCCTATCCGACAGGTACACTAAGGTTCCAATGTGGACGCGTTTGTCTCGTGAGATACACTGCAAACAAAATTAAATAAATCCAAAATATATCAAAAATACACTAGCGCACACAGAGACACATATACGCCTAGTAAGTGATGAAGACACAGATATTTCAACAACGACGCGTTCAGGTCAAAATGACAGATTTACACAGTGGGGTCATATACACCAGTGCATCCAAAGAGATGGAGACGCGTGCCATCCGACATAGACGCGTATGGGTCAACGGTTATGTGCCTCTTTGAAAAATGACCTGACCATGAAGAGTATGACCAGATATGTGTGCACCTATTTTGACGGGGATACTAAGGTTTTGACGGGATGTGCCCCTTTAAGAAACCTACATGTACCCCCTGAAAAACCTATAAAACTCATAGATTTTGAAAATTTTCAAAAGAAAACAGGTTATTTGTTAGTCAAAGAAGCCTATTTCTAGTTCAAACCCATAAAATATATGTGAACAAGGGTGATTTAACTAGTTTTAGAAATGGAAATAAGAAAATAACAAGTTGTTTCCTCTAAAAAACTTGTAAGTGAACTTTGAAAACTTAAAAGACCTCCATTAATAGAGGATGGACTAAGTGTCCCACTGGGTGTGCCAAATGTGTTCAATAAAAGGTTGCAAAAGCTATGGAATGGGGTAAGAACACTTAAGAAACCCCAAAGCTTTGTGCAAAATAATCAATGGACCATCAGATAAGAAATAAACAAGGATTCCTACTTTACATGCATTAATCTTGAAGTAAACAAGAAAACTTAGCAAATATAATTACCCTCTATTATTGAAAGCTTAAATAAATGAGCCTAATAAGGATCTAAGCAATTAATTTATTCTTCAAGAGAATGGGAGCTCATCATTAATGGCTTCAAGGCCAATGGTTCTTCCCATTTACTCCATGTTGTGTGGTGAAATGCAAAAGATAAAACAAATAGCTCAATAAAATGAAATAAAACTCCTAATCCTTACAATAATACTATAGTTTATGTTAGACGGAAGAAGTGTTCTTAGAAATGAGAGGGGGGTAGTGGGCTATTTATAGTTTTCAATTTGGGAAATGGGAGGATTTTTTGTGCATGTGGGACTAAAAGGGAGTCAACAAGTTAATTAGCAAGTCAAAGTAAGATTTGACTAGGTTTATAAGAGGTTGATCATGATTTAGGGTAATTAACCTAGGTTAGACTAATTAATCTTGTTTAGAGAGAAATTAGGGTTTTGGGAGGGTTCTGGAAGGTCTAATCAATCCAATGAAATGGATTGATAGTCCAGGAAGCTAATAGAAGTGGTAAAGAAGAGGATTTAGCCAAGAAGAGGCTATAATAGCCTACTTAATTGGTTTACAAGAATAATATGACCAAAAGAGTGTCATAAGAGGGGAGTTAGATAAGACTAATTGACGATATGTCGTCAATTTATGAGGAGGAGAATAGCTAGCACAATATTAGGAATAATAGTGCTTTGATCAAACTACGGCGTTTACAGTTTGAAGCTTCTTAACAGTCAAGGAATCAACATCTCACATCTATAAGAACTTAAGCTTCTTTTCTCCAATTATTTTAATAAGATCCGGACTCAACTCAAGAATTGTCAAAGAGGTTTCCAAATCAAGTTGCATTCATTCAGATATCACATATTAGGTGGAGAATGACATGTGGTTTAAGGCCTCTTGAGTTAAGCCAACATCGTTGGTGTGCGGGGTTCCCTCGAGCCCAATAATGTTTGTTTTATAGGTTTTCCCATCCATAGTTAGGGGTTTAAACCTTATTTATAATTTTCAATGGGCTTCCCAACATGACCAATAACTAGGGTTTGACAATGAAAAACATTTCTAAGAAGAAGATAGTGCTAGAAATTGATGACCCAAAATCCAAGAAGGTCCAAGACCATACAACAGGGTCAAGACCGTAAGAACAAACATGAAAGATTTGTATGTTCCTGCTCTAGGTCATTTTCCGAGTCATAGTTCAAGGAATGAACCATAATATGTCTCTAATCTCCCTATTCCAATAGTGTGCACTCTGAAAACTTCCTAGATCCATATGTAAACAACTATGTGCACTCATCCTTTATGTTTTCAAGTTCCTATCTTTTCTATACATTAGTTATAAGTATTAAGTATTTCTCTAGTATTGAATAATTAATGTTGGAAGTCGGTTAATCATAATAATATCTTGTATCTCCCCTTACATCCTTTAGTGTACTTAACTCACCGATATAGATTTCACATAATCTAATAAGAGTTTAAAAAGTTATCATGATTAAATATTTTAGTGTGTTCTACATGAAAATGGATTTTTATTATTATCAAACACAAATATGAAATTGAAAATGAATAAAAATATAATTGCTAATTTGTTATTTTTATTTGGTGTGGATGTTTCTTGTGTTGGATTTTGTTATAGCTATCTAAAATAAGATAATAGGATCATTTTTTCATGATTGGTTTAGACCCTTGCCATTATCAATAAAAGTCATAACATAAGCTTAAAACAAGAACCCATATAATTCTTACGAATGAATAGGACACACTTATAATTAGTTACAAATTTATGTAAATTACATATGGTTGAAATATATGTAGTCCTATAACTACATGATATAGTCACGTCGATTTTTTTGCGATCAACGATTATGTAGAAGTAACATCCATTTTAAATAACTATGGATCAATTTTATATGCATGATTTTTATGTAGATGAAAAACTATTATGTAGAGAAACATGAAATAAATAGACTTCTAAAATATTTACCTTTATCCTAAAAGAACCTTAGAATCTTAAACAATATGTATGTTAGAGATTGTGCCTAGTTTGAGTCTCGAGGTAGCCGCGATATACATTCATAACTTTGAAATTTATTTTTAAATGTAGGTGATACGATAGGGAAAATCATCTCATGAACTTGATAGTTTAGGTGAAATAGTGTTGTGCACTACTCGTCCAAATTGTAAAATGCCAATTTAAAAAACCATAATATTCATGAATTAACAAAAAATTGCCACTAAAATTTTCATTGTTCTCCATATCTCCATGTAATTCATTTGGTGGCTCACGTTGTGTAACACACTCTTGTCACTCCCTTAACATGTCTTATGGTTTTATTTATTTTGACACTATAAGGTATTGTCTCTTATGTATTTTAAATAATTTAATTTTATTCACTATCTACTCAAGGGGAGAATACAAAAACCTAAATTTAGCTCAAAGAATTATTACATGACACTTTTACAAATTATACTTATATGATTCATGAATAATTATACATTATTTTAGTGGTGCAAGTCCTTTGTGGTCTTCGATCGTCTTGCTTGTTTAACTATTTTATATTATTTGATGTGGTCTTGTGCACATTTTTTATGTCATGTCACAAAGATCTCTTAGTCTTTCCTCTCATTATTTGACTATTTCATGTCTTAATACAAAGCTGTTAGTTTCGGAAAAAATCATCCAACAATTTTGTTTGAGATTAATAGTTTTGTCCCCTTTTAGTTTTAGATCATTTCGGCCATTAGTTTTCATTGTTACTATTTTTCATTAACTTATTATGTTTTAGATTGGTGTTGAATGCTACTAGATTTAAATTTCAAATTAAAATACTCATATATATACAAGTTTGCAATGAGATTTATCATATAACTTCCACTTATGAAATATCGGGCAATAATCAAGGAAATATTATAATCCACCCCATGAGCACATCATAAGGGGGAAATTATTTACTTTGAATTGTTCTACATCTACATCTGAGGCTTTCATTTGGGACATAGTTATCCTAGTATCAATATTAAGGCACAAGGGAAAATCTTAGGGAATGTGACTAGTTGCATACACACATGTACCATACATGAGGACAAATACATAGAATTTAAAATGTAGTGAAATGTTTGGTTGGATTTAGCTAGGCTTGATCATCAAGAGTTAGTCCAACTCAAGCACTTAACCTTTTTTAATCTAATGTTCACTTGAGCACTTTTCAACAAGATAGGGTTTTGTCGGTATAAACACAAATGCAAGTATTATAAAGAATGTAAATATACAAGGAAGCGGTGCGGGTGAAGTGACAAAAAAACAAAAAGTACATATTTATTAGTATGAAACCATCTATTTACGTATGAAATTATTTCCAAAATAAGCACCCTACTTATTTTTAGGAAAATAATTACAAGAAACAAAGATTTGAAGGCTTTGATCAAAGTCATTCACTCATTTCCCCCTTGATGCATAAAAAAATTCTTCAAATTACTTTCATAGGTCATTTTGAGTCTATATAAGATAAACCAAATAACACTTAGTCAAAATCATGTGTTTTAGGATCTAGACATGTGATGATGTACAAATTCTCAAATTTACAAAGGATCTAGACCATAAAATTTAACCAAGTCACGAAGGGGACATATGGAGGTCGCTAGTAAATTATTCACCTTACGGGCCAAGATGGGTTCCAAATCGTATCCAAACTGAGTTGATCACCAGGTTGGGTCCTGAGTTTTGTTGGTCATAGGGTCACAAAATTATGTTATTCACGGGGTCACAAAGCCGAGTAAGTCTTGAGCGAGTCGGCCGTGAACATAGTGCTATGTTGTTGGTCCAAGTGGACCAATGACATATGCCTCTGAAACTCACACTTTGGCGAAGGCAAATGGAAAAGTGATCTTCATTTTTGGGGCCATGAGAACCCGAGAATCCAAATGGGTGATCGAAATGGCTAAGGCATGGAAGGAGGTGGTGGAAACATGGCATGATCCTCGTAACTCAAGTTTTTAGGGAAGATTATTTTAGATCGACAAGGAATGTAAGATTTGGGATCCCATGATCCCAATAAGTGTAAAGTGATCTCGAGATATCCAGGCATAAAGAAACCCCAAGAATGGGAATGATTGTGATTGGTCCATATGGACCAATCACGCAGTCCAATGAGAACAAGATCAATGAACATGTCTCGAAATTTTTAATCAACCCCAAGAAGAATTGGAGAGTCGAGTATCGGTGATTACTCCACATGGATGAATCACAAGTCACTCAAACCCCAAGGAAAATAGAGGAAAGGGCGTAGGAATTTGGAGGCGGTGCCCCCATGAACCAATGACCCCTAAAACCCCAATCTAATATTAGAAGGTCTCTTTTCACCTTTAAAGCATGAATCCGTCAAATGGGTTGTCAATCGAGTGAGATGGGTAGTAAAAGTGATCTTGAGGTTATATTTCATGGCACTTGTGGATGTTAACTATGAAAAATGACTTGGAGATCTTCAAATTTTCTTAACTCTTGCTATAGGTCACCAAATTAATCAAAATCATTCTCATTATAAATATCTTAATGATATCCACATGATTAAAATAGTTTCTAGTTATAATAAATCTAGTTTTGAGCCTAAATTGAGATAAAAGGGTAGAAAAATCATTTTAAATATGAGTTTTGTGACCATAGGCTTGGCCTATTTCAAATGCTCGTATCTTTTCATAATGAGACCATGTTTACACGTATGTGGTGTCATCAAAAATTTCTTGATCATAGCTTCAAGATGGGATTAGTTTCACATAGAATGTTTGAGAGATTAGATATATTTTAATGAAAAAGTTTGGAGAAATTTTCATCTTGTTTCTCAATTAAATGACTCCCAAATTAGTTGAAAATGGTTTTGAGTGACGTAAAAATCTAGCATTAAATTGTTTCTTGAGCAACCCCAACTTTAAATGATTTGATTTTTCATAAACCAAGAAATATTTTGTGCCCAATTTTGATCTACACATTAAATTTTGATTGGTCGTTTGGTGGTTAGAGAAGTGGGTGATTCTCTTAATTTTCATACATCTTTTGATCCCTTTCTTCTCTCTGTTTCTATAAAATGTAACTCATTCCTTATTGTTAAAAAATCCTCTCTGAATGTAAATTTTCCCTACCCAAATGGTGGCTAGACATTATGAGTTACGGGCCTTTGATTTTGAGTTGTGTCCACTACCTTCCTAATGATTATAACAATTTGTTTATGTTCACAAGTGATAATATATGGTTGATTGTAGCTCATATCTACCCTTTGGCTTGTGATATTTCCTTATTAGCTTTCTATTATGTTTTTCATGATGTGTGTGGATTATATTTTCATGGTCTCGTCTCTTTGTATCAATCATACTTTGGGAATCAATTTTTTTTATTGAAAAGAGCACTTTTATATTAATAGAACAATATATACAATGCCATTCATACAAAAATGGGTGAAAAATTCACACCCCGAATTCCAAAAGTCAAATCAAGCTAAAAAATTCTCGAGAAAGGCAAGTCATAACACCAAAATTTTACATAAATAGTGCGAAGTTCAACAAAAAGATAGATAACTAAGCGGCAGCATGAAAACATGAAGTTAGGTGGTGGGGGGGAGGGGGAATGTTAGGATTGTCACCCCACCCGATCGAGTGGGGTGAGTCTCATCAATAATAGGATCCCACCCATCCTGTCCATTATCTTGTTTATCACTAGAGTCATTAGTAGGCCAAGTAGGAGAAATGACCAGCGAAGTTGAGGAAACTTGTCAAGTAGAAGAAAATCAACCAGCCACCCACCGGAGGAGGCACGGGAGAAGGTGACCGAGAGTGAGGATATCTTCGTCGAGGAGAAAGAGTTTACGGGCGTCGATGAGGTCACCCCAACTTGCAGCCAAGAGGAAGAGATCGGTGAGGAAGAGGTGGAAAATGATGACATGGTGGTGGTGAACAATGATGTAGGGGCACATCTGGGGAGCCCAATTGATAGCAAAAGGGGTTGAACCCTAGTGATCAAGGAGGCACTTTGGAGATGCTCTACCTTGAGCCTAACCTTCTTGACTTGAATCAAAATTTGAAATTGTGCGGGGTGAATTATGGGTTGTTTCTTCCCTCTTGGCATTTGAATTGTATTCTTATTTTCATCTCAAGGAGAGATCCATTCTATTTTGGTACAATCACCACCCCTTTTAGTCTATTTTATGTTTTTTACTCATCCCTTTTCACTTGTAATTAGTAGATCGTTGTTTAGTGGTAGTTTACGGATGACATTAGAATAGTTAGTGTAGGAATGTTTCCTTATCTAGAGGTATGTCCCAAGGATCCAAGGTCCCACACCTTGGGGAAATTCCCATGTTTCTCAAAAGTGTTAAGCATGGAATCAACAAGGGTGGAATATCAAGTGACAATTATTTTTGCACACCCAATGGGACAACTTGAGTCATTTTAATCTCATTTCTTATAAATTTGACTAAGATTGGTGTGTGCCTTATTGGTACCAAGCCTTTTTAAGTATCATCTCGACACACTTGGTGACTCCATTGGTTAAAATATTACCCATTTTCTCATTTTTCGATCACTTTTCCATTTATTACATATTTTCATGTTTCCACACTGCATGGCTCTTCTCAAAGCTCTCCCTATCCCTCATAACAATTTTAGTCCCCTCCATTTATAGCAATGGGATGATATCCCTAAATCATTCATGAAAATAGTGATCTAACCTATTTTGAACACATTTAATATGTATCCAACCATTGTTCCATAAAAAATATTAGAGAGGAGAATATTTTCCTTAGAAATTTTGTCTCTTCTTTCGAGAGGTGATGCTCAAGAATGGTACTTGAATTTGGTTGCACAATCCATTGTAACATGGGATCAACTAGGAGAGAAATAGAAAAATAGTTCAAGGAGAATAGAACTTCAAAACCATAAGGACAGTCTCATTATAGCTTATCTCATAATTCAACCTCATATTTACAAGGATGTGGAGAATAATCCTAAATAATTCAAGCCCCAACTAGGTATGGTATTTTTGTACTATTTAAGATCCTTTGATTATGATATTTATATCATGATTTAGTCCCTTAGAGGTAGTTCTCTTGCCCATGTATATGATTTTTCTATACAAGTAAAGATGATTCTCATTTAACTTGGTAAGAGAAAATTTATCCCCATTTCTCCCATCCTTCCCTTGTTGAGCCTTCCATGTTTTGCTTTAGATTTAGGAAGCCCATATGGTTCCCAAACCTCCACCTAAGGGATTACCTTGTCCTCCAAAGTTTTTTCATGAATCTTTGAGAGATTTTAATATTTTACAACCTATCCCCATCCTCTGTCCAACACTCACCAAACCAAATTACCCAAAAGTGCTATTGGATTGGGTGTTTATAATATTTTTGATGAGAGGGACGATAAATGTGCAACACTCCAAGTAATTTTCAATGCAAACCAGTCAAATATTAAAGAAGATCAATATGGAAAGAAAATATGTAGATTTTTTTTCAAACCTCTTGATTTGTATAAATTAGATTACATGAAGGATGATCATTTGAATATTTCGAGAGGATCGGATCAACAAGGTTGAGCTCAAGAAAAATCTTGTGAATTCTTCATGCCATTTTAGATACTATTTCAACAAAGAAGACAATGAAGTAACCATATCATAGTGGCATGACTCACATTCTAATGATAAGATAACTCATTTTCATAGTTCATATTGTCCACCTTTGAGAGATTGGGTATATTTAGAGAGAGATCATATTGAGATTGAAGTTGAAGAGGAAGTGTTTTTAACACTAGTGGAGTTTAAACAAGTCTTGAGGAAGAAGATATTCATGGTGAGAAATATGTTGTAATTGAATGTGATGATCCCCATTGATTTGCATGTTTAGATGTTTATGAACTTATAGAATATTGCATTGAACCATAATTACCATCCTTCAAGACTGCAAACCAACGGATGTATTATTATCATGACATTAAGGAGGAGGATGAAATTGAACCTATGAACTTCATATTTGAAGAGGATGATAAAGAGGTTAAACCAAACATGGAAACAAATATATTTATTAAAACAATAAAAAGAGATGGAGGAATAAATGAGAAACATGGGAAACCAACTTTGATAAGTGATTTCCCTATCGGGTATATCACCTTATCAAAGCTTCATCTTGAGTTGCAAGTATTCATGTTCATTTCAGAGAATGAAAAGAAACTTCAGAAATTCATAGGTCAGCTCCAACACCTCCCAAACCCAAATGAAGATCAGGTAGAGGTTTTTTCTCTTTTTAGTTAACACTTTGAAGGTAAATAATTTGAAAACCAATTTTCAACTATCACTAATATCCATGGTCACTTTGCACATTTAGTTGGCTCGCTAATATCATTTAGAAAGGGAGTTACTTCTCCCAATCGATCGATGGCTTTTTTAAAACTATTTTTGCACTTGGTTAAGGTAGATTATTGTAACTCCCACCCATGTGGGACCCAAATACATGACCAAAATACTAAGATAATTTTTTTACTTCCATATTGTTTGACATAATTTTTAACACCATAAAGATTCACATGAGAATCAATAACACCACATGTAATGTTTACATCAACATGAAGATCATACACACAATATGATGACACTATATGCACATTAAGCCACACTATTATAAATAAACATGTACAAAACCATGACCCCACCATAATATGAATATCACCCAATGGGAACTTTCCACATTACCAAATTTTCATGGCTACACCATTATCATACTCATATTTCATTATTTAACCTTAAAAATTTAAAGAGTACTTAACATGAGAGCACACATTTTCTTTTTTCTAGACCACATTTTTTTGTTCATGTTTAATACTTAACAAAACTTGGCTCCATCTAATTTATTTTGTTTATCTTATTGCAAATAAATTGTATGACTCGATTGTTAATTAGGAGTAAATTAACATTACACATTATAAGATTGGATTTAAAAATTAGGAACTATGTTTCGTCCCTCACTTGTTTTCAAGTGGATCAATTCACATCAGCTTTCACAATATAAAAAATGATATAAAAAGTTTTGAATAATCTCCATGGTACTTAAAATTTTTAAAACATTAACACAAGAGTATATTCTCAATAACAAAGGGCAAGTTACAAATTTTCTTTATAATTAGTGTCTTAAAGGTGCATTAATACATAAATCAATAATCCATGTGGTCCAAAACACTTTGCATAATTTTCACTTCTAATGGTGTTTAGTTCGTAGGATGACCACTTAAATGTGTTAATACGACACCGAGTCTTTCGAACACAAGGTGACTCATTATATTTATAACCATTGTAACTAATATACCTCCACACGCCCAAAGACCCTCCATTAGGTTCATAGGAAAGAATCATGATCATATTGAAAATACCTCTAGAATATCAAATACTACAAAATAATGTTTTCTTGACCCTCTTTCTATGTTGTAAACTTATATTCCTACAGAACAAGGTTACGAGAGCATATTTCCTTTTAAAATTAAACTACTATAGTCCGTAATGATAGGGTGCATTTTGAGGTACAACGGGGTCATATGTATCCCATGTTTGAGAAAGAACTCAACCTAAAATTTAGAGCAAGAAAGGGATTGCCAATGGTTAGAATGAAGGTGGTTATCTGTAGACACTAAATCACACACTTTGGGTATCCATTTACTATTGATCACATACTACTATTCATATGATTCCTAAGCAAGAAAAGTTCTAATTAACTCATGTCTTTTGCCTCTTTTCTTGATTTCCGTTCTCATTTTTGGTCTTACACACCTTATTTCCTAGTCGACATTTGACTCTTTAGTTTCTCGATTCTGACACTAGCGCTTAGCCATGACACCAACGCTAGGTGCCCCCATCCCATCCAGGCACCCCAGACCTCTTTGTATTTTTCTCACATATTTTGGGTCCTTTATAGCCATTTGGGCATATTATTTTCTTAGTGGTCTTCTTTTTCGGGGTTAATTTTGAAATTCAAGCAAGGGAATCATATAAATATAAATTTATGTGATCATAATAAAGGACCTAGCACTAAGCATTAACTATCACCACCTAAGGTTGCATTCCAAGGCCATTCTAGGAGCATTCAAGCATCTATATAACATCCATAAAAGGAATAAGGGAGTGCATTCTTACTGCACACATGTATAGGAAGGGAATTTCATTATTTCATGCACACATCTATTTACATCTTCTACATCTAGTTACTTGCTCACTATCAAGTGTGACATGCACAAGAGTCACCTAGGGCATGATTTGAAACACACATATAGAACAATATGGGGTCTGATATGTATTGCAAAACTTGGTCATAAGTTCACTTGTTTGAAAACTAAGGACAATCGAACCCTTATTTGAATTATTTTCTTTTTGGGATTTGATGCGCTTTGGGGTTTTGTAGGTCATTTCTTCATTGCGGGATACGGGAGACATCTACGGACTCATTGCAACATATTAGAGATAGGTAACAAAGGAAAAAGAATATTTCACGACCCTCTAAAATTAGGTACCACATATTCTACGCAATCACCAATGCCTCGAGGATGTTTGCACACCCTAGGTGCCCTTTCCTTTGCCTAGGTACCTTGGTCTTGGATTCTTCGGAAATTTTGAATTTTTCTGGGTCTTATTGCGACACTCTAAGTTCCTCTTCCAGTATTTTTCTAGATCAGCATAACTTTGACATCACCGCAAATTGGCTAAGTACTTTTAATCCTTCATTTGCAACTAGGGTTTTACATTTTTTCGAGCTTAGTTTGATTTCGGAAAAAATTGTATTTCATTGCACATTTATTTTACATCGTTGTTACATATTTAGAATTATGCATCTATTTATTCCAATATTTTCTTAATCATTTAGTGAACATGCCACTCAAACCCACCTTACATCTATGGTTTTAATAATCTTCTCATTATCACTCAATCTTATGGAAAATTTATGGAAGCCCACCTTAAAGAGCTTAATGATAATCTCGTTGAGAATCCTCAGGACATAGAATTGCTTTTATTTTCTACTCATGAGGAAGCCATTAATATTACTGAGCTTAATTCCCATATATCTATCCCACTTCCATATTTATTTCTACTCAATCACTTTATTCCACTCCTCCGCCTAATTCTCTTGTTCATGTTTCAATTCCAACTCCCACTAATCACTTCACTCCACCCCTTATTTCTCATACTTGGAAAGTATCTTCCACTAGCACTCAATATTTAGCCTCTCTTTATTGGGTCCTTTAAGCACAAATTCATCGATTGCACAGGATACTTCTCACACATCTCCATCTTTGGATTCCACATTAACCCTTCATTCCCCTTTTACATGGACTCCATTTCGATTACACACTTCCACTTAATTTTTTCATTCCCAAGATTCCCATTTTCAACAACCATGGTGACCCCGGGAACATCTCTTAGCATTTCATGTGGCATGTCTAGATTTTATGGATGATCATACTCTTTTAGCTAAGCTCTTTCCTTGAAGTCTTCATGATTATGCGATGTGTTGGTTCTATGACCTACCTATCCATTCGGTAACATCTTTTACGCATTTAGCTGATGTTTTTCTTGCTCATTTCTCTATTAATATCTGCTCTAAGATATCTTATGCTCAACTTTCGCAACATAAGAAAGGCTATAACAAAAATCTAGTGGATTATGTCTTACGATACAAGAACAACTTAGCTAAGATGTCTAATGTAATCACAAAATCTGAGATTCAAGATATTTTTGTTCAAATTCTATTTCTACCTCTCCAGAGAGTGTTATATTTTAGACATATCCTTCATTTGATCATTTATGCCATACTCTTAAGCTATGCAAGACTAAACTCTTATCTATAGGAAATCTTAAGTATCAAGAACAAGCTTCATCTTCTACGCGTTTTCAAAATAAATAAACTTTCAAGCAATCCACGAAACTTGTTGAAGCTAAAGCCACTGTCAATGTCATATTTAATACTAAAGAGCTTGAATGACAACTGCCTAAGCGTACATATACCAAATTGAATATCACTTTGCATCTTCTATTGTCACAACTTTTTGAGAGAAATCTTATTGGGTACCTCCTCCACACAATTTGAACCCATCTCGTACTAAAGGTCGTAATTACAATGAAAATTTCAAATGCAAATATCACCAATGCGTTGGGAATTCTACAAATTGATGCTTCAAACTTCAAAATCTTATTCAATACCTTATCAATAATAATGTTATTGAGCTTCCAGAGCCTACAAATTTTGCACCAGTCATCGAAAATCACAAGCTCAATATATTTAACAATCATCTTCCTAAACACGATAAGAAAGCGTCGATTCTTAAGCTAATCATATATATCACACAATTCCTCCTCCTGCACTGAGGGCTTTTGATTTTCTAATGGCTCATGCTTTGAGACATCTCCATTGATTAGTACTTACTATGATCATGACTATTATGCTACATTCTCTTCTGATCACTTGCACATTGCTTTTCTGATAAGATCTATTTATATCAATAAAAAAATCGTTGATCTATCCTTTCTCCTAAGAACATGTTTTATTTCAATTCTTTTTGCTATTGGCTATCCACTCTCATAGATTTCATATCCGGTTCCTAAATCATATGAATATGTCAAGCTTCCAAATCAATCGTCTCTCTCACCATGCTTGTTCCTTTAATGGTGGCACCTTCATCGAAGGGTGTGACATGTTCTTAGGTACTCCTTGGCTCCATGTAACTCACACTAACATCTCCATGCACCACTTTTATCTAAATTTCATTCACAACAGAAAGTCATTACTATAAATTGTGTCCCACTATCCACACCATGGTTGCAACCTCCTATTTAGGTTTCCATCACACTTGCTAGGGCATATAGGTCCCTAGGACCTTTCAAATCTAAATCACCATAATATCCTAGATCACATGTTTGTGCATGACCCACTTGGTCTCATTAGTCTTTTAGTCCATCACATCATTCTAGATCCACCATTCGAATGGATCCTACATATAGATATACATCACATCCACACTCTCTAGCACATAGATGTCCATTACATCCGTATTATTCTTCACCTAGGTGTTCATCACCTCCGCACTCTATCTCGCATAGGTGTCCATCACCTCCATGGGCTACCTCACATAGGTTTCCATCACCTTCATGGCCTCCTTCACATAGGTCTCAGTCACCTATACAACATCTGTCTCATACATCACCGATCTTAGAGCATGGTCACACACCTTACTCTCCCTAAGCATCGAGTGGAGGACCCTCATTTTTATATTTTATCAGATAGCATACTCACCATTGCACCCTTGGGGGCATCATACTTATTCATATCCCCTTATAACATTATCAGTTTTCTTACATTTCTACTTTCTTACTGTACACTTCATGTTTAGTCTCTCATATGTATGTTGCACACCTTGATACACTCTCGTATTGTCATTACCCGATGACACACTCTCATGTTAAGGTTCACACTTTCTTGTTGAGGGCATACTACATACATGAACCTCACACACTACACACTTAACACATCATGCATTCATCACATTTTTTTTTTATAGCTTCTATTACACATCATACACACTATATGCATTCATGACATATCTTTCTTGCATATACTTTTACAGGTTGTGCTCATTACCATATGACACACTCTAGTTCCAAAATTTATACTCGAATGTTGAGGGTATTGACTTAAAATAAACCCGACTACAATCACTCACTCACTCGCTCAATCACACACTCTTTACACTCTACGCTTTGATGATCTTAACTTTCTCGTGTACATGTTCAAACCATTTCCCTATGATGCACTTTTATTCTATAGTTCATTCTTGACTACTGAGGGGGCATGTATAAATGAACCTCATGTCATGAAAACTCATTCACATTTTCTTGGGGGCATGCTACTCCTATAATTCATTGTGCATTCCATTCCATCTCACTCATCAACAACATACTGCATATCTATAATGCATTTACTCTTTCTTTCTTATGCTTACATCCACACTTTGTTACACATACTATACAAATATTTTGTATTTCATTATCTTTATCATATAAAAATGCGTGTTAACTTTTCTTCTAGTTGTTATCACAAGATTTACACAAATTTTTTCATGCAATATGGATGCTTGGTGCGAGTACCTCATACCTTTCCCACAACGGCTCCTGGGGGCATCCACTTTTGTACACACTACAGGTGTTATTGTTTCATTTTCATAAAAAATTACTATATCAGATTATACATGCTTTGACATACTTTCTATATTTCTAACATGCTAACAAGTTCTTCACATGCAATATTTGATTTGTTGGTTTATTTTCTTCCATGATTATCTACTTTTTACTTGCTTTATTGTTTGCGTTTTTATGCCATTGTTTGTGAGTTTCGCCATATGTCTTTCTTGTTCTCTACTTTCTTGTTACTTACAACAATTCAGCCATGATTGCCTTGGGAAATCATGAGTGATGTCCCATGTTTGCAACACTCTTTTCATGGTCTACATTATCCTCTTGATTGCTAGCTTAAATTTTATCTTCTATATGTGTGTTTATCTTGTTTGCACTAACACTTGTTTTCCATCCACTTTGCTTACGTGTGCCTTGGTTTCTACCAAGCACACTCCCTCACCCTGCAAGAAATGAGTTTCACTTTAGTAATCGTTCCTCCTTTGGGCCACATAATCCTTAGTGACATCATATGCACCTAAACAAGGGGGTAGCATCAAGTGAATCAACTACCCCATAAAACGTTCTAATTCATAGTTTAAAAATTTTAGTACCGGTACAACATAGTATTCGGTCTCACCAACAACCCAAATCCCGACTTGTGTCCTTAACATAACACAGGACACGGTGCCCAACACTAGACAGTAGTACCTAGGTTCCTCTGAACCTTCCTAGATGCATGTGACTAAGGGAGGGGTGCACACATTTTTCAATTTAGTATAGTTTTTAGAAGTTTTCACAACATACTTTATAGGGCACATAGTCCTTCAAAAATTGGTGTACATGCATTATATCTTCTTTTCTTCTTTCACGTTGGATTGAACCGGATTTTATTTTTACACACCATCTGCAGTGGTGTTCTACACTCCAGAAGCGGTTAAAGGTTGGAGAATGACACCAAAAATTTCTCTCTACACTTATTTCATATTTGACACAAGCGGCATGAGATCGCCCAAAAAAATCACATTCAACATAATTGGTGAGAGATTTCCCAAAAAAATCGTTCTTCTACATCATCTTCAGGATCGTTTCTATCTCTTTTCACTCATCTTGGATCAAGTGCACATGTTCCTTTTTCATTTTTGTGACATATTTTTACACACTTTTTACAAGTTTTGATCATATATACACGTATTTGATTATTTGTTCGTTCTTCTCTTTTTCAGATCCATCTTTATAGGAAGTAGTAGTCACATCAATCACATCATCAAGCATCGATCGACATAAAAAACAAGTACAATTTGAGATCTACACATAACGATCTCACCCTAGGATCATCATCATCATTTCTCACTTGCTCTTCTTTAGCTTCCACACTTCACATTTTTATCACTCCATGATTTTCCTTGTCTCTCGGCATGTTTTGTGCCTTCAACCTACATGGTTATCAAGTAGTCATATCTTATCTACTTTATGATATTGAGCATTCACTCAAAAAAATAAAGTGGGGAAAATGTAGACACTAAATCATGCACTTTGGGTATTTATCTAGTCCTGATCACATACTACTATTCATATGATTCCTAAGAAAGAAAATTACTAATTAATACATGTTTTTAGCCTCTTTGTTTGATTTCATTTCTCCTTTTCATTCTTACAAACATTCTTACCCGGGCTAAACTTTGACCCTTAAGTTCTCGATTCTAGACACCAACACCCAATCAGGATGCCATCACTAAGTGCCCCCATCCCCTCTAGGTGCCCCCAACCTCTTTGTACTTTGCTAACATATTTTGGATCCTTTCTAGCCATTTGGGAATCTTATTTTCTTGGTGGTCAGCATTTTCGGGTTAACTATGAAATTCATACAAGGGAATCGTATAAATATAAAGTTATGTGATCATAATAAAGGACCAAGAACTAAGCATTAGCTATCACCACCTAAGGTTGCATTCAAAGGGCATTATAAGAGCATTCAAGCATCCATCTAGCATCTATATAGGGGACAAGGGACTGCATCCTTCTGTACCCACACATAGGAGGGGAAGTTCATTCTTTCCTGCACACATCTATTTATAACTTTTACATTTAACTACTTGTTCACTATCAAGTTTGACATGCACAAGAGCCACCCAGGGCATGATTTTGAAACACACACACACACACATAACCACATTGGGTCCGAGATGTAGTGTAGCACTCGGTTGTAAGTTCAATTGTTTGATAGCCGAGGAAAGTCGACCCCTCATTTGCATTATTTTCTTTTCGGGATTTGATGTGCTTTGGGATTTTGTAGGTCATTTATTCATTGTAGGTTTTAGGCAACATCTCATGGACTTGTGACAAATTAGTGATAGGTAGGGAAGGACAAAAATATATTATGACTCTTCAAAATTGGGTCATGCATATTTTGAGCGATCCACCGGTGCCCAAGGAGGTCTCAGAGCACCCCGGCGCCCCTGCCTTTACATAGGCACCCTAGTCTTGGTTTCTTCGATGATTTTACATTTTTGGGGTTTGATTGTGACACTCGAGTTCCTATTCTAGAAGTTTTCTAGATCAACACAACTTAGGTATCACTGGGAATCAGCTATGTACTTTTACCCCTTTATTTGTAACTAGGGTTTTACATTTTTCTAGCTTACTTTGGCTTGGGTCAAATATGTATTTCATTACACATTTATTTTATAGCATTGTTACATATTTAAAATTAGGCATCTATTTATTCTAATATTTTCTTAATCATTACCATGGTTCTCTTTTTTTTAAAGCTTAACATTCCAAGAAAATAAATTCTATAAACAAAAACCAACATAGGTTTTGTTCATCAAGACTTTCAAAAGGGTGATAGGATTACTTCTCTCACTTGAGAACTCAAGGGCGTACAACTCGATAAAAGTTTACATTAGAGAAAAACATCCTCTCATATGTAAATTAGATACAAGAGGAGGTTAATAGTGTCAAACATGAGGTTTAATGCATAGGAAAAGTGGTAAATAACTCCACTTACATCTCTTAGAACTCTTAATGAGATCGTTCAAAGTATAAGACAAGATACAACAAGTTATGGGTTGTGTTTTTTCTAAAGAGGGTAGGGGTATTGTAAAACTATACAAGACTCATTTAAGAGAGAGATACATAATAACAATTAAAATCATGGTTCCTTTGGATAGTTTTGGGATATAGCATTTTTTTCAAGTATTTTGTCAAGGGAAAAATTCCACTTGAAAACATGACAACTATACCATTGTGTCAAAAAATATTATTGTAAACCTTTGTGGACACCCTTCCAGATCAATTCATCCCTTTTGACAGGCCTATCCTAATCCATTTAGTTATCATGTTAGTGGTATTAACCTTTCCCATGTGTCGAAGACATGAAAACAACCTCATAAGATTCTTTAAAGACAATGTCTTTCTAGACAGATCTTTTAGCAAGCTTAGAAATGGCAGTTTTTAGCATTTTTAAGGTGGGTGCATATTATTCAGAGTGTATTTGAAGACCAGATGTCATAAGATAGTGGTAATAATGAGACAAGATCATTTTTTAGGTTATTTAGGAATATTTAGGAAAGATTTGGAAATTCATGAGCAATTTCAACAAAAATGAGTTTTTGAGGCAAAAGGAGCTTGCCTTGCAAAAACACATGAGCTTAGGGAGATGATTTTGGGAGCTCCAGAATGAGTTGGAGGTAAAAAAATAAAAATTGAAATCTTATGAAATTAACTACATGGTGGTACTTTCATATTTTTCATGAGACGCATGCATTTCTTTCCACAACTCATTCTTCACAAGTACAACTAGCGGTCCCGATAACAAAAAGGACATTTTTAAGGAGTTTTAAAGATGAATCAAACCTTGTGGCCCATTCCATTCTTCTAGAAATTACATTATTAGTAAAATTAATGTAAATAAGTTCCAAAATACCTTTGAGAGCTCAAAAACTTCATTTCCAAGCTCCTCCCCAAGATACAAGCCGCCATCCTTGGTCAAACGTTTTAGTGCCATGTGGAAACATGAGGGTGAGGTGAAATTGTATCCCCTTCTTCCCTTTCCAATGGGATAAGGGGATAAAAAAATTCCTTCCCCACCATAGACATCCTGGACCCACCACATGACATTGGGAGGCCTATGTAAGGATCTTCTACTAATTTTCTAGCCCCCACCTCGTGTCGTACATGGCCAAAACTTGTCATAATGGGGCTGAGGTGAAATTTTATGTCCCCTTTTTCCCTTTCCAAGGAGAAAATGGGGACATCAAAATTTTCCCACACCTTGCTCTCGCCTTTTCCTTCACTTGACCGTAATTAAGCTCCTGGGTGCCGAAAATAAGCTCCTCCCTCTCGCTCCTCCATCGGTGCATGCATTCCACTTGTCCTCCTAGGGATAGTGTGAATTTTTACGTCCCTTTCTTATTTTCCAAGGGTGTAAGGGGGAAAAAATATCACCCCACTAAGGCATAAAACCAAGAGAGACAGTCATTTTTTGGTTCCTCCCCCCCACTTTGTTCAAAATCTACCCGGAACCCTGACAAATGTTTTCCATAATTTTTCACCTCAATTGATTCTATTCCATTCCCCCTCCATTTTTCCATGATAAAATACAATATATTTTCAGAAAAATTGTAAAATTTTAAAGGTTTTATATGTATTTTGTGTCAGAATGACTCCGTACCCGAGAGAGTGAAATTTTTATATCTCGCAAACCAGTGCAAGGATTGAGGTGGGGTTTTTGAAATATTCTCCATTTAAAAATGCCTTCAAGGATAACATGAAAACATATTGAATTTATAATTTCAATGGTGAAAAAACCCTCATTTTGTGCCCTATCTTTCATTCCTTCTATTTCCCACCATTTCATTAGACGAATCGAGCTAAAAACTTGAATACAAGGTCCAAATGAAAAAACTATTCCAATGAAGCTTATTTTATCACAATACGAGGTGGGAGAGAAAATTTTCCAAAATCTCGGGAATCCATTAATGGATGCCATGAATCAGTAGTGAAAAGGCAGCGAGGTACTTCTTCACTTCCCATAGTTCCGTATAATGGAATTACACAAAAATTGGAACATAGCTTCGAATGAACTATGTAAACTTCTACAAGTGGTTTTGTTCGAATCGACATCGTGAAGACCAATTTCTATTTTTATTAAGTATATATGGAAACACCTACTATAAATATTAATTTCGATAAAAATGTGCATTCACACTCCTCATCCCATTCCCTCATGATCGAGACACTCAAAATTGACAATGTTGACCAAAATGGCAAAAATTGGCTAAATGAGACCATAATGGTGAATATTCTAAAAATAGAAAGCGAAGAAGTGAGCTAAAAGTGGTCACATTTCATTCCTTCACTCATCCTATGATGGTCTTGGCACTCATGTGAGCTCCTCTCTCTATTTTCAAGTCAATTCCCGTATTCTCTCGATGTGGCGAGCGAAGAGTGCGAAATGAGAAAATTGTCATGCCAATTTTGTAGTGAAGGCACTTTCAATTCATTTCACATGTGATGTATGATCAACTGGTGAATGAAATTTATTTTGGTTTCATTCTCTTTTCTTCACTCCAGAATCGAAGGATTTTTTCACATACCTTGTTCATCATCGGTGTGTTCGCAATGGAAGGATCAAGATCATGGCAAAGTGAGCAGAAGTGCATCCCATTTCTACCATGTGAATGATTAATCATGAAGTTGTGATAGTTTCTAAAATATCATAAGTATTTTCTCAATAAGGGGAGTCATCTTCCATTTTTCTCAGTGGTATTATTCTCTAGTGTTCATTATCCCTCTTCTTGGTTTGTCCAGGAAGTGTGTAGAAGTGCATTATTTCAAAGAGTTTTTAAAAGGGGAAAAGTGTTCAAAAGTGTAAAAATGATAAACCTTCATCAGTGAGCATAACAAAGTGTTGCATAGGTCCATCTTGGGAAAAATTTCAATCTTCAACATGAGTGGAGATGATATTCATCGAAAGAAAAGGCATCCTCATCTAGGATGTGGGGTATTCCTTCTCTTCTCTCTCCATTATTTCTCCTCTTCTCTACCCCCTTTCTAATTCTCTATTGTAAGCAATCATGAATTGCATCCTATTCGAGTAAATATGGCTATAGTCAATATTGTAATAAGTCACCATAATTAATAAAAAGGGGACTTAATTTCATCCCTAGGGAATCGAAGAGTCACATGTTATGGAGGAAATCAAAAAATCATGTGGGGGGTAGGTGAAGGGTCTTCTCGAAATCTATAAATTATAATGACTCCCCCATTCAAGAGGGTTGTCAATTTTGTATGTTCAAGAGTAGATAACTACTTTTGATAAGAAAAAGATATAGCTATTTTCCTCTCTTCTCCTTCTCATATGTTCTTCTACTCTCAATATAAAACTTTGCCAAAATGTCATAAAGAAGAAAGGATTTTTTTCTTTTCTGATGAGGGGATAAATGAAACTTCATTGTTCACAATTCCATATTATCTAGGTGTTAGTAGGAAGATTATTTTATTCCTAATTATGGATTATATTTTCTAATTAATCTTTGCAGGCATCTAAATTTTCTACTTACAATATTTATCCCCCTCCTAATTTCCCACTCCCTTTTCCCACCTACTCATCAAATTCTTCCCTTGCAAGAAGTTACAAGAATTTTCCAAAGTTTCAGTGGAGTGTCCCTGTTGGATCTCCAACCTATAGGCCAACCACATAATTTCATTTTTGTTCATGCATAATAAATGGAGATGTCCTATTCAAGCAAAGGGGCCTAGTCCGAGAGCGTTGGCGGAAATCTGCCAATTTGTCCAACCGACAAATTTTTTTGCCAACAATGTTTCTACCATCAACATAAGTATAAAGGGAGAAAATAATAATTGATACCATAGACGTTTGTTTCAAAAAATCTAAACCATAGCCCAACATACAAACACGTAATAAATACCATACTCAAATAGAATGCATGTTATTCCCAATGCTTCAATATAACCTAATTTATTTCTCATCGGAAAATAATTAATAAATAATATTTATCTTCATAACAATAATGCGAAAAATCTAGTTAACATTGCATGTATATTTCAATGATATTTCATGTTACAAAATATCAAAAACGCTACCATTTCCTTCTTGTCTTGCATACCTGCACCCCACCGCATGGGCAACACAACTACGGCATGGAATCAAACTACAACCAAACATGAAATATTATTATCACAACTTTCTAAAAATATTGAAATTATATTTAACACGCTTCAAAGGAGAGGAAAAGATGTAATTTCATTTCCAAAAACCAAAGAATTATTCCTACAATCATGTATTTGGGACCCACATGGGTGTATGGTACAATTATATATTTTTATTCTAACATAACAAGTTCTTATGCACACTCTGCATGATCTCAATTGAGGCATGTATGATTCTCAATTTTGTATATAATTTTTTGGACCTTCTCTTGAGTTTGAACAATTGTCTTAGTAAGGTTTGGGATCTCATTATCTTGAGAAGTGTAAATTTATCCCAAGATCCCAAAGGCATAAGAAAACTTTGAGAATGGAGAATAACCATGATTGGTCCATGTGAACCAATCATGGATCACAATGAGGTTGGGATTATTGAACATTTATGAACAATTTCAAGTATCCTGAGAATAATTAGAGATCTTGAGTATCATTAATTGGTCCACATGGATCAGTCATGGTTCACTCAAACCGAGGGAAAACAAATAAAAGTGTGTAGGAGTTTGGAGACTAGTTCCCCCGTGAACATGTGACCCTAAAAACCATGATCCATTACAAGTATCACCTATTCAAGAATTAATCAGTAAAATTGGTCACTAATCGAGTGATATGCATAGGAAATTTTTGCCAAGGTTAAAGTTCATGGCCCTATGGACGTTAACTATGTAAATAAAATTAGAGATCTTCAAACAACCTTAACTCTTTTTCCAAGACACCAAAACAATCAAGATCATTCTCATTGGAAATATCTTGAGGAGATATATATGACCAAAGTTATTTCAAGTTACAATTAAGCTTGTTTTTGTCCTAAACAAAGATCAAAGGGTCTCATAATATTTTTAGATCCGGGATTTGTGACCATGAGATGGGAAAGTTGTAAATTCTCATACATTTTCATCCCGAGACCCTATGCACCTACATGTGGTATAGTCACAAAGGTATTGATCATTGATTTAATCTTGGATTGGTTTTACAAAGAATGATTTAAAGATCGAATAGATTTGAATGAAGATTTTGGAGGTATTTTCAACTTTTTTCTCAATCAAATGATGCCCAAATCAGTTCAAAATGGTTTTGAGTGACCCAACAACCAACATTAATTTTTTTCTTAATCAACTCCAAATTTTACTAATTATTTTTTATAAACTAAGAAATATATCACTCTTAAATTTGATCTACACATTAAATTCTTATTGGTCCCTTAGGTGGTTGGAGAAGTGGACAATTCTCTTAATTTTTAACATCTTCTAATCCCCTTCTCTTATTTATTTATAAAATGTAACTCATTCCTTGTTGTAAAAAATCCTCTCCTAAATGTAAATTTACCCTACCAAAATGGTGGTTGAACATTTTGAGTTACGAGATCTTTGATTTTGAGTTGTGTCAAGAGTCTAGTTTTTCGTAATGATTGTAATCGCTTGTTTATATATTTCCACAAGTGATAATATACAGTTGATTGTGGATCATATCTTCCTTTTGATTAACACACTTATATTAAGAGGGTGGGGGTGAATGAGTATAATATAAATTTTACTTAGTTAAAAACTTTAACATACAAAATAACAACAATCATACAAAATTTAACAACTATGAAACATAGGATTTATGTGGAAACTTTCGGAGAAGACCATAGAGAAAAGACTACTTAGATCTATTGTCCAAATCCAATCACAAAATTAATTGCTTTAAAAAAATTGTAGGCACACACCTATTAGAGACACCAATCCCCAATGTCAAGCACCAAATAAGCTAATTCATGAACACCAAATCATTAGGGACACTAAACTTCAATGAAGAGTACCAACCTAGCTAATTCATGAGCATCAACTCACTGGAGACACCAATCCCCAATTACTCTTCTTGAGAACTCTACTTGTAATATTGTATCCTTTGCTACTCCTCAAGTTTAATTTATCAACTTATTCCATATGTACCTATTCACACTTCACTCCTCTTATTTTCTTCACACCCACACTTATACTACTTCACTTATTCAAAGTAATGCCCACTCTTCCTTATTATTCAACAATTTTTCATTCCAAAGATACTTGAGTTTAATCTTCTTTCCTCTTTATAAATATTATTGATATGTATCCATTACTGACTCCTTTCTTCCTTAGAAATTCGTCATCATAATATCCTAAACACTACTTTGATCTTGCGGAAAATCCCTTTATATATATCATGTTCATCTCTTGAGAGGATGTAACTACTTCCCGAGGGTGGCCAAAATAATAATATTATGGATATTTAGTTTGAGTCAACTTTTATAGAATGACATTTTAATTTCTAAGATTCTACAAAGCTTAGGGCCGCCGACTTCCCCATTTTCTCCTAGTCCTGTGGCTTTTCATGACCTTCACGGACATACGTGGTATCCCTTTACTACGTAGCCTTACTCGATTTCTGCAACATTCCTTACACTTCTACAACTCAATTTTTACTTTCACCTTATTATGTAACATTCACAATCTATTTGTGGTCTTTCTAATCTCTCGTGGTACTTCTGACTTCCACAACATTCCTTTGACCCCACGAACCATCTCCAACTTATGAAATATTCCTTTACATTGTTCTTTGTATTGTAGTAATGTGGAACTCATTCCTTCTCAAATACCCTCAATACACTAAACAATAAAATTCCTTTTTGCGCGTATGTTTCCATTATATCACATAAAACCATTTCCTTTGATCTGCGACATGCATCCTTTGTTATGCGGAATTGACTTGCATTTAGAATTCACAATAGACTGCAATGTGATCCATAAAACATGTAAAGAACTATCAAATTATATCAAACCCATGAAGCATTGCAAAAACCCATGACACACTACAAACCATTTTCAAATCCATGGAACACTACATAAACCCATAAAACACTACAAAATATTTTTCTTTGTTGGGTGGCATGCAAAATTCAAAATGAATCAAATTTTTCATGATTGGAACACTCTTGAAACACCAATGACAATATTTTTAACATATGAAGCACATAAAAAAATTCCTTTATTAGTATTATTTTGACATCAATGACAATATTTCCAATAATATCCCCTTTTATTGATGACACTTACCACCTTCCATATAAATAATGCACGTGAATGTAGCTTGCTCCTATTTACAATACTCTCCTTTTCTGTAATTTTTTTGTATGGATCCCCTTGCTTTAACTCTCCCCTTTGACATCAAGGAAAAAGGAAAACTCTAAAAATCTCCTACTTTAAGTATACTACATCTAATCTCCTTTTTTTCTCGGGTTAAAAGTGATAATGAAATGATTATCTCCCCTAAGTGTATGCTTTTATTTAGTGATTGGATGAGATAAATATCACACCCAATTTTTTCGAGATATTTAAATGTTTCTTTTCGAAGAGCATTTGTGAAAATATCAAAAATTTGTTCTTTTGTGGAAATGTATTCCAATTTAGCTTTGATGTTTAGCTATTTTTCTCTCAAATAGTGATACTTGACACGAACATGCTTTGTTCTAAAGTGTATAATTGCATTCTTTGATATATTTATTGCACTAGTGTTATCACAAAGTATGGAAATTGGAAAATCAAACTCTACCTTGATGTCCTTAAAATTTTGCTTCATCCATAAAACTTGTGTAAAACATGACATGTTATAATGTACTCTACCTCTGATGTAGATAAAGAAACAAAAGTGTACTTCTTACTTAACCAAGATACTAAATTGTTTCCCAAAAATAATTCTCCTCCACTTGTACTCTTTCTATCATCAACACAACTAGCCCAATCTGCATCTTTATATGTTGTTAGAGTGAAATATTCACCTCTTGAATACCACAAGCCATAATCCAACGTACCTTTCAAATATTTGAATATTATTTTAATAGCCTATACATGAGTTTATTTTGGAGTAGCTTGAAAATGTGCTACAATACATATTTCTTACAAAGCACATTTGGTTTTGATGCCATCAAATACAATAAAATTCCAATCATTGATCTATAAAGAGTCAAATTTGCTTCAATTCATCATCCTTTCTCAATTTATAGCTTGTGACCATGGGTGTACTAACTAGTTTACAATATTCCATTCTAAACTTATTCAACATCTCCTTAATATACTTAGTTTGTGAAATAAATATGCCTTTGTCATATTGAGAAATTTGTAATCCAAGGAAGAATGACAACTCACCAAACATGGACATTTCAAACTCTTTTTGCATTTGAACAAAAAATCTTGACACATCTTATCACTACTTCCTCCAAAAATTATATCATCAACATAAACAACAACAATCAGTTGATTCTCACTTTTTGTTTTGATGTAAAGATTGCTATCAACAATACCCTTCTTAAACCTTATTGTTGTAGATACTTGTCCAATCTTGAATATCAGGCTCTAGGGTCTTGTTTTAGTCTATAAAGAGATTGTTCATCTTACATACATAACCCTTTTCATTTGATAAAATGAATCCTTTTAGTTGTTCAATATAAACTTCTTCTTCTAGATTCCCATTTAGTATTTATGATTTAACATCCATCTAATATACTTTTAAATTTTTAAAACAAAAAAATTCCCAAAACATTTTAATGGCCTCTAAACATGTAACAGGGTAAAAATTTCTTCAAAATCAATACCTTCAACTTATGCATATCCCTTATAGACTAACCTTGCTTTATTTCTTACAACTTTTCCATCTTCATTCAGCTTGTTCTTGAAAACCAACTTGGTTCCAATCACATTTTTACCTTTTTGTCTTAGGAAAAGATCACATATTTAATTCTTCTCAATCTCATCTAGCTCTTCTTCCATTGATTAAATCCAATGTTGGTATTCACTTGCTTCAGTAAAAATATTAGGTTCTATCTTGGATGGTAATGATAGATCTTCATGTTCAACTACATTTTCCAATCTTCTAGTCTATACTCCAATGTTTTTATCACCTATAATCTAATTTTACAAATGGTTTGTTTGGACTGATCTAGATGGTGGTTTTGTATCATTTCTTTCAACTTTTTCATTTTTCATCTTCTTCATCATCTTTGCAACATTCTTCCTATGAATAGTCAATTTCTTGTGTCTATTATTTTTTATACTTGATATAATCTATTTTCACATTTCAACTTTCAAAAATCTTGTATGTTATCATATTATAGCATCCACATGCCTTACTTTTTGAAGATTAACCTAGAAAAATAGCTTCATTAGATTTGGAATCAAAGTTACCCATGTTTTCATCATCTCTTTTAATATAGAATTTTCTTCCAAACACTCTTAAATATTTGACTATTTTAGGTCTACCCTTTCATAATTCATAAGGTGTCTTACTATTATTTACTCTATTTTTTCCTCTATTCAAAATGTAACATGTTGCATTGATTGCTTCTCTCCAAATCATGTCATGACGCTTTCGATTCATTTAATATTGTTCTATCCATCAATTGTACAATCATTTTCTTTCTTTCAGTAACTCTGTACATTATGGATTCCTTAAGCTGGTAAATTTATTTTTATTCTATGGTGCTCAAAAATTCTTCAAATTCATTTGAATTGAATTCTCATCCTCGGTTAGATCTTAAACACTTGATTTTCAAATCAATTTCATTTTCAATCATGACCTTGAATGCCTTAATGTTTCCAAATGCCTCATAATTATCTTTAAGAAAAGTAACATGTGTCATTATAGAATAATCATCAATAAACAACATGACATAGCTCTCACTTTGCATGCTTTGAGTCCTTATAGGCCCGAAATATTAGTATGAACAAGTTCTAATAACCTTGTTGTTGAGTACTCCTTTTTCTTGAATGTAGATCTCTTATGCTTTCTATGATGACATTGCTTGCAAAGAGTGTTTTCTTGTGTAGTTATCTTTGACATGTCTTTAACATCTTTCTTGGAACTGATTTTTACTAAATTATCAAATTTCATATGACCCATTCTTCTATGTCATAACCAACTCTCATCTATTTCCCCCATGTAGCATTTTTCACCTTTAATCTCACTAAGAATGTAAAGATTATTGGTTGTTCAACATGCATCAATAAAAATGTTTCTTGTAATTTCCTTTCTTATCTCACAACCCGCAACATAAAATGCTAAAATTTATCCTATATCACTCATTTGAATAACACTCAAAATATTATGTTTCAGAACTTCAACATACAAGACATTTTTAGTTTTTGATTTACCATTATTAAGACTAATAGTTCCTTTACCTAGAATTATTATTGTAGCATTTTATCCAAACTTCATAGTACCCTAATTCACTTCTTTCAAGGTGAGAAACTTAATTTTTCTCCATTCTTGTGGCTTGAGTAAAAATATCAATATACAATTGGTTTCGTTCATTTTGAGCATAGAATGTTGTCTAAACAAGCATGGATTTTTCATTATTCTTTTCTTGTTCTTATGTCTTCTTCCAAAAATTTCTGGTTCACCCTTCTAATTTTCCATGGTTTTCTCACTCTTGTTATTCCTAGGAGTTTCAAAAAACTTCCACAAAAACGTGTTATATGCCCATAGCTATGGCATTTATAACATTCAAAGTTAAAATTCATTAAAGGAGATAATGAATTTTAGTTTCTATTTAATGGACACATGATAAACTTCATTTGCATTCTTCTTCCTATAAGAAATTATTTCATGAGATCTTCAATCTACTACCCTATGTCCAAATTGATTAAATGAAGAACAATAACCATAAAAAGAATTATGAAACCTAGTTCTGTGATGTTGTCTTGGAAGAAAAATATTTTGCATTTGTTTGAGATCACCTTTGGAGATTTGTTGGTATCTTTTGTATTTTGAGGAACATGAGTCTCTTTCTTCTTGTTGCTTTCATTACTAATTGGAATTCTAAGAATATCTATATAGATTCTTGTCTTTTTCACATTTGATACTTTTGGTGGTTCTTTGGAATAAACATTAGTAGACTTCTAATTTTCTTCAAAACCTATATTGGTCTTGTTGAATGATGACATCTTAATATTGAGTATATCATTCGTCATTTCAATACTTTTCTTAAACTTTAAGTTATACTTCAGCTTGTCGGATGTTTTCTTCAGATTCTTCCCTTCAAGAAACGATCTCACATTCTAACTTCTCACAATCTTCTTCTTTTTTTCAGCTAGGTTCTCACATCCTCATTTATCTTCTTCATCTCTTAAAGTTGATTTTTCAGGACAATGATGATCTTATTAGATTCTTCAATATCTTATGTCAAATTTGATTTTGAGGCATTATACTCTTCTTCAATTTTTTGAATCTTTTTGTTTTTTTCTAGTTTTTCTTTCTTAGTATCTCGATCTCATCTAGGAAAAATGATCTCTCCTTCAAGATTCACTTCAAATTTAACTTTAACATCTTCTTCATCTTCTGAAACCATCTCTCCTTTGATTTCTTTTATGTCTACAATAATGAGAAATGATTCTTCTCTATCATTAGTAGAGTTTCCATTATCACCTTCTTTAGATGAGATACTTTCCTCCTTGATATCAAGGTTTTTCTTGTGCTTGTAGAAGTTCTTCCTTTTCTCATATTTTCCTTGCTTATAGTTTCTCTTAGACTAAAAATAATTGCTTCCTTCAAGTTGAAATCTTTGTCATTATCACTATTTTTATTTTTTGCATTTGGACATCTAGTAGCATAATGTCATCCTTCACCACAATTAAAACATTTGAAGGGTAACTTACCTTTGTTCTTTCCATATTCTTTCTTCATATTTATGACAAAATGAGTGTATTCCTCATCCGACTCATTGTTAGAGCAGTTATGTGGCTCGGATTATTTCTCTTTGTCTTATTTGATGTTTTGAAAGCTACTTCACGTTTGGATGATTTCTCATTTCCTTTTTGCATTTCATATGTTGTTAAAATTCCATACAATGCATCCATAGTTAGAGTATCAAGATTTTCATTTCTTTGATGGAAAAAACTTTGGTATCAAACCTTAAAGGAAGATATATTAACACCTTTTGCACTATTATTTCATATTTAACTTCTTCTCTAAGTCCTCTAATGATATTGACAATTTCATTTACATGAAGAAGGTAAGTTGTAATGTTTTTCTTATCCTTCAATCTTAGACCCTCAAATTGAATTCTATGTATTTAACATTTTGCTTTTGTCACTTTTTCATCTCCTTCATAGATGTTCTTGAGTTTGTCCTAGAATTTGCTGAAACACAATGCATTACTTTAACAAACTCTAATAGACCAGACAATATTGCATTCATATCTTTTACATTTCTTTCACTTGTCTTTTTCCACTGATCATTGGAATATTTAATGGAGTTTCATATCCATTTACAACTAATTTTCAAATATCAAAACCAAGATCCATTAGGTACGCGTGCATCCTTATAATCCAAAAAGAATAATTAGTTCCATCAAATAATGGATATTTATTTAAGGAGAATGTTAAAATATTCTTGAAGGAACTGATCGATACCAATTCAAGAGTACACACTTATACTAAGAATGGGGGTGAATCAATATATTATAATTTTTACTTAGTTAACAATTTTAACATCCACAAAATATCAATCACACAAGATTTAACAACAACTAAACACGAGAAGGAGAATCTTCACCACATGATGGAAATCATGGAAAAGGAGGTGGAGAATCTTATAAAGGACATGCATCAGCTGATTAAGCAAAGGGGTAAAAGAAAATTGAATGAGGATGCTAGTATTGGTGAAGAACAAATAAATGAAATTTACAAGAAATTTAACTATTTGGACAACATACTAGGGAACTCTAAGGAACGACATGATCACAACATTTAAATTTCCATGGCTATATGTGATTTTCTAGAACAGTCAGAAGTATTACTATGCTCAGTGGCATCTCAGTAGACATTTGGGGCACTGGTGTTGAAAGGAACCAAATCATCTCCCAACTGGATGCCAATGACCCTACGCATGTCACTACTCGGCATTATTTACCTCACTTTAGACTGTTAAATCAAGAATCGACAGGGCTTCAAAGAAATAAACTTCTTCATAGCAGATCTTGGTGCAAGCGGTGTTGTTTTGTTGCTGTTTGTTTGCTATTTTTCTGCTTCTTTTTAGCGTACTATACTTATCATGGTATTTCTTAGTAGTTTCTTTTTTGACTCTGCTTGGCTTATTGTAATATCTGGATCTTGATCCTTTTTTGCTACTTACTCTTGTTTATTTGGCTGTTGAGCCTTTTTTGTATCAGGGTATAGTCCCTTCAAAACTATTTTCCATTAATAAAAAAATATGAATCACATGATTTATGTCAAAAACCTTTCAGGAGAAAACCAAATAGAAGAGACTAATTGGATCTATTGTTTAAATCTAGTCACAAAATTAATTGTTTTATAAATATTTGTAGGCACCAACCTATTGGAGACATCAATCCCCAATGTTGAGCACAAACTTAGATAATTCATGAGCACCCACTCACTAGAGACACCAATACCCAATTTCAAGCACCAACCCAACTATTCATGTGTACCAACTCACCGAAGACACCAATCCCCAATTACTATTTTTCAAATATTTTTTCTAATATTGTATCCTTTGTTGCCCCAAAAGTTTACTTTCTCTACTTACTCCACATTTACATGTTCACACTTCACTCCTCTTTTTGTATTCACACCTGCACTTCTCATACTTCACCTATTCCATGTGTTGTTTGCTCTTCCTTCTTATTTAACAATTCGGCATTCCAGTTTGCTTGGGTTTTCTCTTCTCTCCTCTTTATAAATATTCTTGATATGTCTTCATTATTTACACCTCTCTTCCTTAGAAATTATTCATCATAATATATTGATTACTACTTTGATCTTGCAGTAAATCCTCTTATGTATCATGTTCATCTTCTCGAGATGATGTGACTTCTTCCCAAGGTTCAACCAAAATAACATTCTTTTAAATGTTTAATTTGAGTCAAATTTTATAGAATGATGTTTGAATTTATGAGATTCTACCGATATTCTATTGACTTCCCCTATTTTCTCTTGGTCTTACAAATTTTCATGACCTTCATGAAGCTATGCAAAGATCCTTGACATCCGCATTCTTACTCTAACCTCCGCGACATTCCTTTGACTTATGCAGCTCAAATTTTGCTTTCTCCTTGTTCTACAACATTTGTAATATTTTTAATTTCTTTCTAGTCTCTTACAATATTTCCTAACTTCCATGGTATTCCTTTGACCCCTGCAAATCATCTCTAACTTCCACAATATTCCTTTACATTGTTCTTTGTATATCAGAAATGCAACACTCGTTCCTTCTCAAATACCTGCAAGGCACTAAAAGACCAAATTCCTTTATTACATAGTTGTTTACTTTATACTACTCATGGAAAATGATTTCCTTTAATCTGCAACATATATCCTTTCTTTATGCGGTGGATTACATTCGAGAATCCACAAGACACTTCTATATGATCCATCAAACACGTAAAGCATTGTCAAATGATATCAAACCTATGAAGCATTGCGAAAATCCCATAGCACACTAAAGACCATTTTCAAATCCACAGAATACCACACAAACCCGCGAATACTACACAAACTGCAAAGACACTACAAAATATTTTTCTTTATTACACACTTGCAAAATTCAAACCGAGTTAACTTTTTCATGATTGGCACACTCCTAAAACATCAATGAAAATATTTATAACATATGAAGCACGTAAAAAAATTGATATAGTAGTATTCTTTTGACATCAATGAGAATATTTCCAACACCTTTTTCTTATGTTATTACCTTTTTACCTTTTGTTATGTTATTTCATGATGTGTGTGGTTTATGTTTGAATGGTCCTATCTCTTTATGAAAACCATACGGGAATTAGAGTTTAACATTATGCAAGGTGAATTATGGCTTGTTTATTCCCTCTTGGCCTTGCATTTTCCTTATTATTTCCATATCGGGATAGATACCCACTTCTATTTTAGTACAATCATCCTGCTTTAGTTCGGTTTTCTCTTACAATTAGTAGATCATTAGATAGTGGTACTTAGTGGTGACATTAGAATGGATAGTGTAGGAAGCCAACCTTCAAAGCAGACGTCATGTCCCAAGGAGATAAGATCCCACACCTTAGGGAAATTTTCATGTTTTACTAATATGTTGAGCCTAGTCTCGAAGGGTGCAATCTCAAGTGACAACAAGCAAAAATGGATGATTTTGAATGAGTTGAATAGTTTGATCATGAAGTATAAAAGCATGCACGGTAACTTTTTGATAATATTCCTAAACTTGAAAACATCTCATATTTACTCATGAAACATCTATAACATCTTTATAATTAGCTAAGTGATCTCTCCAACCATTATTACACTTATGACTTATCTATCAAATGATTGTTATTACAAAATATAGCTTCCAATCTTATAAATTGAATGTATGTTATTGAATTCTTGTTTATTTCTTGTAACAATTATATATTTTGAATTAATATAATATCACATATTTATTAATTCTAAGGTCTAATCAAAATTTACCCCTCCAATTTGTTTCCATACCCAATAGTTAGATGGTTTCCATAATGGATTCAATAGATAGATTTTAAAAATAAGTTAAGGCTTTCTGCTTGTCATTTACAGTACTTATGTTTTGAATTAGATGTCCACCCATGGCCATGGAAAAGTTACCATAAATTTTAAATATTTCCCTTCAAATTGTGCAAAAATTACAATTAATATAATATTTATTAAAATATGAAAAGTATGTATTTTATAAAATGTTAAACATATTTATGTGTCTATATAATGGGATACATAGTTTAAATATACAAGTTGGAATAGATGAAATTTTCAAAATTTTACAAGTATTTTGAGGTTAAAACATGAAAATGTGTAAATTACCATCAAATTGAAACTTTATAGTAGTTAACAAACAAATTGATCACATAAATGTATATGGACAACCTATAGTCCACTAAATAAAACTCTCATCATCCATATAATTTAGCATGTCTACTTTATCCTTATTTAATGGATTTTGGAATGCTTGCACACATTTGGTTAACTTTTCCAATTATTATAGAAAATATGGACTTAACCAAATAATTTTACTAAAGGAATTTTTAAAGAGTTTAGTGGGCCATGAATTAGATTGATTTCATTCCATACTAGATTTTGGGTTGATTATTCCTTTCTCAATTTATAAGAAGTTCCCTTATCACATTTCATTGAAAATAAATACCATAATCTCATATTCAATTATTTGAACACTATACAACAAGGTGTTAATGAGAATATTAAAGACTATGTCCTTTGATTCAACATATCATGCACTACTTGATATGTTAACCAAGTGACTAAAAGAAGAAAAATTTGTTTCGTAAGAGTTTATTATTCCCACTAAAAAGAAATTACTTTTTCAGAATTACCAATGTTTCAATGATCTTGTGTTTACCATCACAACATATAAGGTATTTTTTTGTATGTCCAGGTCTCATGCATAGGAGACCCATACTTCAAATATTGTAAAAACTTAAAAGGATTCAAGTACATCAAGTTTGTAAGAAGATACAACTTATAAGGTTAAATATCATCTAGAGAAACCTATAAAGTACCACCAAAGGTTAGAAATCAACATCATAATCATGAGCTTATACAAATACAAAAGATAAGAGAAAAAAAAGTTTGATTTTGAATTTTTTTTTGGAAACGAATTAGATTAAATTTCCTTCTACTAGAGATTATGCAACACATCATTTAATACAAAAAGGGGTAAGATAACTTTTTTATTATTTTAGACACCAAAATTTGGGTCGTTAGCCCCCATCTTGTTTTTTTCTCCTTTCCATCATCATTATGTACACTCACACCCATATCATATTCAAAATCCCTTTCCCCTCCTAAATCAGATTTATTTCCTATAATTTCCTATTTTCCTATCTTAAATCTATCCCATCCCATCATCATTTCATCTCTTATTATTCACCCCTAATTACATTTAATCATCCATAAACATGTTTATCACCTTAATCACATCCCTAAATCCTTCATTTATCTTCCCTAGACTTATCACCTATCTTCATTTAATGTTTTCAACCATCTAACCACTCCTTATCCTTATGTAACCCTAACCCACTAAATCAACTCAAAACCCTAATTTAACCCTAATAGGGCCTCATGTATCAAGTTTTGCATCATCCCCATTAGTCAAACTAATGGCCCCCATATTAGACGACAAACTCTATCGAGCAACGATGACCCTATAAATGTATAATCACCCCCTCCTTAAAGAGGATGAAAATTTGGAGATCTGACTACTAGTGAGCTTTTATGGATTTCTTCTCTTCTTGTGTATTGTCATCAAAATCTTGAAGTTATATTGGATCCCTTATCAATCCTTTTTAGAGATCCGAATCTTGGATTTTTTTGGAGACCTAGCTTGTTTCATCATTTCTTTATCATCTCTTTTGTAGGCCCACTCGTCATTTAGATATTTGTCATCATATCAGCCACCATTATTTGCTTCGTGTAGCTCATTTACCACTTATCAACCCCCATCAAACCCTAATTCAGCCTCAATTACGATTAAATATTCGGTGGTCGCCATCAACCTGATCTACATCAATTAATTTTCTTGCATTTTGTTCCCCTACCATCAATTTCCTAGTTCTTGTAACATCTATATCTTTCGGATCCTACAACCTTTCTATTTTTCATGTCTCAAACCCCAAGATCTCACTTTCTTATCCCCATCCCCATCGATTGCCTATGTTTACCCCGACCACCATTGCATCTCTTTTCTCTAACCACATATGCCTATGTTATGGGTTCTTTATTCATTATGTGTTTCTATACCGGATCTAAGATATCTTTAGCATCCAAAAATATGTTCTAGATCTACTATTTCTAACCTCAAGATCTTCTCTTTTCTTATTCTTCGTTGATCGCCGCTATTTTTCGTCAACCTTGTTTGGTTTCCTTCCCTTTATCTCAATTTATCATTATTAGATCTCCTTTTGTTAATAGATCTTTGCATTTCTACTCTGTTTATTTCCTGCATGTTATCTATCTTTCATTTTCGATCAATCTTTCTAAGCAAAGCAACTAACATCCTTCCTAGAAGCTCCTCACTTCTCGGGACTAACTTAGTCAGGCATCCCACCATATAAGCTACTAATATTTTTCTTTTCTAGCTATCCTTTATGTTATGCGGGTCTTAAATCTCACCGCATAAAGGATTTTTGTGCCCGTATCTCATCTTCATCATTACCACACATTGGAGGTATCCTTAAACCCTCCCATATTTTAGAGTTTCTTATTTTTGGCATACCATTTCATTAACTTAGAACAGGAGAAAAAATATCTTCAAACATTCTAGAATTCCCAAAGTGGGGCCCTACCTTATTCTTTGGTGAGTTCCTTATATATTTTCATTTTATATTTTATATTATATTTTCCTCTTTCTAATAACTCTACAAGCTAGAGTTCGTCGCTTGTGTGCTTGGGTGTTCACTTGCTTTGTTAAAAAAGCATGCATAATTGGGAAAAAGGAAAAGTGTTATCCAAGTTTTATTATTATATCCTTATTTTCTCCTTTCTTCTATCATTCTTCCCTTCCTTTGTTTGCTTGTTCTCATCGAACATCACATTTGGGATTTGGATCTAAAATGAACACTTTTCATACTTTCTTGATCACATAGCTTAAGTAGGTGGTAAATATCTTACATTCACATCTTCTTCACACACAACAAACCACATGTACCAATTTACATATCTAAAAACTTCCTACTGTGGGGATTTATTGGGATTTCATCACCCAATAAGGAAGTCGCCATGGTGTTCTAGCCATGAATTTTTTTACTATTAGTATATCGGATAAGCACTCGACACCCTTATCGTTGGGGTGCATGAAGTGTGGGGCATGCCCCTATATTAGGCCACGTACCAATAGTCATCACATATTTATGCCTCATGTACCTTTAGGTATATCGAGGACTCCATCCTTAAACATACCTGAAACCATCCATAGAATGACCATTTATTTAGGTTCCCTTTGAGCCTCTTTCCTCTTCACATTTCTTTAAATAAACAAGATTACAAAATTTTGTTAACTTTTTTGTTGCATTAGTAGTTTGCATAAGATTTTGTTTGTTTGTTTCATGCCTGTTGTTACTCATTCCCAAGCTAAGAAAATGGAACAATCAACCTCTTCTAACAATATCCCCACCTCAAACAATCCCTCACAACAAACATCTGCACTTTCCCTTGTTTCTTATGCACCCTTGTTCATTCATCTTTGGTCTCCCAACCCATCCTTTTAACAGTTCCTTCTCATGAGCCTCATATGATTCAAGGAAATCCCCATCTTGAGATCAATCCTTTTGTCTACCATCACTCCATCCCTTCTAGGCCAGCTACACCTCCTTTCGCTACTTCCTTAGGAACTTTTGGACCTCCAACTATCCCTTACAGATTGGAGTTTCACAAACTCCTTGATATTAATCTTAGCTCATAAATCCACCAATATCTGTATCAATGGACCCCCTCTTCAATAAATTTATGTTTATCCCCCACATTCCAAATCCAGGTCAAGTTCTTACTTTCCAACTTATTGTATTCTTCCCTAGGGCCATGAATGAGCTAGCATTAGCCCAAAACGAACATGTCCCTCACGATTCTTCTACCATGGTTCCCCAAACCCACTAATCTACACAATTAGTGGTGTATATCCCATCTAATATAACTTGTATCAAGACCATACCTATATATTCTATCCCTATTCCTTCCTCATCTATAGTTGTCATCAATGATCCTACCCAAACTCTTCAATATACGAACATACCTTCTCCTCCACCCGAGAAACACATTAAATATTGGTGCCCCTTTTCAAATCCCATGTCCACACCACTTTTTTACCTCACAACCCCACCCTTCGGAGTTGAATCAATCTAATCAACCTCCACTCAAGCATATTTCGATATATGTTCCCTAATCATCCCCTTCTAACATCTCAACCACCTCATGCGCATATCCCAACTCACCCAACACACTCCCAATCCAATCCCTCCATCACTCAACAACCAAATTGTGAATATTACCCACTAACTACATCTCTTAATCAACATCCTACTTCCTAACCCATCCAATCAAAAACTTTAAATATGTTCCTCCCTACCAACCACCCCCACAAAATCCAAGTTATCCTCAACATTATCAATCTTACCCATAACCCAATTCATCTACCTCTTATAATCCATAACCACATCAATCATCTCCCCATCCTCATACATCCAATGACCCTATGCAATCCTTGTTGAGTAGAATGGCCAACCTAGAGGCCACTACCTTGGGTCCCAAGAGAACATTCACCTATGATAAAATTTATAACGAATCTATTAATCCATCCTTACTGTTGAGCCATATCCTCCACATTGGGAGCTTCCTAAATTTTCTAAATTCAATAGAAAGGAATATCCCCAACAAAATCTTCATTCCTTTAGGCACTCATGTTATCTTATTACCCATGATCAAGATATTATGCTTCATACCTTCCCCATGTCATTGGTAAAACCCACTCTAGACTCGTACAATGGAATTCCTCAACATTCCCTCTTCTCCTTCACTCAACTTGCGTAAATTTTCCTTAAACACTTCTCCATCAATATAGTACGTAAGATAACCATCAATAACCTCTATGCCATCAAATAATTTGAGGATGAATCAATTACTGATTTCATTGCTAGGTGGCATGGCATTATCAATCAACTATTTTTCCCGCTACTTCAAACCAAACTTATTAAAATATTCTCTAGATCATGCACCAAACATATCTCATATACCCTCCAAATTCAATCCTTCTAAACCTTTGAGGAAGCTTTTACCATGGCTCGCAAGTTATAACTACACACCCTTGAGCAAGGCCATGTTAAGCTTCACTCCAACAAACCTAAGACTGAATTCACTAAATCATTCACCCATAATGAAAAATCCAAGAATGTGGAAAATTCCATTATCATCAAAACTTCCTCCACATCTACATCTCTTTCCGATCCTTCATAAAGAGATCTTTGACCAACCCCAAACGATACTCCTCTTGGAGAACCATACATATACATATTTGACAAGTTCATGGTTACACATCTTATCCAACTTCCTCCCATCTTCCTTGTTGATGACTCATGTCCCAAATCCACATGGTATCATGAGGACCATTATTGAAAACATCATCAAGTATGTGGCCATGACATCAATAAATTTTGTACCTTTAAGGACTTAGTGCATTGACTTATCGATCACGGGGGCCAATTAGATAATCCAAATACTTCCCATAATCAACCATTGGATTTCTTCAAACAACCCTTTCCGGACCATCCACCAAACAACCAAGTCAATCCTCTCACATCTTAAGCACCCGATGCCTAGTCAATCAATACTTTAAGTCATGCTTCAACATTTCCACCCACATCTCGCTTCTATACCTACATCTATATCCTACTCTACTTTAATGTCTACACTGCACCTATATATACATCTGCATCTATTCCCACACCTACACTTCATCTACAACCATATCCATACTCATCTATAATCCTATACCTACATCTACATCTACCTCCACATCCACATCTACATCTATATCTACTTTTATACCCACATCTGTATTTGCATCTATATCTAAATCCATAACCACATCTATATCGTCTCTTAAAATCTCTACCAAATAAACATATCCTCCCGATTTTGTTACAAATGATGTCTGAATCCCATATTTACCTCCAAAAGTACCAAACTTCATATATCAACACCCGCAAATTCCATAAAATCCAAAACTTCTTCTGGTGCTACCCATAGTGCTACTCAAGAATCATCCCCATATTTAACCACCGCATCTACAAGATCTGACCCACATCCAAACCATCCAAATAAGACTCCACCATTGAAGTCATTATGATCCCCTCCAAGGGAAAAGCTTCACAAAAATGTCTAAGAACCTTGGAATCCCCATCCAAAATCTCTTACTCATCCATACAATAAGTTAGAGCTTCCCTCTCTAGTTTGCCATCAACCCAAAAAAACCCACTATCCAATCATCCCTCTTAGGACCTTAGCCATCTATTTTGGGACCATGTACTTCATCCAAATCTCCCATCACTACCAAATCTAAATGAAAATCATATAATCCTCCTTTCAAGTCCAAATATGAATCTAAGGTCCCTATCAAACCCCATAAGAGTATGACTGTAGATAATAAATCACGCACTTTGGGTACATTTCTAGGTCCTAGTCACATATTACTATTCATATGATTCTTAAGCAAGAAAATTACTAATTAATTTTGGCATCTTTTCTTGCATTCTGGTTTTCTTCTTGGCCATACACACCCTACTACTCAATATGACTTTTGATACTTCGGTTTTAATAAGTCTAGACACCAACACCTGTGTGCCCCTATCCTTCAGGCACCCCCAACCACTTTGTAATTTTCTCACCTCTTTTGGGTTTCTTCTAACCGTCGGGCATATTGATTCCTTATGGGTCAAAATTTTAGTGGTTAATTACGAAATTCAAACAAGAGAATCATATAAATATAAAGTTGTGTGACCATAATAAGATACCAAGCTCTAAGAATTTCTTATCACCAACTAAGGTTACATTCAAAGGAAATTACAAGAGCATTCAAGAATTCATATAGCATCCACTCAAGGGACAAGGAACTGCATTATTCTACATACACGCATAAGAGGGGAAGTTTATTTTTCCATGCACACATTATACTTACATTTCTACATCTAGTTATTACTCTCTATTCAAGTGTGTTTAGCACAGAACTACCTAGGACCCGATTCTACACACATACACATGCGAGAACTACATAGTGTCCGAGATGTAGTGCAACACCTAAATCATAGTTTCACTCACCCGGTGACCATTGGGGTCAGTCCAACTCACCATTTGCATGTTGTTTATTTTTAGTATTTGATCTGTTTTGGGGTTTTATAGGTGCTCTCTCTTTTTTAGGTTTCGAAACTTGACAATCAACTAGTGACACACGGGGAAACTAATGGAGAAATTTAACGAACATCTTGCAACCATGTGAAAATTAGTTTCTAAGGTTCTAAGTAGTCAGTGGTGCCCAACAGAGGTTTATAGTACCCCAGGCACCTTTGACATGATCCAGGCAACCTAGTTCCATCATTTTCAATGCTCACACAATTTTTTGGGTTCAGTTGTGACATTTTGGTTTCTTGTTCTAGTAGTTTTCAAATTTGGCACAATCTAGATTTATTGCATAATTGGCTAAGTCTCTCATTCCATATCTTGCACCTAGGGTTTCATATTTTATCTTGCTTGTTTGTTAGGCAAAATTTGTACTTCATTGCTATATTATTGTGTTGTAACTTATTTAGGATTTAACATATATAGTTTTTATTTTTGTTAAATTATTTGGTCAAACCATGTTCAAATACTCTTGGATCCTTCAATTTCTTCTTTCATGGCTTCTAAATATCCTCAAGTACCCTTGTATTAATTGCTTTAGATGCACCCATCTTTCCAAGAGGATCTCCGAGAGGTTGTACATGTTATCTTCCTCCCTCTTGATACACCACATTCACAAATAAATTCCATATTTGATCATCTATCTAATGAATCACTTGGTCCTAATTCCAATCAATCTATTTGTGAGTCAATTCAAGCTTTGCATTCTTTATTTCAAGATAAAATTCAAGCTATGGAATCAATGATTATATCTCTTAAATATGAAATCCAACATCTTAAGGACATTTATCAGGATCATGTTAGTTCTTATTCTCATCCTTATTTTATGTCTTCTACATGTGCTCATACCAATGAACCTTAAGTCTTACCATTACCAACACTTCTCAAGTTTGATCTCAATACTGAGAAACATGACATTCTTACTGCACTCCTTAATCATCAATTAATCAACTTGCCATCTACTAATCAATATCGTCCTTATCGATTGGTCAACTATCAAGGTCTCATTTTTTTCTTATAATCGAATCAACCAACATAATGAAAATGATTGCTATGATTTACAACTAAGAATCAAGAATCTTAAGTGTCAAGGTTTTATCTCATTCACTGCACAACATTATGTTACATGGTCCTCTCCACTTATTACATCTCAATGGGTTCCTAAATCTGATTTATCCATGTCTAATGAGCATCATGTCATCACTTCTAATGTTTCTTCTTCCATCACTCAAGAACTACCTATGTAATCCACTCAAACTAAGAAACCATCTCTTAAAATCAGTCTCACTCCTCCTCCTCTCAAGTCATCCACAACATTACCAAGTCAAACTATGCAACCACCTCTCAAAATCAATCCACCTTCTTCTCCTATCAATTCTTCTACAACATCATCAATCCCACATAAGCTCTAACTAATCACTTTTGTCAAAGAAACTACTCCTACTAATGGCTAGGACACATTTCAAAAATTTCACCATCACATTGTCCTACTGATTATACCTTACCATTGTGGATGCTTACTCTTTTATCATGACATAGATAATACTCTCCCAAAATGGCATGGTACCTCTCATGTCACTACATAGATCTCCATCATCATAGTACACTTGGGGGAATCATACTTACTCTCCCCCCTTCTAGCATTATCGGTGTCTCACGGTTCTTTGTAGCTAGTATTTTACATGCATCTAACATATCTTGATACACTTGTATCATAATTACCCTATGATGCACTCTCGTGTTATGGTTCACACTTGACTATTGAAGGCATACTACTCACATGAACTTCACACACTACACCTTTCACACTCGACATTCATGACATCTCTCTCTCTCTCTCTCTCTCTCTCTCTCTCTCTCTCTCTCGCATTCACATGACATACTTCTTGATGAGGCAATCTAGTTCCATGGTTCATACTTGAATACCGAGGGTATACATTTGAAATTAACCTCAAATTATATCACTCACATGCTACTCTCTATGCTTTCTAGATCACATATTTCTAGAGAAAATTTAAACCATTTCCCAATGATGCAATCTTGTTTTATGGTTCATTCTTGACTGCCTAGGGGTCTTTTATAAATGAACCTCATCCCATGCATACTCATTCACATTCGATCGGAGACACATTTCTTCGATCACACTCACTTTGCATTCCATTCTATCTCATCCACAATATATCGCATATCTTGGTTACACTTAGTCTTTCTTGCATTTACTCGTTACATGTACACTTTTGCTTATTTTTTTATTCAGATATTTCATATGTAATTATCTTCCTATATACACATGTGCGTTCACTTGAATTCTAGTTGTGAATGCATCTTTATACTGAGATCATTACATGTAATATGGATGCTTGGTGCGAAGACCTCTTACTAGTCCCATATTGGCTCCTGAGGGCATCCACTTTCGTACACATCACAAGTGATTTATTTCAATTCATACTATTTCCTATTTCATAGTGGCGCATTACTATATCGGATCATACACGCTTTGACATAATTTCTATATATCTAACATGTTAATGGGTGTTTTGTCAGCATTTGCTTTACAGGTCTATTTTACACCATGGTTGTCTGATACTTTTCATGTCATTGTTTTCCATTTCTTTCTATTATATGCCATTATTTGTGGGATTTACCCTTTGTCTTGTGTGCACATTATATGATTTTGACCACTTTGGTCATAATTGTCTTGCGACATTATGAGTAATGTCCCATGTGTGAAAGACAATTTTTGTGGTCCACTTTTTTCCAACTATTATTTGTATACTTTGTCTTCTTGCATGTTAGCTTACATTTTGTCTTCTATATGCACATTTTTATTTTCTTGTATTAAACCTTGTATCCTAGCCACTTTGTTTACTTGGTTTTTACCAAACACACTCCCTCCCCCTTGCAAGGCATCATTTTTAGTTCGGTGGTTAGTCCTACTTTGGGCCGCATACTTGTAGTGACATTGTATGCACCCAAAACAAGAGGGCATATATCGGGTGAATAAGTCACCCCATTAAGTAGTTTACTGATCATACCATAATATAGTTCAAGATACCCGAGTACAACACAGTCTTCAGTCTTAGAAATGGCCTAGAATCTGACTTGGGTCTTCATCACAACATAGAGACCAGTTCGCACCACTAGAAAGTAGTTCTTTGGTGCCCGTAACCCTTCCCGATGCCTACGACAAGGGGGAAGTTACAAAATGCTTCTCGAGATAGGCACAATTTTTGGTAGTTTATACAACGGTTTTCTCATCATAGGCACGGAATCCTCCAACAATCAGCAAGCATGCTTTCACCCTTTTCTATTTTCATGTTGGATAAAACTTGATCAAATTTAAACACCCCATCTATAATGGTGTATACATCTTCAAGAAGACATCAAAGGTTTGAGAATAACACTAGACCTTTCTCCCTACACTTCTTTTGTTGTGGCTTGAGATCACCCAAAACTCACACTTGGCATGAGATCACCCGAAAAACTCATTCTTGGCGTGAGATCACCCAAAAAACTCACCCTTCTACAACATTTTCAATATCTTTTCTACACTCATTACTCATCATGGATCAGGTGCACGTGTTCCATTTTCAACTTTTCCACATTTTTACATATTTTGGATCAAACTTTTCACATACATGACTTTAACAACTCTCTTTCTCTTATATTTTACAAGTTCATCCTTATGGGAAGCGAAATCACATCATTAAACATCAAGTGACATAAAAAAATTACAACACAATAGAACACATGCGTTTTCACCCCCAAGTTCACTTCCTCTTCTCTATCTTCCACACTTCATTTTTATCACTACTCACCTTTTCTTGTCTCCTTGACACACTTTTTTCATCGATCTATATGGTTATAAAATACGCATCTCTTATATACTTTATGTTATTGAGCATTCGCTCAATAACATAAAGTGGGGGCAAATGTTGACACTTAATTATGCACTTTGGGTACATTTATAGGTCATAGTCACATAATATTATTCATATGATTCCTAAGCTAGAAAAGTGCTAATTGACCACTAACTTTTTCCTCTTTGCTTTCTTTCTAGTTTTCTTCATGGCTTTACATACCATACTTCCTAGTTTGACTTGTAATACTCTAGTTTTACCGAGTCTAGACACCAGCCCCAAGCACCCCCGCACTTTTGGGTGCCAAAGCAACCTCTTTGTACTTTGCTCACCTTTTTTGGGTCTCTTCTAGCCATTAGTCATCTTGATTTATTATGGTTTGGTCTTTTAGTGGTTAATTACGAAATTCAAACAAGGGAATCATATAAATTTAAAGCTACATGACCATAATAAGGGAATAAGCTATAAGCATTTACTATCACCACCTAAGGTTGCATTCAAAGGCCATTACAAGAGAATTCGAGAATTCATCTAGCATGAACTCAAGGGACAAGGGACTGCATTCTTTTGCATACACGCATAAGAGGGTATAGTCACAAAATCACGCACTTTAGACATTATTTTGTCTTGGTCTCATACTACTATTCATATGGTTTTTGGGTGAAGAAAGTACTAACTAACCCATGTCTTTCAGCCATTTTACTTTGATTTATGTCATCATTTCCGACCATCAACACATACTTTCCCAATCTATTTTTGTTGTTTGGTATCATTTTACCTTTGACTGGGGCATCCAACCCAATACTGGGGCACCCTAGGTACCTTGGTCCAATTTGGGGTGTCCTTAGCCTTTATACACTTTCCCGCTACTTTTTGGGAACTTCTTGACTGCTTTGAGCTTCTTACCTTTTTAATGGTAAGCCTTTTCGGGGTTAATTATGAAATTAGAACAAGATAACCATATAAATATAATGTTATGAGACCATAATGAGGGACCAAGCACTAATCACTACTATCATCACCTAAGGTTGCATCCATCAAAGGATCCATTTATATCCATCTAGCTCAATCAAAAGGCACAAGGCTGGTTCATCTGCATCATATTGCATAGGAGGGAAGTTTATTCTATTCCATCTGCCATTCTATTACATTTTCTACACATAGTTATTGCTCGCTACTTTCACAAAGTGCGACTGAACAAGAGAACCTAGGGCATGATTTCACACACACATAGAACTATATTGGGTCTGAGATATAGTGCAACACTTAGTTAGTAAGTCCACCATTGTGTCCGTTGAGGACATTCTGACCCCTTTATAAGCACCTTTATTTTTTTAGGGTTCGATGCTTGTCTTGGGGATTCACAAGTCTCTTCTTCATCACGATTACTAATGAAAAACAACCTAGTATAGTGAATTTAGTGTGACAAGAAGTGAAGACATGAAAATTCAAGCGAAACATCAAAGGAAGATTACTGATCTTTTTAACACACTAGGACACCAATATCTCGGACTAGGGAACTCACATGCACCCCCTGTACCTATCTAGGAATCATAGTCCACTCAGATTGCCCAGATCTACACTTTTTGGACCTTAGCATAGTCGTTTCCTCCTCTTGTTTCTCCAACTATCTCTACAAAACAGTCCAAAAAACTCGTTGAATTAGTTGAGTTCTTTCTAACTCTTTTTACACTTAGGGTTTCATGTATCTAATTTCTTAGTTGCTTGGGTCATTTTATTTATACATTCATATGTCATTTATTGTTGTCCTTAATGTTAGATTAACTATAAACTTACTTATAATTCTACATTTTATTTTAATCATTTTGTTAACTTTGAACTTGATTTTCATGCCTAGGATCCTCATTTTCCCTCTATCATCGGTGAAGTTTCTTTATCTGATTTACTTAATAGATCTCCCAATTGCCAATATTTTTGCAAAAATCCCTAAATACCTTGTATCTTGAGGACAATATCTCGCCGCACAAAATAAGTCCTATATTCACTTGTCTATTTGATGACCCTAGTGATCCTCCATCTAATCAACCCCTATTGGAATCAATTCAAGCTTTACGTTATTTGTTTCAAGACAATTTTACGGTTATGGAATCCACGATCACATCTATAAAATATGAAATTCAATATCTTAAGGATGATTCTCAAGTACATGTGTGTTCCCTTCTAAATCTCATTCTCATTCTATGTCTTCTACATGTGATCATATGAGTCAGCCTCAAGTCGTACCATTACTAGAGCCTCTCATCCTTGATCGCAATACTCAACAACATGGCCTTATTACTAAGCTCCTTATTCGTCACTTGATCGTTTTACCACCCACTCATTTCTATCCTCTTTATTGAATCAAAAAGTATCAAGGGTGTCAATATTGCCACTTTCAACGAATAAATGGGCATAATGAAAATGATTTCTACACTTTACAATAAATAATCAAACATCTTGAGTGTCAGGGATTTATCTCATTCACTACACAACATTCTCTTGCATGTTCATCTACAAATACTCCACCTCAATGGGTTCTTAAATCTGATTCCTCCATATCTAATGAGCATCCATTCATCACTTCTAATGTTTCATCTTCCATCACTCAAGCACCACCTATGCAATCTACTCAAGTCAAGCAACCACCTCTTAAAATTAGTCTCACTCCCCCTCCTCTCAAGGAATCTATGACATTAACAAGTCAATCTAAGCAACCTCCTTTAAAAATCAGTGCAACTTGGCCTCCTATCAAGATTTCAACAACGTCATCAACACCATTCAAGATACCTCCCCATCCTACACCACTTTAGCAACCAATCATTTTTGTCAAAGAAAATACCCCTTCTACTGTTGATCAAGACACATTGCAAATTCCACCACCGCATGGTCCTAATGTTACTCTTGCCCACCATTTTTTCATCTCATCACACAAAATTGATCTTTAGTACGTGAATATTGTCACCCTACCCTCTTGATGACACAGTCATAATATTATGGTTCGTATATATGACTGCTGAGGGTTACTCATTACAATAAATAACCTTGTTTCATGTAGCATTAATGTATCTATCTATTACATACATACATACATCTACAATTATCTATCACTTGTCACACATACCATATGATTTCCCATCACTGAATTAATCTTACACAATCTATGATACTTTACCACCTTCATACATCCTTTATTGAACAAATACACATGTTACCACACACTTGGGGTATAACATTTACACATCTTAGCATCAATACATCTTGCATACGTACATAGTCATACATCAATATCCTTGCATAGAAATATTCATCACATGTTTTATCATAGACCATTACCCGATGACACAATCTTGTGCTTCGGTTCACACTATTTGTTGAGTGCTTACTACACTTGAACCTCACACATTGCACAATAGGCACTACACATAGTGTCTCTCCATACATCTCACATTTTACACACTACATTTTCTATTTTCCCTACATCATTTACATTCTAACATTCATACATCTACACATCATACTAGTAATCATCACACATACTACATCATATTCTATGTGCTACACTCATTACCCAATGATGTACTATAGTGCCTCGGTCCATACTCAACTACGAGGGTTTATCAATCAAATGGACCGTATTATACACATATTCATCACTCGACCTTTTATCATTTGACATTACTAGTGACATACGCTATAGGATAAATGGTCACCTACTCCATCTTGTAGTGGTACACACTTTAGGCTACATCACCACTCCCTCTATTCATCTCACCGTGATATATGCTTTAGGATACATCATCACGTGTTCATCTCTAGGTTGCATATCATCAAAACACATACACATTCATCACAAAATGTTATACATAACACACTATTTGGCCATTTCTTGATGATGCACTCTCATTTTAGGTTCATTCTTTACTCGATAAGGGGGCATAATAAATGAACCTCACTAGATATAGCTCCATTCATTCAAGGGAACGAGCCTCCTGTTATCCATATTGCATTACAATCCATCCATCCACAACATGTTGCATATCTTGGTTGTTTGTACTCTTTCTTACCTTTTCTTGTTCATGTTCTCTTATTAGACATGGTAGCCAAATTTCGTATATGTCATTATCATTACCATACACACATGTGTTCACATATTTTTCTAATTGTGATTACAGATATAGATATTTCACACGTAAAATTTATGCTCACCTCCTACCACTCCTACAATGGTCGCTGGGGACATCCACATTCGTCTCTTACAGGTGTTATTTTTTCATTATGTACTTATCAATTTATATCACTTACTTATACATGCTTTTGACATATGGGTTATCTTTCTAACATACTATTGGGTGTTTCATGTGTAGAATTTGTTTGTAAGATTATTTGTTTCCATAGTTATGTGTTGTTTTTACTTGCTTATTTTGTTTTCTATTGTATGTGGGGCTTGCCCTTTATTTTACGTTCACACTTGTTTGTTATATATGGCCATTGCGGATTTGCATGTATTGTGACATTGTGAGTGATATCCAATGTTTGAAACCCGCTTTGGCGGTCTATAATTGTCTTCTTGCATGTTTACTAGCATTCTAGCTTCTACATTGTTTGTGTTGTGTACACTTGTCTTTTACATGCATGATTATTCATACTAACACTTGTTTCTATCCACTTGTTTACGTGTGCCTTGGTTTCTACCAAGTGCATTCCCTTCCTCCTGCGGGGCACATTTCATGTGGTTTGTACTATTTTGGGGCCGTATTCTCCTATCAGTGATGTCACGTGTGCCCCCAAAGATGGGGGAATCATTTGGGGTTTTACATATTACACAAAGCTCTTTATCAATACAGTTTAGTTCAGTTTTACATCCTTGACATTGTGGGTTATACAACGAGTGGGTTCTAACCAATCTAGGAACCCTGTACACATCATATTTTACAGGGAAGATTACCTCTAGGATTCTCGGAGAGCGGTTATAGGTTGGAGGATACATTGTATTCCATCCCTACACTACTTCGTCCAGCAGACTTGAGATCACCCAAAAAACTAGGCGATGACAAAGATCTCTTCATACAACTTCAAGGAAGTAGTTACAAGTTGGAGAATAATGCAGCTTTCTCCCCATGCTTCTTTGGCCGGGGTGGCGTGAGATCGCCCAAAACTCACAAAGACATGATATCATTCTACACTTTTTCTCTGGACATGGATCAGCGCACATGTTCCATTTTTCATTTATGTACTTTACAATTACATGCTTTCACATACATATACAAGAATCTTTTATATGCATTTTTACATATACATGCATATTTGACTACTTGATCGTTTTCTCCTTGCATGTCCATTTGTATGAGAAACAAGCAATCAACAACTACAACAATGGGGGCAATAAAAACAACATTCTATGGAAATACACATAATGCAAACCATATAGGTACATCACACACATCAACAACTACACATGTGTTTCTGGCCTAGGTTCACTTTCACCAATTTTTACACTTTTTTGTCTTTAGTTTCCACGCTCCACTATTTTTTCATTCCATGCTTTTTCTAGTCCTTGGCGCGTTTCTACATCACTCTACATAGATTATCAAGTACGCATATCTATCTACTTTGTGTTACTGAGCTTTCGCTCACCAACATAAACTAGGGGAAAATGTAGTAAAAAAATCACACACTTTAGATATTATTTAGTCTTGATCTCATACTACTATTCATATGGTTTTTGAGTGAAGAAAGTATTAATTAACCCATGTCTTTTGGCCATTTTACTTTGATTTATGTCGTCACTTCCGACCTTTAGCACATACTTTCCTAGTCTATTTTTGTCATTTGGCATCATTTTACCTTTGAATGGATACAAAGGAAGGAAAACATTAAGTGACACCTCGAGCAAGGTTGTAGAGCTTTTTCAAAGACTAGGGTCCCATATCTAAGACCAGGTGCCCACAGGAACCCCTATACCTATCTAGGCATCCCAGTCCACTCGGTTTCCCAGTGCAGTACTTTTTCGGACCTTGGCATGCTCATTTCCTCATGTTTCTCCATTCACCTTTGTGATACAGTCCAACAAGATCATTGAATCGGTTGAGTTCTTTCTAACTCTATTTTCTCTTTAGGGTTTCACATATCTACTTTCTTAGTTGCTTGGGTCATTTTCTTTATACATTTATCTGTCATTTATTGTTGTCCTTAATGTTAGATTAACTATAGAATTAGTTATAATTCCACATTTTAGTTAATCGGAGGGGAAGTTCATTTTTCCATGCACACATTCTATTTACATTTCTACATATAGTTATTGCTCACTATTCAAGTGTGTCTCGACACAAGAGATACCTCGGGCACGATTCTACACACACACACACACACTCACACATGAAAAAATACATAGAGTATGAGATGTAGTATAAGTTTTGGATCATAAGTTCACTCATTCGGGTGACCATCGGGGTCGATCACCTCGAGTCCCAATGTGGATCTTTTTTTTTTTTTAGGATTTTATGTGTTTTAGATTTTTGCGGTGCTCTTTTTCTCTTGTAGGTTTTAGGAGAACTCGGTGATCAACCAACAACACACAATCAACTAGTAGTGCCATTTAGTGAACATCTTGCGACCTAGTGAAAATTAATTTACGAGGTTACGAGCGGTCATGGGCACCCAACAAAGGTCTACATCATCTCGGACGCCCGACCCTAATCTAGGTGCCCTAGTCTCAACATTTTGATGCTCAAAATTTTTTTAGGTTTAGTTTTGATAGTTTGTTTCCTTTTCAATAGTTTTCTAGTTTGAAACAATCCATATTTATTGTGGAATCAGCTAAATATTTGATTCCCTCTCTTGCACCTAGGGTTTTGTTGTCATGAAAATGTGCAACATAAAAATTTCTAATTTTCAAACATAACAACAGACCACAATGTCAAAAAAATTTCAAAGTCATACCTTCCAAAGACACCCCCAACTCAGTCTATCCTAGTCACCAATCCTATCCCATCAGGTCTAATGATCCTATGTGAGTGTCAAGTTTCCCCTAGGTGATTTAGGAAAGCAAAATCAAACCCCCTCGGTGATTTAGGATCTTTTGGAACATGCAAACATTCAAGTAGTTTTGGGAAAGGCTACCATTAGCCTTTCTAGGACTAGTACACCATCTTTGGAGCAGATGAAAGGGAAAAAATAATTTCAAAGAGTATTCAAGGGCTAGGAACATCGGGAAATGATTTTGAAAGATTCATTGAAGATTCAGAGGTGTTGAAATAATTCAACAAAAGCATGTTTTCGAGCCCAAACGAGCACGTACCGTGAAGAAGGAACTAAGATTAAAATATATTGTAAGATCCTCATGAGGATTTGAAAGCCCAAAAAAGTACCTATCAAAATTATTTTCCATGCCCTAAATGGTGGAAAAGATAAGACTTCCTGGAGCATCATACACTTTCCTAGGTAACTCATTCTTCTGACACACAAATGGTGGTCCCAAGAAATAAGGGGAAATTTGCAGGTTTTTCTGATATATTAAAGTTTTGAGACCCTCACCAATCATCTCAAAATGATTTTTTTAGTCATAATCATATAAAATTTCACCACAAAATTCATTTGGGAGCTCGATATATCGCCTCTACAAGTTGGTCCCAAGGTACAATTTCCCATACTAGCGAGATTTCTCGTCCCTTTCATCCCTTTAGAAAAGGTAAAAATTGGACACAAAATTCCCCCTCCCCCCATTTAGTCCCCAGGTCACCAATATGACCATGTACTTTCCAATTAAGCCCCTAAGTGTTAAAGTTCAGCCCCCTCTCCAAAGTGCACACCAAATCAAAAAGGACAAGTGTCACGATGAGGTGCAAAGTGGAAATTGATGTCCCCTTCATCACTTTGGCCAAAGGGATGAAAGGGACAAAAATTACCCCATCCCCTCCTCTTTCATTTTCAATCTATAAATATCAATACTTAGCCAATTTTTTCCATTCTTCCCCCACGCCTCCATAGCTTTGCCGAAACTCTGCCAAATTTATTCCAAATCCAAATCCTCCATTTTTGCATCTAGATAACTCCATGAAATTCCTCTCCATATAAAAACATTGAAAATAATAAAAATAATGGATTAAAATGATAGATAAATGAAGGAAAATGAATATTTTTGCTAGATAACTACGAAGTCTCCCAATCGAAAAATATTCATATCTTGAAAAATACAAGTCGGATTAAGATGATATATTTTATAGACTTCCTCATTTTTAGAGATGATCAAAATGCAAAAAAATGTCAAATTATGCCCTAAATCATTTATTTCATTAAAAACCTCATTTTGTGCCCTAGCTCACATTCATCGGATTTCTCATCAATCCAACAATGGAATCGAGCTAAAAATTGATCATAGAACCCAATTAAAAACCTATCCCAATGGAGTCAATTTCATCATGATTAGAGGTGAAAACTAGACCTGAAAAAAGCTTCATGACTCTATTAATGTTTGTCTTGGTAGTTTTGTGCCCAAAGCTCTTGCTTGGGTAAAAATTTTGTTTTTTTATTTCCAAGCATTCTAGTGGGAAAAATCATGTGAAATTCGGGGATAAGATCATGACGACAAGCCGAATCCAAAATATGTGCTCCTTCAAAACCAGCACCAGAGACACACTTTCCAAAAATAGTAATATTTCCTACACATGTTTTCTATTTTTGGTTAGTCTTCATCAAGTAGTGGCGGAGAAAACAGTGTGCATCGAAGATAATCATGAGGTCAGAATGATTGTTCAGAGCAAAAAATAGTGAAAATGACCACTTACTAAAAATAGTAAGCCCCCTATATGGGTGCCTACCATTTTTAGTAAGTTACCTCATAAGAGAAACCCAAGAGGATACCATGTACATAGGGAAAGTAAAACAGGCAAAAATCATCATTGCAGTCATCTCAAATTTGAAAAAAATCACCACTTACTAAAAATAGTAAGTTGTCTCATAGGCACTTGCTATAAATAGTAAGTTGTTCTAGAAGGTATATTTCACAAAGGAATCATACAAGGAGATAAAAATTCAAGTTGGAAACATCAGTTGGAGTTGGGAGAGGTAGATTCTGACACTTACTAAAAATAGTAAGTTGTCTCTTAGGCACTTCCAAAATAGGTACATGCTCTTCGAGGATGATTCCAGGAGCTCTGTAAGGATTCAAGAGGCAAACAAATACTCATTGGAAAGATAAGAGAATCATCTACAAGGTATAATCATCAAGTTTTAAAAACTCTTGGCACTTTTCAGGGGAGCTCATTATTTGCAGGGACATCTTACAATCCTAATAATCGAATGGGGACCATTTTAGGGAACTTCAAATAGAATTAAAAGATGAGACCCATCCCATTGATCTTGGAAGGTTGTTTGGAGTCAAAATCATATAAAATTTCACCCTAAAAGGCCTTTTGGAGCTTAGGAAATATCAATCTCAAGTTTATTGTCATGGCTGACCAAATTCTTATGTTTTGCCTCTCAAAAGTGCAAGGCACATTTTTGTGCACCTCATGTCCCTTTGCAAAGGTGCAATGGGGATAGTAAAATGCGCCCATGCATAAATTTTTCTCTATTTCTCCATTTGATCCCAAAAAATTCATCACGTGTGTATTTACACTCCCCAACTCTCCCTCCATTTTCAGATCTTAAAGTGCAAAATCATGCCTCTGGGAACAAAGAGGGTTTTTATGTCCCTCTCATCCCCTTGGTGCAATAGGAAAAAAAAGTTCCCATGCATGAATTTTTCCTATTGTTTGTCATGAAATTTTTTGCATTTCACGTGTCTTGTCTTGCTCTATCATTTCCCAGGTCAAAATTTTCTACCTCGGTGCACTTACTAAAAATAGCATGTGTCCATGGCAAGGCATACTAAAAATAGAAAATGGATGAAAATGGTAATTCAACATCAACAAAGGAGGATTGAAATGTGCCAAAGGATTCGAGTTCATCGCATTGGAGCATTTCACTAGATCACTTCGGAAAATATTATTGGACTTCATTAGAGGCAACTTCTACTTCTTCCTTCTTATTTATGCTCTCTCTCTCTCTCTCTCTCTCTCTCTCTCTCTCTCTCTCTCTCTCTCTCTTGTATCACCCCCAACTTTATCTCCATTCAATTTTATAATTCTTCATTGGGGTGAAATTTTTCATATGTCTTTAATGAAATTAAAAAAGTAACTTTATGTTATAAAAAGGGACTTAATATTCTCCTAAGAAGTTGAAAAGTTATAAGTTGCATGAGGAAATATGAAAATTCGTTGGGGGTATATGAAAATTCATTTCTCTTCCTATAAATTGTAAAGCCATTCCCATTTCAAAGGGTTGGTGATCAATTTTGTAAACTCAAGAGTGCATTATGCTTAGAGAGAACAAAGGAGATAGCCATTTTATTCTATTTTCTCCTCACTACTTTTCCTCCATTCTCATACTATGTACAACTCTAATTGAAATGCTAATGAAGGAAGAATTTTCTGTTTTCCAAGGCATATGAATGTGTGCATCTTTGTATGCATGGTTTCCTCTAAACTTTGGTAGCATGGAAGTTTTGGTTGTTTCTTCTCATAAATGCATGTGTGGAAATTTCTAAATATTGTGTATAGGAATTCGATTTTCTACCTGTGACATTAGTTCTCCTATCTCTTTCCTCAATCTCCTTTCCCTCTCTCCGAAAAAGTCTTCTCTAGCAAGAAATTACTAGATTTTCCGTAGGGTCGGTGTAATACCCCGATGGATCCCCATTTGTAAGGCCACTAGGAAAATCCACCTTTTCATGTGCATGCAAATACGAAAGTTACACCATCTAAATAGAGGGACTTCAATCCCGGATCGTTGGCAAGAAACCCAAAAATTGTGCACCCAAAAAAAATTCTCACCAATAGTTTTTGGTGCCCACCGTGGGGTAGATTTAGTAGCATCTGTACCCAAAATACAATCACAAGGTTTGAAAATCCAAAATAATTTTTTTAAAATCAGGTTTCAAAGAAGATCATTTTTTAAGGTGACTCCATCAAGGAATGAATCCTTGTCACATTCGTTTCCCACATCATGATGAAGAAATTTCCATATTGGAGTGAAGTACCAATGAGTGACATCGAAGAAGAAGAAGAAGATAGTTGTGAAGAAATCAAGATTGTTGATCAGCCATGGTTATATCTTGAACTAGCCCTTGCAAAACAGATAATTCAAGAGCAGTAAAAGGGTATCCTACTTCAAGAAAGAACCTATAATCAGACAAAGGAAAGAAATTAAAACTTTCTGATGAAGAAGAAAGTAGGGAGTTGTTGGAAAATATTCAAAGAAAATATAAGATAAGGTGTGAAGCTCAAGAATATGCCAAAGGTAATACCCTCACTTATGCACAATTGAATGAAAATATCAGGGCCATGTCTTTCATCACCCTCCCTTGGGATGATTTCCTTGCATATAGGAATGATAAAATGGGAATCTTAAAACTTGAGTATATGGAAAGAATCATAAGCACTATGCAAGGAAATTCCAGCCCCCAAATCTACCTTGAAATGTTAAAATATGTTGAAGCTATACAAGAGATGTATGATAAACTTAAAGCATCCCATAGAAAAGATGAAGAAGAGTAGTTTTTCCTATGGAGGAAGATCCTAAAGATTTTTCATACTATAGGGTATTCATCCTGAAAGATTCCTAAATGTTGCTAAAGAGAATCCTATTCTTGAGCCTTCCGATGAAGATCAAATCAGCACTATGGAATATGATGAAAGGAAGGATGATGCAAGGTCAACCGAAGAAGATATTATGCTTGAAACCTCCATTATAAATCAAAGAAACAACTTTGAAGATGATGAGAAGGAGATGGAGATGGAATCACCATTCACCAATTCATTCTAGCTCGAGGAACAACCCATGTGAGGAGTAATATATTCAATAGAGGAAGATTCTTGTTGCATAATGGATGATTTGATGCCTTCTAAGACTCCACCAATGATGAGTAAATACAAGATGATCAGTTCAAAGTAAGCATGAATAATATCCTTTCAAATTTCAATATTTCAATTAATGATAGAATGGAGGTATGTGAAGAAACACATGAGATCAATCCTACATCATGGACTGAAGATGGTGAATTTAAGATGGTCATGGATGACTTGCCTTCCTATTTTTATCATTCAAGTGATGAAGGAATGTTGAATGAAGAAATGGAGACAAATGAAGAACCAAAATCCTTTCTTGATTCAATCATGAATAACCAAATAGAAGAGGCCCACTTCCTTCTTGAAGCCGAGGAGTAGAATGATCAACACGGTGAGTATGAAGTCTTTCATTGTCCATATGAGCACGAAGATTCAATAATGAATGATCAAGATAGAATTGATGATCCTTCCCATGCTTCCACCCCAACATGGTCCTATGCTTCCCATCAAGAAGATGATATGGATTTTGAGCTCAAGGAGTGTCATTCCCACAAAGCATGGACCTATTCTCCTTGTCAGAATGTGTCATGAATCAAGTATGCCTGTGTTTGCAAGAAAGTGAATATTGGGAAATAGAAATCATGGAAGGAGTGAACAAGGATGTTTCAAATCAATCATGGGCCTAGATGGATCAAATTTTCAGTCATCTGTTGGAGGCACAATGTAGATACTCTTTCAATAAAAATGAAGATGAGCCTATGGTGAACTTGGAAGAATCATCTGTGTAAGACATCTTGAAGGCTATAGAAGAGACCGAAGATCCTCAACTCAGTCTGGAACTCTTAACCTAGGATATGGAGATGCAAGACAGGTATGAATCAATTTGTGCTTCCTATTTTGGTACACCAATTTTCGATGTTGAGATGGAGAATTTGGATAAGCTTGATGACTTCCCCAATACTTTGGTTGACAAGAGTGAATGTGAAAGCATGTCTTTTTCTTCCACATTGTGTGAAGAATTTTATGAGTGAAAAAGAAGGAAGGTTCTCGAATCTCCTTTGGAATTCCTAGATGAAAATGAGGAAAATGTTGATCTAATTTGCATTGAGAGAACTATTTCAAATAAATTAAATTGCAAGACTCTTGGAAGTATGTTCAAGGTCAACTTGTTTCCACTGCTTCAGAATGATTTTCTAGTACATAACAAAATCTCATATGGAAAAATTCACTCAAAGGTAAAAAATGCCTCTAAAAAGAAGTTGAGGGTTGCAATTTGGAAAATTATACCAGATGAACTTTGGGAAGATGGATGATGATGAAAATTGCTCCAAAAACAAGGTGAAGGTGCGTGGGACTGTTTTCAACAAATTCAAAATCAAAATATGCTCACCATTCTTCAAGATCCAATATACCTTGAACATGTACCCATGTCGCAAATTTTCACGAAGATTGATTGGGGCCTCCATCTCAATGATATAGCCTCTGTTTTGGGAAGTACTTACTTGGGAGCAAAAAAGTGAGATGTTCAAAGAAGTCCTCAAAATAGTTTGAAATCAGTTTGTTCTCACTCCTCCTGAGTACCTTGCTAATATGGGAGATGATTTTAGGTTGCCATCCAAGGATGAAGAATGTCTCCATGATGAGGTCAATATTTCTAATTTTGAAAGTATGAAGGAATGGTGTATCACACCACATGATATCAAGAGGAAGCCTCAAAAGGAAAGAGTTTCAAGAAGGTGACCAAATTTTCAATGGATGAAAGAACATTCTCAGTGCAGTGTGAGTACAAGGATGGAATCATGATCAGTATTCTTCTTCTCAAGCCATGTAAAGCCATCACTAGAGCATGGTTTGATCAAATAATAGTTTTTGGTTCGAAGGACAAACTTTAGTTCATTATTCCACGATGACATGTACTTTTCTAAACCCATTGTCGGTATGTGTATATTATTTCCCCACCTCTATATATATTCCTTTCCTTTTGTATAATTTCCATTTCCTATTGTGTATTTTTTTCCTTTATGTGGGTTGTGTGTGTGTGTTCTTCCTTTCTGGCTATCTCTTGTAAGTTGTATGTGACTCTTGTAAAGCCCAATGGATAAGGCACTGGTCAATGTATTGTAAATTTAGATTCTAGGAGTTCTCATACCATGTCTTTGATGTGCTTAGTCCATAACATTTCCTCAAGCTAGAGCCAACTATTGTCATGAAAATGTGAAACATGAAAATTTCCAATTTTCAAACATGACAACATACCACAATGTCAAAAAATTCAAAGTCATACCTTCCCAAGACACCCCAGTCAGTCTATCCCAATCAAAAATCCTATATTTTTCAGTTTAATGGTCCATATGTGAATGCCAAGTGTATCCTTAGGTGATTTAGAAAGTAAAATCAATCCCCTAGGTGATTTAGGATCTTATGGAACTTGCAAACATTCAAGTAGTTTTGGGAAAGGCTACCATTAGCCTTCTTGGGACTAGTACACCATATATAGAGTGGATCGAAGGGGAAAAATAATTTTAGAAGAGTATTAAAGTGCTATGAACATTAGGGAAATTATTTTTAAATATTCATTGAAGATTCAGAGGTGTTGGAAACAATTCAACGAAAGCAGGTTTTCGGGCCCGAACGAGCACACACCGTGAAGGACGACCCGAGATTCAAATGAGATTCTAAGAGATTTGTGAGTATTTTAAATACCAAATAATTACCTATGAAAATTATTTTCCATTCCCTAAATGGTAGAAAAGATGGGACATCTTGGAACATCATACACTTTCCTAGGAAACTCATTCTTTTGACGCACAACTAGCGGTCCCAAGAAATAAGGGGAAATTTGGAGTTTTTATGATAGATTAAAGGTTTTATACCCTCACCAATCATCTAATAAAACAATTTTCATTCATAATAATATAAAATTTCACCCAAAATTCATCTGGGAGCTCAAGATATCGCCTTTGCAAGTTGGTCCCAAGGTATGATTTCCCATACTTAGCCATTTTTCATAGAGGACACATGTCGGCACTATCCTTTGGAGCTTGGTGGGATTTATTGTCCCTTTATTCAATTTATAAAAGGTAAAAATGGGACACAAAATTCCTTCTCCCCCATTTATTCCCCAGGTCACCAATATGACCATGTACTTGCCAGTTAAGCCCCCAAGTGCTAAAGTTCAGCCCCCTCTCCAAAGTGCACACCAAATCAAAAAGGACAAGTGTCGCGATGAGGCACAAAGTGTAAATTTATGTCCCCTTCTTCCCTTTTTCCAAAGGGATGAAAGGGACACAAAATTTCCCCCATCCCCTCCTCTTCCATTTTCAATCTATAAATATCAATACTTAGCCAATTTTTGCCATTCTTCCCCACGCCTCCATAACTTGCCGAAACTCTAGAAATTTCTTCCAGAATCCAAATCCTCCATTTTTTCATCTAAATAACTCCATGAAATTCCTCTCCATCCAAAAACATTGAAAATCATAAAAATAATGGATTAAAATGGTAGAGAAATGAAGAAAAACGAATATTTTTCGCTAGATAACTACGAAGTCTCCCAATCGAAAAATATTCATATCTTGCAAAATACAAGTCAGATTGAGATGAGATATTTTGCAGACTTCCTCATTTTTAGAGATGATAAAAATGAAAAAATGGGAGATTGAATGATGCCCTAAATAATTTGTTTCATAAAAAACCCCATTTTGTGCCCTAGCTCACATTCATTGATTTCCCATCAATCCAACAATGGAATCGAGCTAAAAATTTGCACATAGACTCCAAATGAAAAACCTATCCCAATGGAGTTAATTTCAATGTGATCAGAGGTGAAAACCAGACCTGAAAAAAATCTTCATGACTCCATTAATGGATTTTATGGTAGCTTCGTGCCTTGAAACTCTTACTTGGTAAAAATTTTGTTTTTTATTTCCAAGCATTCTAGTGGGAGAAATCAAATAAATTCGAGGATAAGATCATTACGATGAGATGAATCTAAAAATATGTTTCCATCACAAACAAGCACCAAAGACACACTTTCCAAAAATTGTAAGCTTTCTTACACTGGTTTGCTATTTTTGGTTAGTCTTTATCGAGTAGTGGCAAAACAATGTGCACCAAAGATAATTATGAGGTCATAATGATTGTTAAAAGTATAAAATAGTAAAAATGAACACTTACTAAAAATATTAATCCCCCTAGATGGGTGCCTTCCATTTTTAGTAAGTCACCTCAGAAGAGCAACCTAGGAGAAGACCATGTACATAGGTAAAGTAAAACAAACAAAACTCATCAAGACAATCATCTCAGCCCAAAAAAAACTACCACTTACTAAAAATAGATAGTAAGTTGTTCCAAAGGAATATTTCACAAAGGAAGCATACAAGGAGATAAACATTCAAGTTGGAAACATCAGTTGGAGTTGGGAGAGGTAGATTTTGACACTTACTAAAAATAGTAAGTTGTCTCTTACGCACTTCAAAATAAGAACTTGATCTTCAGTGGAAAATTCTAGGAGCTTTGTAAGGAGTAAGGAGGAAAAAAAAATACTCATTGGAAATATAAGAGAATCATCTACAAGGTGGAATCATCAAGTTTTCAAAAACTCTTGGCACTTTTCAAGGAGCTCATTATTTACAGGGACCGCTGGCAATCTTGATCAAAATAGGGCAATTTTAGGGAGTTTAAAACATAATTAAAATATGAGACCCATCCCATTGATCTTGGAAGGTTTTTTGGAATCAAAATCATATAAAATTTCACCCAAAAAGACCTCTTGGAGCTCCAAAAATCTCAATCTCAAGTTTGTTCTCTCGGCACCAAATTCTTATGTTTTGCCTCTCAAAAGTGCAAGATGCATTTTTGTGCACCTCATGTCCCTTTGCAAAGGTAAAATGGAGAAAATTAAATGCACCCATGCATAAATTTTTCTATGTTGCTCTGTTTGATCCCAAATTTTTACAACGCATGTGTATTTGCACTCCCTAGCTCTCCCTCCATTTTCAAATCTTAAAGTGTAAAATCACACCTCTAGGAACAAAGTGGGTTTTTCTATCCCTCTCGTCCCCTTGGTGCAATAGGGACAATAAAATGTGCCCATGCATAAATTTTTCCCTATTGATCCGTTCGTCATGAAAATATTTTCATTGCATGTGTCTGGCCTTACTCTATAATGCCCCACGGTTCTGAGTCAAATGTTTCCACCTCAATGCACTTACTAAAAATAGCATGTGTCCATGGTGAGGCATGCTAAAAATGGAAAGTGGAAAAAATGGTGATTCAACATTAACAAAGGAAGATTAAAATGTGCCAAAATATTCAGTGTTCATCGCATTGGAGCGTTTCACTAGATCATCTGGAAAATGTCATTGGACTTCATCAGAGGTGGCTTCTACTTCTTACTTCTTATTTCTGATTTCTCTCTCTTGTATCACCCCCAACTTTCTCTCTCTTCAATGTTATAATTATTCATTGGGGGTGCACTTTTTCATATGTCCTTAATGAAATTTAAAAAGGTAACTTTATGTTTCTAATGTAAAAGTCACCTTTATGTTATAAAAGGGACTTAATATTCTCCTAGGAAGTTGAAAAGTTTTAAGTTGCGCGAGGACATATGAAAAGTCATTGGGGGTATATGAAGATTCATTTCTCTTCCTATAAATTATAAATCCATTCCCATTTCAAAGGGTTGGTGATCAATTTTGTAAACTCAAGAGTGCATTGTGCTTAGAGAGAACAAAGGAGATAGCCATTTTCTTCTATTTTCTCCTCACTACTTTTCCTCCATTCTCATACTATGTACAACTCTAATTGAAATGATAATGAAGGAAGAAGTTTTTATTTTCCAAGGCATATGAATGTGTGCATATTTGTATGCATGGTTTCCTCTAGCCGGTAGCATGGAAGTTTTGGTTGTTTCTTCTCATAAATGCATGTGTGGAAATTTCTAACTAGTGTGTGCAGGAATCTAATTTTCTACCTGTAACATTAGTTCTCCTATCTCTTTTCTCACTCCCCTTTCCCGCTCTCTAGACAAAGTCTTCTCTAGCAAGCAATTGTTAGATTTTCCACAGGTCAATGGAGTTTCCTGTTGGATCCCCAGCTACAAGGCCACCAAGAAAATCCACCTTTTCACGTGCATGCAAATATGGAAGCTACACCATCTAAGTAGAGGGACTTCGACTCCCAAAGTGTTGGCAAGAAACCCACAAATTTGTCCACCAAAAAATGTTTCTTGCCAGCAGGGTTTCATATATTATCTTGCTTGTTTGTTAGGCCAAATCTATACTTCATTGCTATATTATTACATTGTAACTTATTTAGGATTTAACTTATATATTTTATATTTTTCTTAAATAAGACACCATTTTGCCTTCATTCTCCTCTCCTAAATCAAATCAACCCAAAGTCCATGATAATTCATCTTTCAAATCTCCATTTTGTCTTATCTTACGAAATTATTCATCATCTGATCCAAGCATCCATAATTACCCTTCCCCATCAAGTCCTTTAATTCACATCGGTGGAAACCCACATGCTTTGATTACAACGTTACATGTGCCTACCACATTTCCACAGGAACAACACATATCACTACAAGGATCTTTAAACACTCATCAACAACCTCATAGAAGAAGATGATCTTCTCATCGAAGAAGACCACCCTCTTCCATCCACTAGCTCATCCACACATTTGGTCACAATCCATCCACCTAATTCCATCTTTCTAAAAGGTTTCCCTTCTTTTCATAAATGTCATTTGTGTTCTTGTAGATACCATAATTTGGTATCGCTACCCTTGTCTCCCGCGTTCACTTCCTTTCATTCTAGTCACCTATCTAGACCCTTTATTTTAATTCATATTTTTCAATATTCCCATATTTCCGTCTATTATACCATTCATCTGAATTATTGCTAATCCTCATTAATTATCCCCTAATCCTCATCTCATTATTTAATTATTCCTAAATCACCCCCAATCAACCCTAATTCTCCTCCCTAGGTTGTTTATCATCCCTAAGCTACCTATTTTCTCATCCTTGTGCTCCTCGTAGCATTTATTTACTCCATTTCATCCCTCATCTACCCATTTCACTTCCCTATATACCCCAACCCACCTAAGCATTTCATAAAACCCTAATCTCACCTCCTATGGGATAGATGCCTTGAGTTAGGCATCCTCCCACCACAAAAACATACAGTTCCCCACAAATGGATACAACCCACCTAGGTCTTCGTCAACCCTATAAATACGTCCTTACCCCCTCCTTTCTCAAGGATGTAACTTTGGATTCTTTAACCCTCTTGTGAGTCTTGGTCTTCCTCTCTAAGTGTTTTGTAGCTTCCTACCTATCTTGCATTCCTCTTGAGTCCTTTCAAGCTTGTTGTATCAATCTTGAAGACTTTGGGTAGTTTATCCTCATCTTACTTTTGTGCACTTATCATTTAATTATCTTTGTTGTTATTATTTGCCATATTTTACAAGTCCAGGATTGTAATCAAAATTCCAATTCTGACCTTCCCTTCCATCCATCTTGTTTGCATGTTTCCATTTAGACCAATCTATATTTGATCAAGCCTAGGTCATCCCAGGTTCTCATCGACCCAACCCTTTTTCATAACCTTCACTTCCATCCAGATCCACATCTCTCTACTACCCATTTTTTGTGTCCATCTATTTTTTAGATCTATCATTATGTCACTTTGTCGACAAATCCACTCTAACAGTCTCCGATCAACTGCTAAATTAACATCACCATGCATGAACCCGAGCCATATTTTCATCCTATCTCCTTAGATCCCCATTTTATTACATCTTTTATGTTTCTCTTGTTTCAAATCTTCTCTATAGGTTACCATCGCTAATACAGAGTCTTCATCATCTTCAGATCTGCACATAAAGTTTATCGATCTACATTTTGGTTACTGTTTTGATTCATGTTCCCAGTCATTGTCGATTGGACCTCTACTTCATGTGTCATCTTTGACCCAACTAGGTATATTTCATTTTGTGTCAATCTAGATTATATTTGCACTTTCCTTCCATTTCTTCAATTTCAATTTCGTTTATTTAGCTTCGCATGTTATTCATCAATTTATCATTTATCTTATCTTATTTTATCAATATGATGGTTGAAATCCACATAAGGAATTTAATGCTTCTTATAACCGACTTCATCGAGAAACCCCCTCATCTACCATCTAATCCATTTTCTCTCTAGTTGTCTTTGTTGTGCGGATCGTCAAACTTGCAAGAAGGAGTTTATCTTGTGCTTTCCATTATCATCATCTTATCCCAAAGTACCTTAAACTCTTACATATTTTGAGTTTTTTTTTTTATTATCTATTTCACTAATCTTAGTAGGAAAGAGAAAAATTTAGTCCAACATTCTGGCACACCTGGTGGGACCACCCTCTTAGGTGAGTCTCTTGCATTTTGTTTCATTTTCCATTTTCCACATTTCTTCTATCTTCCACTAACATTGCAGGTAGAGGATTTTCTTTTTCTTGTTCATGTTGGGATTTAGATTTCTTGGATATTACTTTTCACTTGCTTTATTTTGAAGATCAGATAAAAAGAAAAGTGAAAACCAGGTATTCCCCTTTTTTGTCTTAGTTTCTCCTTTTTGCATCACATTTTCCATTCCTTGTGTGGTTTTTCTCATCGAATCTCCATATTTGGTTTTGGGTTTAAAATGAAACCTCTTTCATTCTTTCTTGCAAATCTAGTGTAAGTAGGGGTTTAATTGGTTGCATTTCACACTTCTTCACACACATCCAAACACACAAATCAAATTCACACATCAAACAATCCCATACCAGGTGGACCTAATTGGGATTTGATCACCTAATAGGAAAATATTTCATGGTGTTCTAGCCATGTTATAAATCCTATACAGACTTGGGCCTCATGTACCTTCGGGTATATCAAGGACTCCACATCCAAAACTACCTAAAACCAGTCATAGAATGCCATTTCTTAGGTACCTTTGTTATCCACTTTTCTCTTTTCACATCTTCTAATTAATCATGATGATAAAAAATTGTTGCTTGATTTGTTTGTTAACAAATTACATAAACAAATGTTCACCTATTTCATGCCTATTGTCACCCTTTCTCAAGTCGAGACAACAAGCAATCCACTCCATCCAATGACATCCCTTCCTCTAATGATCTTTCCCAACAAGATTCTAAACTTGAGACCACACCTTTGGTTTCCCAACCCTTGTCTCCATGGTCTCACTTCATGAGGACCATGTCATCCAAAATGATCCCCATCTTGAAACCAATCCTCATATCTCTCATCAATCCAACCTTTCTAGACCAACTTTTCCTCAGTCCATTTCCTCTAGACCAGCTACACCCCCATCTCCTACTCCTTTAGAGACTCTTGGACCTCCTTCTATCACCATTTATGACTACCTATTTCATAAATCTCCCACAATCTTTCAATCCTATCAATCCACTCAATTGGTGGATCATTTCCACCCACATCACCTTATATCAACTCTATCTCTATTCCATCTGCTATTATCACTAGTATTCCTATCCAACCATCTCAACCTCTTAACACTTACATTCCTACCCATCATATACCAAATAATCTCAACCCATCAACACTCATATCCCCACTCATCATATACCTCAACAATTCCATATCCCCATCTCACAACAACCCACCCAATCTCAACAATCACATCACATTCCTATTTCTCAACATCAACCATTATAACAACCCATCCAATCTCAACCAATGACCTACATTCCTCCTCATCAAGAATCCTCAAACACCCACTCATTCACAAGCCTACCAACAACCCTATAAAAATATTCATGTCATATCACAACCATCATCTCTCTATCCAACCACTTCAAATGACCCCATGCATTCCTTGATGAATAGGTTGGCTAACCTTGAGGCCACTACCTTGGGACCTAAGGTTACATTCTCTTAACAAATTAATTTGAATGAACCTATCAATCCATCGGTCCTAGTAAAACTATATCCTCCTCATTGGGAAACTTCCAAAATTCACCAAATTTAACAGTAAGGAGGATCCCCAACAACACCTTCATGTGCATTTAGGCATGCATGTTATCTCATTTCCCATGATCAAGACCTCATGCTTCACACTTTTCCTATGTCCTTGGTCATGGTCCCATATTGATTGGTATAATGGCATCCCCAACACTCATTGTTATCATTTACCTAACTTACGTAACTATTCTTCTAGAACATTTCTCAATCAACATTACACGCAAGATCACCATTATAGACTTATACACCATTTGACAATTTGAAGATGATTCTATCACATACTTCTTCACAATGGTGTGGGATCACCAATAAATTATCATTCACCCTTCCATAAACATAGCTCATTGAATTATTCTCACGCTCTTGTGTGAATCATATCTCATCCACCCTACAAATCCAATCATTTCATACATTTGAAGAAGCCTTCACCATGGCTTAAAACTTGAGACTTGCATCCTTGAGCAAGGCCAACTTAAGCTTAAATCAAATAAGCCCAAAACCAAGTTCATCAAACCCTCTACACATAATGAAAAGTCTAAAACTTCCACTAATACCATCATGGTTAAGTATTCTTCTACATCCACTTCCCACACAAGAGCCATTAAGAGATCTTTTAGACCATCTCCTAACTATACCCTCTTAGGGAATCCTATAGTTTAGTATTTGACAAGTTGATGGCAGTCCATTTCATCCAACTTCCTCCCATCCAACTCATTGATGACTCACGACCCAAGCCCACTTGGTATCATGAGGGCCACTATTGTAAATATCATCAAGTCAGAGGTCATGACATTGAAAAGTGTCATTCCTTCAAATATCACATCCAACAACTTATAAATTAAGGGATCTCTAAATAGACAATTTTACTACATCATATAGTCAACCCTTTGACGTCTTTAAACAACCTTTTCCTAATCAACCACCAAAAAAATCAAGCCACCCTTCTATATCTCAACTACCAAATGCTCACACCATCAACACCATTAACACCATCAATCAAGATCTCACCTCATCAATGACTCCACCTACTCCTACCTTAGACATTATTCCCATCCCTTCTTCAACACCTATTCCCACATCTACACCAATCATATCCATGACTATCACACCTATATCAACTTCTAAAACTCTATATCTATATCTAATCCTACCCTTACCATCCACATCAAATTTGACTATACCTCCTACTTCATCCATATTTATCATGCCCCAATCTATCACATCAGATTCATCCTTAGCATCTATTTCATCACCATTGATATCCATGCCTATCCCTACACCCCTCACATCTATTCCTTCCACATCAAACACACTTATTACTACTTCCACACTACCTACATCTATGACCCTCTCAACCATACCCACTATCGCTACATCTCAATATCTCACATCTAGTCCTTCACCCATATCTATATCAAATACACCTATTACTACATCTACATCACTCACTTCCACATCAATCCCAACTACACTCATGTCTACCACATATACTTCTACAACCTCACTTACAACTATCCCAACACCTATCTCAACATCCTCATCACATATACCTACATCTTTACCTATGGATACATCATCTATTCCATCCCAATATTTTACACCCACTCCTTCTCCAACATCCATTCCTATATCTATACCCACTTCTACATCAATCACATCTTCTATCCTAACCACACCTACATCTCGATTTGAAAATATAACTATGATACCTCTTGAAAAATTTATGACACAAACACCTCCACCTAAGGAAACCAAAACTGCACTCATGCTCCATCTATAAAACCAACCATCTCTATACCAATCTATCCAAAACCTACACAATCTACAACTCATTTAGATCTCATCAACCACATCATTCAAAATCCTCTTCCTTCATCAATATCTACCCCTACATCACACCCTACAGACCTCCAGTCATATCATCATTGTCATCCCCTCTAAGGGAAAATCTTCACAATCAAAATCCAAGACTCTTGGCATGTCTCCCCAAAGGTCTCTCATGCATCCTCATAAAAAGTTTATCTTACCCTTTTAAATAATCCAATACCACATCATCTATCTTAGGAGTACCCCCATCCATCTTAGGGCTAGGCCCTTCATCTAAGACACCCATCACCAACCAATCTCAAACACAAGACATCTAACTTACCTCTCAAATCTACACTCTAAAATATACATCCACTCCTTCTCCAAATCCAAATCTAAAATCTCCTATCAAGCCTCACAAGAGAAACCTTCCCTACACCACTTCTATTAGATCTTACATAGATATCCTTAGACATTTAATCAAATATATGCTATCACACTTCCTCCCATCAAGGCCTTTGATCCACATAGTAAAAATCCATCATGGTTCAACTCCAATGTTTTTGTGCTTATCATCACACCCCGGGTCATGACACTAAGCATTGTAAGGCCCTTCAAACTATCATCCATGATATTATTAAGGAATATGAATTTCTCATCCAGGGGATCATCCTTCTCCATCCATTATCTTATCCACAACCAATCCAATTCCCATTTCTACATCTTCATTCATCAAATTATCTAAGTCTCCTCACTCATCCACATCCTCGTTGTCCATTTCTCCTCCACATGTTACTCCTCCTAAAGAGGTTCCTCCCTTGTTCATCGATGTTGTTTGTCTTACAATCACCCCTATGATCTTCAATCATCTATCCAATCAAAATATAAAGTCACCATCAATAGTCCTTCTAACAATATTACCCTATCTCTCCCATGTCCTCTAACTTATCCATATCTCCATCCAAGTTTAATATCATGATACAACATCCCTCATGGGGGAGTATCCACTCCTTACTCTTAATCATCTTTCATCTTCTCCCTCATCCACATATCCCCACACATCGATCCATCTCTCTCTCATCAAAAAACTCCTAGATACTGGGGGACTTCACTCTAGGATCATTTTGCTATGGGTTAGTTCCTTTCCTCTTAATCCTTGACATTGTCTTATCTATCTCATCCAATCTTATCCTTATCTCATCCAATTTCATCCAATTTATTGTCTCATCTTATCCAATATCTACTTGTATCGATTTCTCCAGCTCATCCTAATTCCACCTTTGTGTCCATATTTGTGCCTCTCTTAAGGCACCATATTTCATCCTAAGCCCACTATTGTAGCCATCTTCATCTCACTAGGACCATGTTTTTCACTTCCTCATAGCTCATAGTTTTTATCTCCTCTTATTAATCTTACCTCATCCAATATTTTACAATTTATCATCTTATCTCATCAACTCCCCATCTAACAAACGTTTAAAATAGAACATGAATTCGACTTCGGTGACCTTGTCCTTAAATCAGAATGTCACTACTCTAGAAAGGAGCCAAAATGGAAAATTTTCCCCAACTATTACCTTACATTATCACACATAAGTACGGGTTGGGAGCCTATCATTTGGCCTCCCTTGATGGTAAACTAGAAGTGGAACCACTTAATGCATTGCACTTGCGACCATTCTATTGTTAACATACCTACTAGTGAGCACTTAGTCATATCCTTAGATCATTCCTCCATCATTAGCCTCTTCCATCTATCATCATGTAATGATTTAGAATTATGTGGTTCTACCATCACTTTCTAGCCATGACCTTAAATATGGGCACCACGAATCTGTCCATAGCATTTTTACTTATGGATAGGTTCTCCCTTCTTGGTGAGAACTCATGATCATTACATCCATCACCCTCTTATCTACCTATTGGAACCATGAAAAGGGTCCATAGGTGTCTCTTGTACATCTTCTCATCCCCTCTAAGTGGTCTACTTAGCTATACCCAAATCTTCCCCATGTCAAAATATCGAATGCTTATATCTCATGTTATCTTATCCAAAAATAGATTGATCCCTCAAAGGAAAGTTGTTCATATAATGCAAAAATAAAAAAATAGACCGATCCCTCAAAGGACAACTATCATGTATATCTCATCTATCATTTCATAAAATATATATAAAATTATAAAATAGACCATTCCCTTGAAGGATGGCTACTCCCTTATATCATGGCATAAATGCTTCCTGCATTTATTATCCTTCTATCTCATAAAAATTTGAAAGCAAACATCCTAAGAAAGCTTCCTGCATTGATCAACTTTCTCATATATTGCAAACTTCTGCATTGATAATTTTGCACTTTTCCCTCTCCCAGAGTTGGGGCATAGTCCTAGGAAAACCACCTATGGAGAACCCTCTTCCCATGTACAATTTACATCTAAAACCCCTTTTTCATGTTAACATTAGGTTTATAAGCTCATTTCATCCATATTTCCTCGCATGATCTTTGATATAAATAATTATCGTTGGTTATGTGTTAACACTTGTTTTGGTCACATGTGCATTGTGTTACTTGGATCCCTTTCTTGTTTACCTCCAATGTAGTTAGATTCATAATTTCCTCATGTGTTCCTTTGATATAACATAGCTTCATACATCATTCATTTTCACCCATTTATTATTATCATTATATATTATCTATTTTTGTTTTATCACCATAAAATTTATCATGTCTAAATCATCTATATGATCGGGTATCTTATCATCCATGTATACCATCTTTCCTTCCATATTATTTTGGTGTGTCACCCATAACACACCATTCCCCATTGTTTCCAACTTTTATCGTCATTTCTTATTTTTCCTTTTCGACATTGTTGTGTCCTTTGTTAGGGCACCATATTATCATCCATATCTCATCTCAAGTCCACTTTTGTGGCCATATTTTTGTTCCCTCTGGGGCACCATCTCACATTTTTTATATTTCACCTCTTTGGCCATTTTCATGCCCTTTGTTGGGGCACCATTATTTCCATCCTCGTCCTTTGTGGACACATACCTTTCATCGATTCCTCATGTATAAAGGATTTTGCATTATTCTCACATTTGGTTGCGCATAATTTTGATGTGTGCCTATGACCCGTTGGTCCCATGGATTGCATCCATTTGATTGGTTTCACATTTTATTCCCTCATTTCATAGTGATTTTTCTCTAATCACAAGCTCCGTGGGACATTTCATCATCTCCTCAAGATTTTTCCCTTTTTTCCTACCAAAGTGACTCCTAAAATCACCGCCATGTTTTAATTTTTTTTCTTGAATCCTTATTTCTTGGGGCATCTTGCCTCATTTTTTCCCACCCACCCTTCTTCATATATCTCTTTCAAACTCGTGATCGATTCCCCTTTGTGTCATCAATCCCTAGTTTGAGGGGGAGCACATCATCAATCCTTTATCATCCTTCATCCCATCTTTTATCTCTCATTATTTTTTTTGTCTTGTGGCTTGCTTACGCAAACCACTTGACAAAAAGGGGAAAATGTAGACACCAAAATTTGGTATCACTACCCTTGTCACCCCATGTTCACTTCTTTTCACCATGGTCACCTATCTAGACCCTTCATTTTAATTCATATTTTATCAATATTCCCATCTTTCCCATCTATTATCCCATTCATCCCCTTGTTAATTATCCTCTAATCCTCATTATCTAATTATTCCTAAATCACCCCCAATCAACCCTAATTCTCCTCTCTAGGTTGTTTATCATCCCTAAACTACCTAGTTTTCATCCCTAGGATCTACTTAGCCTTTATTTACTCCATTTCATCCCTCACCTACCCATTTCACTTCCATATACACCCCCAACCTGCCTAAGCATCATAAAACCCCAATCCCACCTCATATGGGATTGATGCCTTGAGTTGGGCATCCTCCCACCACCCAAATGGATGGTTTGCTGATGGTGACCTACCTAGGTCATCGTAGACCCTATAAATACGCCCTTACCCCCTCCTTTCTCAAGGATGCAACTTTGGAGTATTTAACCCTCTTATGGTTTGGTCTTCATCTCCGATTGTCTTTTATAGCTACCAACCTATCTTTTAGTCTTCTTGGAGTCCCTTAGAGCTTATTGCATCAATCTTGAAGAATTTGGGAGTTTATCTTCATCTTTCTTTGGTGCATTATCATTACATAATATTTTTGTTATTGTTTAGCAATGACATTTTGTAGGTTCAAACTACCATCGAAATCCAGTTCCATACTTCCTTCCATCCATCTTGTTTTTAGGTTGTCATTTCATCATATCTATTTTCCATCAAGTGTAAGTTAACTCAAGTCACCATCAACCTAACCCTCTTTGCATCACTTTTGTTTTCATCTAGATCCATATCTCTCTCCTACCATCTGTTTCTATCTATCCATCTTCCTAGATCTATAATTATGTCACTCTGTCATCCCAAATCCACTATTCCGCACCAACTTAGCCCATTCGTCTTCACCCAAGCCATATTTTCATCCTATATCCTTAGTTTCCCATTTTCTCATCTAATATATTTCTCTGTTTGAGATCTTCTCTATAGGTTACCATTAGTTACCACGAGTCTTCATCATCTTCAAATCTGCATAAAGAGCTTATCGATCTACATTTTTGTTACTTTTTTGATTATTCCTATGCCCCATCGTCGAACTAGACCTCTACATCCTAGGTCACCATTGACCTAGCTAGGTATATTTCATTTTGTGTCAATCTAGATCGAGTTTTCACTTTCCTTCAATTTCTATAATTTTAGTTTCTATTTGACTTAGATTATGCATGTTATTCAATCCTTTATCATTTATCTTATATTATTTTATCTACGTAGGTTGAAATCCACAAGGAAGTTCACACTTCTTGGAACCGACTTCATCGGGAAGCCCCCTCATCTACCTTTTAATCCATTTTCTCTCTATTTTTCTTTATTATGCAAAATTTTCAAGCTTGCAGTAAAGCGATCTAATTTTTCCCATCCATCATCATCATCTTATTCCAAGGTACCTTAAACCCTTGCATATTTTGAGTTTTTGATTTTATTTAATATATATTTCACTAATCGAGTAGGAAAGACAAAATTTTAGTCCAACAGATTTACCGCTTGCTCTCGCCCCATGATTCTCAACTATCCACTAAACCAAACCCAATATTTTTCATTGATGCTCCTCCTAACTAACCTATCTCATCTCACTTGTTATTCAATGATTAGGTTTATATCCTAGCCACTCCACAAACCCAAAATCTTGTTGCATTAGAGAAAAACATTGTGAAACAACTTCAATGATGATGACTTCATTATTTTGTACATGGGCGGTGGAAGATTTTTATTTTCATAATATTGTACCTTCGACATATCTATCCTTCTTAAAAAATCCACCATTGATATCAGCATTGAGACTTTTCAAGAGCTCAACATTCTCAAAGTCGGCTAATCTCTTGATCCATAAGAGCTAGAAGCCTTCAACACCTTCCTCTCCAATGATAGCCAATCATTCACATGGGTGTACGCGGACATGTCAAGACTCAATCCTAGCATCATCATCCATAATATCGTAACCATCCCCAATGCCAAGATAGTCAATCAAAATCTACGGAGTATGCATCCTTGCATAACCTTGGTCGTCAAAGAATAATTACAATGTCTTCTTTTAGCAAACTTCATCCAACCCATCGATTATCCGTAATGGGTTTATAACATCATGCCTATTAATAAAGTCTCGAGAAGCTTCGTATTTTTACTAATTTTTGAGACTTAAACCTTGGTTGTCCCAAGGATGACTTTCCCCTTCCTAACATCGATAAGCTTATCAACCTAACAGCTAGCCATGAAATGCTTTCTCTTATGGATGGTTTTTCTGTTACAACCTAATCCTTATCACACCAGAAGACCAATATAAGACATCCTTCATCACCCCTTGGGGAAATTTATATTATCATGTCATGCCCTTTGGTTTGAAAAATGCAAGGGCCACTTATCAACGTGTCATGAATTATATATTCCATGATCTCATTCACAAAACTATAGAGGGTTATATCGACAACCTATTAGGTCAATCCAAATTTCGACAGGACCATACTTCCTTCATCTTAATCCACCAACTATGTGCTCGAGTTATAACATGAAAAATCCTTGGCTTCATCATTTCCATGAGGGGTATTGAAGTTGACCCCCAAGATTAAGCCCATCCTTAAGATGCCTCCTCCTATCAATCTAAAGAAACTTCTTAATCTTCAGGACAACTTCAATTAGTCCACCGCTTCATCTTGCAACTTTACGGTCATTGCGAACCTTTCCATCATATCCTCCGAAAATACACCCACTTTAAATGGAATAAAAAATTTCAAAATGATTTTGATGAACTTAAGCAATATATTCTATCACCACCTATGCTCACGCCTCCATGCGAGGGGTAACCCTTCTATCTCTATATATCTTCCACTGGCCATGCTCTAGGTGCCATGTTGGCACACCGCGATGAGACAGGCAAGGAAAAGGTTTTCTATTATATCAGAAGCACTCTTCATGGCTATGAAATCTGCTACATTGAAGCTGAAAAGTTTTGTTGTGCACTCTACTTCACAAATTCCAAGTTTTTCCACTATCTTCTCAATCACAAAACATATTTAGTCACTAGTTTTAACCCTTTTAAGAACCTATATTTTAAACCATATCACAATGATTACATCACTCAATGGCTCATGCTCATGATTGAGTTTGACCTAGAGTTTATCTCTCAAAAATCAATCAAGGGCCAAGATATCGCTGATCAACTCATGAAGCCCCTCTTCTTAGTAATCAAATCCCCCATGAACAATTCCATGATGAATCTATCAATACAATCGATCATGAATATTATCCCCTCAAGATGACATTGTTATTTTGATGGTTCTAAGTGTCGGCAGGAGAGGTGTCATCATTATCATTATTCCTCCTTGGGAAACTCCTATCCTCATCTCTTACAAGCTCAACTTAGAATGTGCCAATAATATGGTTGAGTATAAAGCTTTTATCTTGGGCCTCCAAACCGCTATCATATTAGGCATCCAAATCCTCAACATCTATGGTGATTTCCAACTTATCATCAATCAAATCAAGGAAGTTTATCATTGTAAAATGAATTCATTCAAAAATATAAGGCCATCGTCGACTTTCTCCTCGAAGCGTTCAATCAATACACTATCTAAGTCATTCCTCATTCATCCAACCACTTCATAGACACCATGGAATCCCTTACATTGTTCATCCATTGGAAAACTGAGGAGTCCAAAATCTTCGTTGTTTTCCATCACATTGATCAATCATCCCATGCTAATGAGATACCTCGTATCAATATATTCGACACCAACCAATATGATCTATGGTATTTGTAGTTCTTCAATTACATATCTCAATCCAAAATCCCCTCCCGCTTATCCAAAAATGGTATGAGGTCATTTATTCAATGTGCCAACCGCTATGTTATCCTTGGTGAAATCCTTTATAAACATGGATTTGATGTTATTTTACTACGATGAATTAAGTCCCATGAATCTATCTTATCCATACAAGAAGTCCATGTCAACATTTATGGTGGACACTTTAGTCAAGCGTGTTCTTTGGATGGGTTACTATTGGCCCACTCTCAACCAAAATTATTTTGAATATATTAAAAAGTGCGTCAAATGCCAACAACATTCCAATTTCATTTATATCCCTAGCCAAGATTTGTAATTGGCTCAAGATCTATGACCTTTCTCACAATGGGGACTCGACCTCATTGGCCTCATCAATCCATGTTCCTCTCAATTTCATCATTACATACTCACCGCTCTTGAATATTTCACCAAATGGGTAGAATTCATTACACTCACGTCTACCAAAGCTAAATAATTGTCAACTTTTTCTATCAAAACATCATTTATCACAAAATCATCATAGAAAATAGAAAGTCCTTCAAAAAAAGACCTTAAGAATCTTTGCAACACATTCAATATCAAGCTTAGCTTCTCTTCTCCATACTATCCACAAGATAATGGCCAAGCCAAATCTACTAACAAAACTCTCCATAACATTCTTTCCAAAACTATCGATAAGGCAAGTCAAGTGACACCTTTATATCCCCTTCACTCTATAGGCGTACCATACTAAAATTTGCACCTCTACGAGTGCTACTCCTTTCTCTCTTGTTTATGGCACTTTGAAGTCATCCTCCTCTCTAATTCCAAATACCATCCTTGCATGTTTCTCTTCGTGAATTCATCTTTAATGAGGACTAGCGCTAAGAGTGTATAGAGAAACTTGAATTGTTAGATGAGCATTGCTTAATTTCCCTCCAACATCATCACATATATCAAGAACGTATCAAATGCACTTATAATAAACATCTCAAAGAACATAAATTTAAAATTGGTGACATTGTCTTAAAATAAAATCAAAATGTCACTACTCTGGAAAGGAGTCGATGTGGAAAGTTTTCTCTAAACCGGATCGGACCATACATTATCATTCATAAGTATGGGTCCAAGGCATATCGTTTATCCTCCATTGATGGTAAATCAGAAACAAAACCTCTCAACACCTTATGCTTATGGCCTTTATATTATTAACACACCTACTAATGTGTCATTAGTCTCATTAATAATCTCATTCCCATCAACAACCTTCTCCATTTTTATCATAGTGATTTGGAATCATGCGGTCTTCCGTCACTATCCTATCTATGATTGTGAATATAGGCACCATGGCTCTTCTCATAGCATATTCCTTATGGAAAATTTCCTCCTTCTTCATGGGAACCCCACAATCATTACCTTGACCTCCTTATTTACCTATTGGAACCATGATAAGGGTCCATAGGTGTATCTTGTACACATTACTTCCCCTCTCTAAGAGGTCTACTAGGCTTACCTCAACTCCATTGTAAAATAAAAAATTATGGATGTTCATTGATGGGTGTCCTTATTCCCTTCATTTAATCAACTTCTTGTTGATGTCATATCAAACCAGGGGTGTGTCCAAAGCTATATGCAACAAGAGTACTTTAACTGATCTAGTAGTTGACGGTAACTATTTTTATATTTTCTAGGGGATCTCTTAATGTCTTAAGGACTTCTTGGTAAAACCTTATTCAAATCAAACTATGAAAAATTGCTGAAAATAAAACACATTGAAAGCTTGCTGAAAGGAAACACACCATGCAAAAAGGAAACACACTTGCTTGTTGGAAAATAAACACACTTTCTTTTGAAAGTAAACACTCAGATTAAAATGCTTGAAAACAATTGCAAGAAATATAAAGATTTATCTAAACACCTACAGGAACAAGTATGCAATAGAATTTAACTAAAAGAACTAAAGCAATATGAAATTAACAGATCTAAGCTATTTGTTTGAAGAAATATAAATACCAAATAAATGAATATCCTGGTCCTTGGGGGAGTGGGCCCTTGCTCCTCCTTGAATCAAGATTTTAACAACTCATAATTCTCTCAAATTAGAATGGCTATTTTATTGATGAAAACATTCAGTATTACAAAACATACTAGATCTGAGATACTTAATCTATTTCTCTTCTCTGTTCTATATCTCTAATTCCTTTATTATATTCTAATGCAGGTCTACATTTATATACATTTTACAATCCTAGTTGTCTTCAATGATTCTGATGAAATCAATCATGCCTAGAATAGATGTTGAGTTGGATGGTGGTTGATCAGATAGCTATAGGATAACTCTTCCTGATCTACATTCAGAAATCTTCTCATCCTTCATGATTGTAGATGCAAAATTTCGGATGTGGTTTAAAATAGATAACTCCCATTGGTTTTGGAACTTTGGAGAAGTTCCAGAACCATAGGAAATTGTTAAGAACCAAAACTTGTGAGAGTTTTGGAGCTATCCCCAGGAGTTCGGAACTAAGTCCAAAATTCGAACTAAATTCTGGAGTTCCAAAACTAAGTCCGAAAGTTCGAACTAAATGATGACTGTGTGATGGAGTTCTAGAACTAGCTTGGAAGTTTTAGAACTAAGTTGTGTAGGATCAGATGCTATCAAAAACATACTGAATGCCACCTGCTTCATTTCCTCAACTAATTAGACCTGCTTTATTACAAAACTAAATTTAAACACACACTATGTTAGGAATTTCATATTTTTTAACATTAGGATCACAATCAATCAAAAGACAAACAGTTACATCCTAACTCATATCAGATCAACTAAAAGTCACACAATGCAATCAAACTTAATCAAAAGGAGAGTATGATGAGATCATATATTATACATTAATCGGACATATATTGCCTCATCATTTCCCCAAACTTACTTGTTTGTAAGTCCCTTTACAAACTCATTCTTCAAAAGTGGGATCATATGTTCTGCATTCCATTTGATTGCTCAGATCAAATGGCTGATACTAAATTTTCCAATGCTTAAGCTCAGATGTACTATACCCAGCTCCTTTTTTATTTTCCTCTCCCACTTTTCAAATTCAGCAGGGTCTTGAGGTTCTCTGTTCTGCCAAGGAGACATGGGGGTGAGAAGTAGAGGTGGCCTCATTCGCATTCCCATCCATATTTGGTCAGTAGGTTTCATTGACTTGGGGAATTATTGTGCATAATGCTTTGGCCCTCTCTAAACTCCATATCAGATTTGTAGGGGAAATTACTTCCCTTCTTTTCAAAGCAATAGTAAGGAGTTCCCACCTTTTTGAGCATCCTTCATAAATATCTTCAAATTTTTCCTCCTCATAGGAGGTGAAGGCATCAATACTCTTTTGTAGAATAGCAGGGTAATGTGTCTTGAATCTCTTATCAAAGGCATGAGTTCTAAAATGTGTGAGGAAGGCAGAAGGTTTACCATAATGAGCTCTCATGCAGAGGCCTATTGAGCTGGCTTTCAATAAAAATTTAGATTCTCTTTCCTTCCATGCAATTTGGTTTTGCAAAAGAGAGACAAATGCATTGAGTTGGCTCTCCCCTACATATAAGTTAATCATAAATCCTATGTTTTTCTCTAGCATATAATTGCAAAGATAAAATTCACACAGGAGATTTTTCTGCTTAGGGCTGGATAGAGAGTAAGCTACCATGAATTTAGATTCATCTTGTAATTCATGTGGAAGCCCACATGCAATTCTTGACAACTACCAGTGAATGAACTACTCTTCCAAAAACACACTATATGCAGGAGAAGGTCTCCTGCAGGAAAGTAATTTCTCACTCATAATATAGACCATATGAATTTTGGCAAGACATTTATATTTATTTCCTTCCTCATAAAATTTTCTTCCCATTCCTTTCTTGCCTTCATCTCTTCCTCCATCTTGGTCTTTAATTCCTCATTTGATGTTTTGGCTTCTCTGAGCTCTCTGCAAATATCATCCCATTGTTGTTTCAGTGGAAAATAGGTCAACTCAGTTTGTGCAGAGGCTGTGGACACAACACTCTATTTTCTAGAAGTCTGAACTCTTCCTCTTTTTCTATCAGTTACTTCTTGGTTGTTGATAATTCTTCAGTTCTGGCTGCAAGTTGAGTTATGAGCTCATCAATGAGCATTTCCCTTTGTTCCAATTTAAGTTTGAGGAAGTCCAATTCCTCATCTTTTTCTCTGATAATAAGCTCTACTCTGAAAAGAACAGAGCCTGTTTAACTTGTTATCTTTCCTCTTCCTCTGAAATTATTTGAGGAGTTTGGCATTCTTCCTCTATTAAAGGAAATTTTCCTTTTCTTATCCTAGATGCCAACTCTTCTTCTTCATGTGGCACTGCTGAAGGTTCAGCCAACTCCTGAAAATCTTGATCATCAAATCTCTCTTCTCCTCTTGTCCATTTCAATATGACTTGGCTTAGGTGGAGTCATGGCCATGCTGCCCAAAATGTCAGCAACTTCCTCTTCCATCCTTTCTGCTCACTCCTTACTTCTGGAGTTCCCCTTGACCTCTTATGACTTTTTTCTTATCTTTTATGAGGAAGTTCAACATGCCCAGATAGTGAATTTCCTCTAAAATTTTCTTATTGTTCTTTTCTGGTTCTTGTGTGGGTGAGCTATCACCATCAGAGATAGATATTGGTTCTTTTGAAGCTGTTGTGGAAGATGGAATTTCCTTCACAGGTACAAAAGGCTCTGTTGTTTTTATCTTCCTCACCGACCTTCTTTTCCTTGGTATGTTTTCTCTTTCCATTTCCCTCTGTTCTTCTACTAGGGGCATCAATTTCTAGATTAGTTGAAGGAGAGAATGGGGCTGGAATTGTCCTTCTGATAATATTAGGGTTTTTCTTGAACTTGCCAAGAAACTTGTCCCAAATTTCTTCTCCATTCTTTTTTGACAGGAAATGGTGTTGGCATATTAAGTGAATTAGACCATGATGTCTAATTGTTCCAACACCCCAGGAATATCTCTGAGCCATGGTCTGAATGGAATAAAAAGAAACCCTGGGAGGTTTATTATGTATTCAGGCTTGGTGGCTCCATACTTTAGATATATGAGCATTTTTAAGACCTCTTTTCCCACAGACCCAAACTGACCATCACAAGTTAAATATTTTACTATCCAGAATGCTACCCTATCAAAGGGTTTGGGCAAACTGGCCCTTCTGACCCCTTTTATGATTTTCTTTGTATTATAGATATATTGGGGTTCAGCTTCTTCTTCTTGCAACAAGACTTCTACCAGTTCTTTCAAAGTCCCCTTTACAGGTTGTGGGACATGAACAATGGGTATTCCAGACACATTACTTATGTATTTACAGAGAAAGGAATAAAGACATTTCTTACTTTTTTTCTAGATTGTTCTAGATTTATGATGAATTCTCTTACCAATTCATCATTATGCCTTGAAAATTTCTTCAGGAATTCAAGCCATCTTGCATGCTCAAAGATGGATGTTACTTCTTCATCTGCGACAGCACTGGGAATCATCCTCTAGTTCTGATTTCTTCTTAATCCCCATATCGGCTTGAGTTCTGTCTTCCTTGATTTCATGTGAATTGGTTATAGGCCTTCTCCTTAGCTGCGGAACTAATGGCTTGGTTGCAGGAACCTCTATTTTTAGCTACGGAAACCTTAGTTCTTAGCTACGGAACGTCTGAATTCTCTGTTCTTTGTTGTGGAATACAAACTCAATTCACTGCTCCTTCCTCAAGATACTTCTACAATCTTTATCTCACTTGATGTTTGCAATAATGATTACTAATGATAACCATGCCGCCACTTATTCCATCCAAATCAATATCATGATTACACACTTGTAATCATAATGTATAAATAGATGACTCATCATACCTACTTTTAAAATTAAGTCACATCACACATGCAAACATTTAATCAACCCTAAATAAGTTAAAAGACATAATTACCATCCTTGATGATGTAAGCCTTTTGCTATGATGACTCGTCATTCCTACAAGTGGAACAAAACATGATTAGATAAGACAATTTGGAATTCAAAAGAATTCCTTTATTTGAACTAGCCAAAAAGAGGTCAACCACCATTTTTTGGTTTTCAATTGACCTTGAGAGAATTTTTTTTTATTTTATTTTTAATTTTTTTAATTTTTTTTTTTGGGGAAGAAGACACCATTTGCTGGTTTTCATCTTCTTCCCTTTATTCTAGATCTATCATCTGATTATTTGATCATTTTGGAAGAACTGAGTTCTTCCATATGATCAAATTCTTTGTCTTCTTCAATCTTCCTCAAAATTCATTCTTAGTGGGAGGCTTCCTATAGAGTTTCAGCCTATGTCCATTGACCAAGAGTGTTTTGTTGTTGCCATCAATGGGAAGTAACTGAATAGAACCATTGTCAAAAATATGATCAATTTGATAAGGTCCCAACCATCTGGTTCTCAATTTTCCCTTGAACTATTGGTACTTAGAGTCAAACAATAATGCCTAGTCTCCTACTTTGAATTTCCTTTTCTTGATATGTATGTCATGCCATTGCTTCCTTTGCTCTTGAATCATCTCTGTCTGTTGAAGTGCTTCCAACCTTAATTCATCCAACTCATTGAGTTGAAGGATTCTTTCTTTTTGAGCTGCATTTAATTCAATTCCCACCTTCACTATCGTCCTCAATGTCTAAAGTTCAAATTCTATAGGCAACAAGGGATTTTTCCCATAGACTAATTCATATGGTGAAAACCTTGTTGTAGTTTTCCAAGTTGTATTATACGCCCACATACTGACTTTCAGTAGTCTCTTTACCCAATCTTTTCTCCTAGCTTCAACCTATTTTGGTAAGGATGTTCTCCAATTCTTTGTTTGTTACTTCAGCTTGTCCATTTGACTATGGATGGTAAGGAGATGACTTCCTATGATTGATTTGGTAATACCTTGTGAAATCTTGGATCATATTAGACATGAATTGTGGTCCCTGATCTGAAACTATGCTCCTTGGTGCTCCAAACTTTGATCATAATTTTGTTCCAAAGGAAATCAACAACTGCTTCCTCAGTGGCATTTGTCAATGCCTGCACTTCTGCCCATTTTGTCACATAGTCAATACATACAAGAATATATTCCTTCCCTTGTGAAGGAGGATTAAAGGGACCAACAAAATCCAATCCCCATCTCTCAAATGGTTCAACCACAACTTGAGGCTGAAGAGGCATTTCATTGGTGAAAGTTGGTTGTCCCATCCTTTGACAAGGATCACACCTCTTGATATATCTTTTCACATCCTTGTACAGAGATGGCCAATAATAACTAGTGCCAAGTATCTTATGAGTTGTTCTTTTTACTTAAATAGTGTCCTCCACTTGGTTCATCATGACATTCTCTGAGGATGTCAAAGATTTCATCCTCTCTTACACACCTACGTAAGACAAAATCAGACCACACTTAAATAGAATTCCATTTAACCATTTGAATTGTGCACTTAGTTTTAATTAACTTCTTTATTTGTTTCTTAGTGAAAGAAGGAGGGAACTTCCTTGTTGCAAGATAATTTTCCATATCAGCAAACCATGGTGTACTTGTTGAGATTGCAAACAGTTGTTCATCTAGAAAGTTATCCTTGACTGGATCTTGTTCCCCTGTGGTGGTTAGTCTTGACAAAAATCAGCTACCACATTAGATTTACCTGGATTGTCCACAATGGTAATATCAAATTCTTGCAAAATTAATAACCATCTAATGACTCTTCCTCCAACCACTGGTTTTTTCATTAAATACTTAATTGTTTAATGATCTGTGTGTACAAATATCTTGTACCCTGTAATATAATGTCTAAATTTATTGATTGCATAAATTACAACAAGAAATTCATTTTCAGTGGTGGTGTAATTCTTTTTAGTGGGAGTAAGATTCTTGCTAAGATAGTAAATGGCATACATCTTTCCTTCTTCATCTTTTTGTCCCAATACCGCACAATAATGGAATAATTTGAGGCATTGTTTGGATATGAAATGGCTTTTCCCAATTAGGACCTCTCAATATTGGGGCATTAATTAATTTGTTTTTAATTTCTTCAAAAGCATGTTGGCACTTTTCATCCCAAAGAAATTCACAGTCCTTGGTTAGCAAATTAAACATGGGGGCAACTATTTTACTGAAATATTTTATAAAGCATCTATAGTACCCAGCATGTCCTAGAAATTATTTGATATCTCGTGGGAGTCCGAGGGATAGGTAAATCTAAATGATCCTAATTTTGTTTTGATCCACCAAAATTCCTTTTGTGAAATATGGTGTCTAATACAATTCCCTCATCCACCATCATCAAAAAATTTTCATCACTAAGAGAAATGTTGTGTTGTTCACATCTTTTAACACTCTATCATATTTCTCAAAGCATCTTCAAATGTATCTCCATGTACAAAGTGAATTCATATCCATATATACTTCAACACAATCATTTGTTAGATCAACAAATATTGCAAGTACAACTCTTTGGAAAGTTACAGGAGCATTGCATAAACCAAATGGTAACACTATATAGGAAAGGTTCCCCATGGACATGTAAATGTATTTTTGTCCCGATCCTCAACAAACTCTCGATATGATTATACCCATTAAAGCCATCTAAGAAAGAAAAGTATTGTTTTAATCTGAAAGGTTATCTAGGACTTGATCTATGAATGGTAAGGGAAAATAATCTCTCATTGTGGCTTTGTTTAGTTCCCTATAGTTTGAACACATATTCTCCATTTTCCGTTCTTTTTGGGAACAATTACAAAGGAGATACTTATTGATTTGATCGATGATGAAACATTTTACAAATGATATTCAATACACTTAGTTTGAAAGATATTCTATTCAAGGATACTAATTAAATATCTTTGAGGAATAATAAGCCATGGAAATAAAAAAACCAGAAGTCACACAAATAACACCCTTAATATCATCACGGTAATAATTAAAAAAATTATATTGTGGTTGAAACAATAAACAAACATATATTATTAATAATGAGTTAAATATAACTCATAAATAATATTACAATAATAATGAGAATATGCTATGATATTAAATCCTAACATTCCCCCTTAAAAGAATGCGAACATGGGGAAAAGACCATCTTAAACCAAATAGCAAAAATTCCTTCACATAGTCGCTCATAGCTTGCAGATGCATGGTCTCGATCCTCAACACTGATTGATGGGAACTACATCATCCAGGATTCATTTTCAGCTTCAACTTTGTTAGATGAATACATGAATTGGGACCGTTCAACCAATTCACATCAACCATCAAATCTTGAAGTCCTCAAGAAATACTTCAAAGAATAAGAATCAAATGGTACAAATCATTATCATCTCTGGGACACACAATGCACTGCATGTTCTGCAGACAGAAAAGGGATGCTCATCTGTTCTTATTCATCACACAAAACACAAAGAAGTTTTTTATTACACTAAAGGCTAAAACCCAAGGCCTCTCAGGTAATGGTGATGAACTTAGGATCTGATTGTACTCCCGCCTCTTGCCTCCATCCTCCAAATGACATACCACTTAGGATCAAATGTGCTTACTTCTTTTCCGAACTTCTCATTTTTCGTAAAAGATGGTCTTTGTATTCTTTAGCTGTCAACCTTTTTCTTTTTAGAGATCTAGGTGATTCAAATTCACTGTCACCTTCGTATCCTTCTTCTAAATTTAGCATAGCTGAATTTTCTTGATCCTGTATATTTTTTATGTCACTCTCCATGGTAATTGGTTCCATGAGAATACATTGTTTTCTTCTTTTCTTGACCATAGTGAGATAAGTGTCGGATACAACCGAAAATACACCCTTTTTTTTCAAAATTATTTATCTAGACAGACTGACAATAAATAACGACACTTTAGACTCAAAACTACAATACGAATAATCCTAAGATCACCTATTTGACACTTTTACGATATTAAAATCGCTTATATGATTTTTATGACCTTAACTTCGACAATACTAAATGACTTACAATGATAAATGGCTTTCACAAAAATAAAAATAAAAACTGAACTTATGAAGGAAACGATATATATAATACAAGACTCGATGACTTCACTGACATACTTTACAATATATAAAATACAAGACTCTTTTTACAAAACACAACATAGACAATGGAAATAACTTAGGATGCTTGGGACAATAGTGGATTGTGATTTTGTTAAATCTAATTCTTTGAAACCTAATATTATTAAACATTAAACCATATTTTTGAATAATAATTTAGGCAAGTTAAATTAGTTTTTTTGTAAAATTAAATTATTCCAGCATGTCCATGTAGAGGATAGATGAATGTGTTGATGAGGTAAGCATTTATCATGCATTCAATTTATCAGTTGGCGAGAAATTTTTCTCCTTTTGCATAAATACTTAAGGAGTTAAGCAACTCACGTTTGAAATCTAATAACCACGTTTTGTGTATAAGCTTCACTTTGCAAATGTATAGTAAAATGGCATATCCCTTTTTCCTTCTTCTTGTCTAAATTTGATGTCCCATAATACTCAAAAATGATGTGGGTCTAATTTGTGGCATTAAAGTAAATCATGTGAAAAATGGAGATTTTCCCAATTGGGCATCACGTGTTGCGAATGATCATGATAGAACATGATTTGATTGATAGTTTACACACCACTTTCCTCTACCATGTTGCCGTATTCATCTCATTGGGGCAAAATCCGAGTGTAAATAATGATTCCTCAAATCCTCTGCTGAATATAAATCCAACTACAAAACATTATTGCAAATTGGCCAAACATGGGGATGTGGCAATTTATGGAAATATTTTATAAAGCATATAGTACCGAAAGATGCACTAAAATTATTTGATATCACAATTTTCTAGGAGATAGGTAAATCTGAAATGATCCTAGTACAAGAGAATCACCCAATCCTTTTTAAGAAATATGGTGTCCTAATACATTCCTCATTTACCATCATCAAAGCACCAAGAAATCACTAAGAGACAGTTGTTTGTTGAAACTTGCTCAAATTTCTCAAAGCATCCAAATGTATCTCCATGTAAGGCATTTCATCCAATATACTTTACCAAATATTGATTTGTTCGATCAACAAAGATTTTAAAAAACTGATATTCAATACACAAAGAAAGATATTCATTGAAATACCATTAAATGGTAACACTTTATAAAAGCCATGGACATGTAAATGTAGTTTTGTCATCTTTAGAAGAAACTCGATCCGATTGTACCCACTAAAACACATTAATAAATCAAATATTTAACAAAAAGTTATATTGGACTTGATCTATGAATGGTAAGGGAAATATATTCTTAATCATGTTAGATTTAATTAGTTCATATTAATACATATTACCATTTTCCATGAGAGCACTTTGAACAAATACTAGAGGATACCCACTGACTATCTGAGATAGGGTAGATGAAACCTACTTGTAATAGTTTTTCAATTTCTTGTTTGACTATATCCCTTAAAGCTGGGTTAATCCTTCTTTGAGGCTGCCTAACTAGTTTAGTGTTTTTAGTATAGATGTGATGAGTGCAGATACTTGGATGAATCCCCTTCATATCTTTGTAATCCCAAGAAAAAGCTTTAGTATGATTTTTTAGAACATCAAACAATTTAGCTTCTTCATCCTCCTTCAACATTGTTAATGTTTAAAGTTTTACTGGTTGAATTTCAACATGCTTGGTTCCAATATGTGATGAACTGATTTGTGGAAAGGGTTTCATTAAAGTATTTAATGGACATGCATGTGGTAACAACATATGGTATGTAGCAACATCTCCAAAATTTCCTTGAGACAAAATACTGGAAAAAGGACAATAATGAGAATTATGATACTTATCTCTTTGTAGGCCAAATTCCTCATCACTGCTACTTTCCATAAATTCTTCACCACTTCCTAATGTACTTGAAAATGAAGCTACTTGATTCATCCTCTCCCCACGAGAAATCTCATTCCTCCGGAGTGAAATCATTTTCAATCAAAGAGAATCTGTTGTTGTCGTGGTTCTGGAACTATAGCCGTATGTTCGAAACTATGTTTGTGGGTTCCAAAACTAAGTTCATGGGTTCCATAACTAAGTTCGTGGGTTCAAAAATCTAAGCATGGGTTCCAAAATAAGTTCATTTCTTTGAAACTATTTCTCGATTACACTTTGAAGACAGCTTTTGAGGTTCTCATCCAATGGTGGATTAATCATCTCTTCTACTTCTCTTACATGATCTTGTAATGTGATCATAGCCAAAGAAGACAAATTTTGCTTATTAATTTCAGGAGAATCAACCCACAATTGTTCATGACTGTCAATGAAAGGTTGTGTGGTAGGATATAAGGAAATTTGTTTAGAGTTCTTACCATTCGAGATTGTCATATCACCTGACCTACAATCTATCAAAGCAACAACTGTAGCTAACCATGGTCTACCCAAAATAATGGGATAACCCAATGTTTTACCTTTTGGCTGCAATATAAGAAAGTCAACTGGATATTCCCATGACTCTACCATAACCACCACGTCTTCAATAATTCCTTTTGGTTTTGCTACAGAAATGATATCTTCATCTGCAATATGGTATTAGTAGGTTGTATACCCATTAATGGTAATGTTTTTAGAGTATCCACTTGTCATTACATTGATAGCAACTCCCAAATCTATCAAAACATTATGTACATCCTTATTTCCTATAGAGACAGAAATAACAGGACTTCTAGGATCTCCGTATTTGGGAAGTAATAGTTTTCCTGCTAATAAATCAACAAGTTTCCCATCTACTTTGATAGTCTTGGGATACTGTCTCTTTCTTCCAGGATTTTTCATGCATAATATTTTGATCAATTTGTTCAATTCTGGAATATCTTTAATTGTTGTAATAAAGGGTATTTCAATATTCAATTTCCTTAATTCCTGAACCAATTCAAACTCCTTGATTTCTATATCTTCTTTGAATCTCTCAGGAAATGGAGTCTCAATAGTGTTGTTATCATCCCTTTTCTTTTCTTTTCTTTCTATATCCTCTTTTGGAACAACAATACTAGGGTTTCATTTTCTTCTGTCATTTCAGTGATTATAAGGGTGGACTATTAATGATTTTCCTAGATCTAGTTTGAATATCCTTACAATCCATAGCATGTAAATCAACTGATTTTTCTAGTTCTGTTCCATAAACAAGAGTTGTTTGTTTGTTTCTAGGGTTTGCTACTAGCTGTGTTGGCATTTGTGTTTGGACTACATTCTCAATTTGTGAGTTTTGTGCAGGGGATCCCATGATGGCCTGTTGATTCTGATTTGGATATGTTCTTCCTTGGGAATAATTAGGGTTCCATCTAGGTTGTGACCAAGCATAAGGATTTCCTTGACCATCCCATGGTTGTTGATGTCCCTGAGCATACCAGGCTTGATTTTCCCAATCTTGAGGGTTCCAAGTTGGTTGAGGTACCCAAGGTGGTTGTCCCTAATTTTGTGGTACTACTTGAGCAGCCCATGGCATTGTCCATGGATTAGGAGCTGATCTTGGCATAAACTACCCTTGGTTAGGTTGTCTCTAAACAAAATTCAATTCTTCAGTTGTAGATGAGGCACTGGTTTGTTTAAGCTGATTTTTAATGACAGGAAGTAAAGAACAAACATTAGTATCATGTTCTTTAGATTCACAGATAAGACACATTTCTATTTTATCCAAAGGACAATCTCTTAATGCATGCTTCTTCCTACATCTAGGACAATACATAGCCAATGGTTTAGTTTTGGAATTTGCTTTAGCTTGTAATCCATCCATAGTAGAGGTTAATTGCACTAAAATGTCTATTTTAAAGTTTTCTAACTCATCCATTAGTTTTCATATCTGGATTCAAACTTTTCACTTGATTTTCCTTTTCTAGGTCCACCTCTTATTCTGGAATAGCTTCTACAAATCTCTTTAATTCCATTCATTCTTATCTGATCAATATCTCCCCCTCCTATCAAGTTAAGGGCTTCTCTAGATTCGTCATCCAAACCTTTGAGAAAAATGGTTTTACTTAATTCCTCTGTAAGCACAAATCCACATCTTTTGCTAACAAAGAGGAATATGTCTAAATAGTCTTCTATGTTTTCGTCCTCTTCCTACTTGATTTTGAAGAATTCTTCCTTCCTATTTCTCCCTCTACAATAATCCTGGTATTTATCTAGGAAGGCAGTCTCCATTTGTGCCCAAGTGCTAATAGAGTTGGATGTTAATCCCATGAACCACCTCATTGCTGCATCCTTCAAAGTGGATGGAAACAACTTGAGTTTTTGATTATCTATTTTATAATCATAGGTCTGACATAACACCTTGAATTCAAATAGAAATTGGTCAGATCTTCAGATGACATCCCTCTGAAAGTGGGTAAATGTGCAGGTGAGATATTTTTCATTGATGTGTCATCATCTCCCAATTGGATTGGATAGGTAAAGGTCCTATCAGGTACTCCCTCAGCTTCTCGTGCCATTTCAAAAATATTTTCTAAATTTTCCTCCCAATCAATGTGGTAAGTTGTATGCTTTGGGGAAGGTGAAAAATCAAGAGTAGGAGGTTGACTACTCAATTGAGAATAAAAACTTACCCTCAATGGATCTTGGGTAATAAGCCTTCTCCTAAAAGTTCTACTCCCTTCAGGTGACTGATCTAAGAATTCCAAAAATGGCAATTTTGTTTCTTGTCTGACAGGGGATGGTGGTGCCTCCAATTCTTGATCAATTTCCTTACTTTGACTAGAGGATGTTATGAATTCTTGTGAAGATTTTTTGGAAGGAATCTACCCTGTGAGTCTCTTGGTCTACTCATATATTTTGTGATATAGTAGGGAAGATTCTTCAACTACTAGATGTATGTTTTGTTTCTCTTGCTAACACTTAATTAGAAAATTCCAACTGGTGTTCCCAGAAAAGACACCAAAAATGATGGGTGTCATTATTCCCTTCATTTAATCAACTTCTTGTTGATGTCATATCAAACCAGGGGTGTGTCCAAAGCTATATGCAACAAGAGTACTTTAACTGATCTAGTAGTTGACTGTAACTATTTTTATATTTTCTAGGGGATCTCTTTAATGTCTTAAGGACTTCTTGGTAAAACCTTATTCAAATCAAACTATGAAAACTTGCTGAAAATAAAACACACTAAAAGCTTCTTTGAAAGGAAACACACCGTGCAAAATGGAAACACACTTGTTGTTGGAAAATAAACACATTCTTTTGAAAGTAAACACTCAGATTAAAATGCTTGAAAACAATTGCAAGAAATATAAAGATTTATCTAAACACCTGCAAGAACAAGTATGTAATAGAATTTAACTGAAAGAACTAAAGCAATACAAAATTAACAAATCTAAGCTATTTGCTGAAGAAATATAAATACCAAATAAATGAATATCTTGGTCCTTGGGGAGTGGGCCCTTGCTCCTCCTTGAATCAGGATTTTAACAACTCAGAATTCTCTCAAATCAGAATGGCTATTTTATTGATGAAAACATTCAATATTACAAAACGTACTGGATCTGGATACTTAATCTATTTCTCTTTCTATTATATATCTATAATTCTATTATCTTATCTAATGCAGTTTATGCATTTATATACATTTTACAATCCTAGTTGTCTCAATGATTATGATGAAATCGAATCATGCCTAGAATAGATGTTGAGTTGGATGGCGGTTGATCAGATAGCTGTAGGATAACTCTTCCTGGATCTGTGTTTAGAAATCTTCTCATCCTTCATGATTGTAGATGCAAAATTTCTGATGTGGTTTAAAATAGATAACTCCCATCGGTTCGAACTTTGGAGAAGTTCCAGAACCATAGGAAATTGTTAAGAACCAAAACCTGTGAGAGTTCTAGAGCTGTCACCAGGAGTTCTAAAACTAAGTCCGAAAATTCCGAACTAAATTCTGGAGTTCCGAAACTAAGTCCAAAAGTTCCGGAACTAAATGATGACTTTGTATGATGGAGTTCTAAACTAGCTTGAAGTTCCGTAACTAAGCCATGTAGGATCAGACGCTATCAAAAACATACTTGAATGCCACCTACTTCATTTCCTCGACTGATTAGACCTACTTTATTACAAAACTAAATTTAAACACACACTATGTTAGGAATTTTAGATTTTTTAACATTAGGATCACAATCAATCAAAAGACAGACAATTACATCCTAACTCATACCAGATCAACTAAAAGTCACACAATGCAATCAAACTTAATCAAAAGGAGAGTATGATGAGATCATATATTATACATTAATCGGACATATATAGGCCTCATCATTCATATTGAAGCTATATTATCCAAATAAAAAGCTTGCTCCTTGAATAACATTGTTCAAATGAAGAAAAAAACATCAAAATTATAGACTAATCCTTGAAGGACAACTATTTCATATTTTATCCAATCATCTAAATAAAAATAAAAAATCCAATTATATACCACTCCATCGAAAAATGGATACTTTATTATATTGTGGCAAAAATGCTTCCTATATTTATCAACCTTCATAATATCAAAAGCAAAATAAATCCATCCAAAAGCAAGCATCCTAAGAAAGTTTCCTGCATCGATCAACTTTCCCTTAAAATAAAACTTCCTGTATTGATTAGTTTGCACAATAATTGCTCGAGCCGATGCATAGACCTAGGATAAACACCTAAAGAGAACCTATTTCCCCCATACAAACTACATCTAAACCTTTTTGGCGTGTCTACAACAGGTATATAAGCACACCTTCCATCTTACCCTCGTGATCTGATATGTGACTAACTATCGTTAGCTATGTGGTAACACCTACCATATGGTTTATGCAAGTGCATTTATTTGTTCATGTTGCTTTTCATGCTTTTCCTTTGATCCATCCCAAAGCATCTAACCTATGTGCACTCTTTCCTATGATGTAAGTGTACTTCCCATGTTTGATTCATCCTAACAAGGTCACGTTCTAATTCTATTGTTCATTATATCCATCACATCATTTTTCATATCTAGTCTAACATCTAAATCCATCACATCTAATATAAATCCATCACATCATTTTTCATCTCATATCTAACATATAAATCCATCACATCATTTTCATATCTAGTCTAACATCTAAATCCATCCAACCAACATATCATGTAAAACTAATCAATACATCATATACAATATCAAAATCAACATCTATTTCCATTAAACCATTTTCACATCTAATTTGTTCAACATAATTAAAATCAATGCATACATATTATCTATTCATCCACATATCACAACACATGAGTCATGACAAAATATTATATATAATCATATCATCCAAAATGTTTGTACATCGGTCGCTGATAGGACTCAATTGGGCTCTCTTTACATAAATATATATACATCGTAATGTTCACCCATTATGTGGTGAACTCAAAATATGATACTCTCTCTCATGGGGCAGGACCTCTGTCCTCCTGTCTACCCACCCTATCCACCATTTGGTCCATGATCGTGCATTGGTTGTGCTACACTCGTTGTGCTCCCTAAAGCCACCTGTCGTGCCGACATCCTCTCACTAGCCATGTGCACCACATATTACAAGACATTGGGAAATCTCATCGTCACTATGTACTCATAATATCACACCTTATCTCTTAAAGCTTGATACTACTCCATCGTCATATAACCAAGAGGAGCCATCTGTCCACTCCCCTATGCAGCCTACCTAGGTCACTCCACCCATCACTTCGATGGAGTTCCTAGATCTTTGTATCGTGCTCGTAAGGCCTCTCTTTTCCTCTAGTATCTATCCCTCTGTTGGATAGAGATGTAGTTTCATTAAGATGCTTGATATTTGATGTACACATTTCTTGATTTATTTTATTTTATTGCAAAAGAGATGTAGTTTCGTTAAGATGCTTGATATTTGATGTACACATTTCTTGATTTATTTTATTTTATTGCAAAAGAGATGTAGTTTCATCAAGATTCTTGATTCGTGATCAAAATTGAGTGTGTCATTTGAAAGTATCATGAAGGTTTTTATGAGATTTGGTTATTACCACCTATTTTCTTCAAAGATTCATATTATTTAGTGCAATATTTTATGCCATATTTTATGCCCTTCTTGTTATTTATAGGAAGATAACACTTACATGTCGTTCCCCTTAATTTGATAATTTCAACAATCCTTTTACAATGTGGGGTATCGTAATTATTACAGCTTTATGGATCTCGGATGAAAAAAAAATGCATGAGTAATTGCATCTATTTAAATAACCAACAATAAGATGAAATATTATCAAGAACTCACAAGGCAAGAATGGCTCCAAATAAACTTAATGCTCCAACTAAGCAAGCATATCCCATGAGTGTAGGAAAGCTCCAAGTAAATAAACAAATACAAGGAAAATAAATATCCTACACTAACACCCCCCATAAGTACAGCTTAGGTGGACAATGAAAAGGAAAGTGGGTCCCACCAATAAGGCTTGATGAGGTACCACATACAATGCAAAATATCTCACAAAGTGGAGAAAAGGAGAAAACCCGGTGGGAAAAAACTTCCCCCAAAAAGAGAGACAAGAAACTCACTCAAGAAAGTTGGAGAAGAAGTAGTAGTGGTGGGTCCTAGTAACTTGGCTTGATGAGGTACCCATGTACAATGATCATCCCCGAGTAGAGATAAATATGTGAGGACAAGAAGGTCCCCTAAGAAGAGTGTTGATGATGTGGTCCTCTGCATAAAGACTGAATATAATCCACCTGCACCAAACAATGTTCATGTCTTGTGAAGGAAAAAAAGGAGTACTGAAAGTTGTCCCACTCCACAAAGGAAGAAGAAGCCTCTGATAATTTGATCTCTACACCTAGTCTACAACCGAAAGGTGAAATAGGTATAGAAAAATTATGCGAGAAAGAAAATGGTAATGCCACTACTACTATATACGTGTCAGATAGAGAAGATGGTGGGGTGCCAATAACCCTCACAAAGGGATCCACAAGAAGAGGTGGATCATGAAGCATCTCTGAAATAGGGGAAGTGATGAAGGTCCCAAGGTGGGCACTCCCAACGAGAGAGATGGTTGGGTCCTCCAAAATGTGTGATAGCTCAATTGGAGCATATTCCTGCAATGCAACACAAGTGGAATCTACAAATAGACAAATCAGGTCGGGAAGATACTCCTCCTAATGGGGTTGCTCAATGAGAGCAATGTATAACAAGAATGTATTAATATCACAACATGAAGTAGGAGGAGAATATTGCTACGAAGAGCTACTTTGGAAGTCCAAGATGAAGCAACATTGCACTCAAAGGTAGGAATAGGTGTATATGGAGTGTCGTCAACTGATCAATTAAGACACAATAGAGAACAATAGGAAATGGTCACATACGTCTCAGAGGAAGGTTATCCAATAGAACACTATTGTGGAGAGTGAATGGAAGCATGAACATGGATGACAATGAGCTTTGTGGAGGCAATAGTAGGGAGAGTGTGCTCAATAGAAAGATCCTGTGGTGAATGGTCAACATGAGACTCATGAGTAGAAAAAGGTGCAAGGAACACTCAGCAATGAAAGGGATGTGAGAAGGGGGAGAATCTATGGAGGCACTAGAGTGGTCCAGGGAAGTGTCGCTCTCAAATGGTGAAACAAGGTTACCATACAATTGTTGGATAATGGTCCAGGCAGTGAAAGGGCACTCAGTGTGCTTGAAAAAATGTAATGTATCCCTAGAAACAATAAGACCAAGAAGGCCATAGACCTCATCATTGTGGTTAAACCACTCATTCTTATGTAGAGGCTCATCAAGCTTAGGAACAAGACCATAGAGGTAGGGAAACAAACCGTGCATAATGTAATGATTGATAATGTTTGCCTTCCAAGAAAAAAATAAACAAAATAACAAGATAACGGTAAAACTCCATAATGTAGATAAACCCCAAAATATCCCAGATGACACTTTATAACTTAGTGCAAAAAGTACAAGTCCCTAGTGAGTTTTATAAGAACCCCCCAAAATGCGGCACTTTATAAAGTAGTGCGTTTACAAAAATAAATTAATCCATCATGTAGAGCACAACAAAACATTCACTTTTGACTAAAAAATGCTCAAATCCAAGCCATCAATCAAAAGTCATAAAATTCGATTTCAGTAAATAATGACTTATTTAATTAAAATTTAGCATACTTGATTTTAAAATGCCGGAAATGAAGGGAAAGGGGGTCATGTGTATACTCGTTGGAACTGAAAAATAATGAACACAATGGTTTAACTTATGAGGTGGAATTGGCATCCTACCAACGCGGGCCTTGCCCTTCGTCTTCTTTGGGAAAAGATACAAGGTTTAAAAATAAGCAAAACAAATATTCTCCTTACAATGTCAGAAGAATTGTTTTTTTTTTTTTCCATAAAAAACAATAAAAGAGAGCCCCCATTATACATTAACCCTAAACACCATAAGTTAAAAAGCAATGACGGAGTTGTCCAGGGAACCCCTTGAGATGGAGTGAGTAGGACGACACGTGGTGAGTTAGGGCACGAGCCTGTATGAAAACAATGCAGCTATTATGGAGGGGCGAGGCTGAGATGAAAATGGAGACTCGAATGTTCAAGGACCCTCGCGTTTGTTGCATAAAGTCAGGTTGGATTCGAAGGCTGAGTACTGCACAAGGTACTGTAATGAGGGCCGAAGCAAGTCAGGCGTAACAATCCAAGGACTGTATAAGCTAAGTCGGGATCCGATCCATGAAAACTTTGTAGGTCAAGTTACCTGAACTGATCCAATCAAAGAAAATTGTGCAGGACAATCCAAGAAAACTGTGCAAAACCGAGTTCCCCTAAATCAGGGTAGATTCGATCTGATCACTGTGTTGGGTTCTGAGATTCTAAGAATGCAAGCCAATATTTGAAGCTTGACAATCCTGGGAAGAACCAAGCTAGGGTCTATATCAGTCCACCAAGCTAATAAAGCAGGCAGATGGGCCGAGAAACAAGTTGTTATGGCACGAGCCCATCCAAGAGGTCATGCACATGGTCGAACTAGCACAAGGATCTTGGGCCAGAGATTATCTGAGCTAGATCCGAACACACTGTCATTCCAAGAGGCAGAGGAGAAGTGGAAACCTGGGTTGAAGTGCCAGAAGTTGAAGGATGAATGAGCAGTGGTGCAATCTTTAAAGGTCGAGTTTAGACAGGGCAGATCCACGCTGAGCTGGATACGCATAGGCCGAGTTGAATGGTGAAGCACAGAGTCAGAACCTTTGATCTCGGTTTTTTTCCATGTGTCACATGTAACGTAGGCCAAAAGAGAGCCACCTCCAATATGAACCAAACGATCTACCCCAAGAACCAAGATCCAAGCCGAGTCTATGATGAAACCTGCAATGCAAAGACCAAGGCACCACACAAATTACTCAGAAAAACCAATAAATTTTTTTAAAGGTTTTTGGAATATTTTTGTAAACCCTGGAAGTTTTGACAACCCTCAACTTGTCAATTAACAAACACCAAAAAACACAACCGTAAAGATTCAAGACGGAGTCGTATCTATTTGCACATGAATTGTTAGTTTCTCAAACGAAGTATTTGAAAACTAAAAATAACTCAGTAATGGAAAATGTATCACTAGAATCGCTCTGATACCATATTAGAGTTTCGGATCTCTGATGAAAAAACGAATACACGAGAAATTGTAGAAATTGAAATAACTAACAATAAGATGCAATATGATCAAGAAATCACAAGGCAAGAATGGCTCCAAATCAACTCAATGCTCCAACTAAGCAAGCATATCCCATGAGTGTAGGAAAGCTCCAAGTAAATAAACAAACACAAGGAAAATGAATATCCTACACTAATAGTATTTTATATCGAGATATCCATCTACCTTCATTTTTTAGTCATAGGTATATTCCTGCCACAACTAACTATGTCACGCAGAATGTTCAAGAAATTTCTCTTAGCATTTCGATTACGTCTCAAGTGGTCACTTTCTTTGAGAATCAAACTTTCTCTCGAGTTTAGAGTACTTTATGAGATCATATCTAATAATGGACCTTATTTTATTTCATAGGAGTGTGTTGAGCACTTAGCATGATATTCTATCATCTCGATTCATTCTTCTGAGTAATATCCACATGGTAATGGGTAGGTTGTATCAACAAACAAAAATCGAATATCAATCATAAAAGAAATAGTTTGATATATTAAGTGTAACTATAATTTCAAATTGTTCAAAGCCCTTTGTATTGATAAAACAATGGTTAAAGTAGGAACTATTTATTCCTCTTTATGATATCTTATGATTTCGAAGCAACAATGTTTATTGAATTGCAATTTTCTTCACTAGGACTTGGAATACGGTCCTAAAACTTCTAATCATGTACAACTAATGTTATATGAATTTTTGGCCTTGTATGAGCTAAAATCCATTTCCTTGTAGAAGTTAGAAAAATCCAAGTAAAATATTTAAAATTTCTTTGACATGAAAGTCTCTAGTACGAAAACCTTTCAAGTAGGTGACTATGTCTTATGTTTGGATAAAAACATGGTAAGATCCAAGAAAGAATCACAAATTCAATTTCTTATGGCTTGGTCCTTAAAACATTAACGCTATTGTAACTAAAAATTATTTTCATTTACAAGATTTAGATGGGGATTGGTTGATTCATATTGTCAATGGACATCATTTAATAACTTTAGTTCTTCATATTTTTGGTTGTATCATATTTTTGGTTCAACTTTATTTAGTGATATATAAATTGGTAAATATAAAAGATCATGTAAGTAACTCTTCCATTTTAAATTTTTTTCCGATAATCATCATATTATGTATTACATTTAGATATAATAACCATCGCAATATTATGCCTTAATTTTAATAAGGTGAAACTATCAACTATGAAAACATGTTTCTAGCCTACACTTCCTAGTCGTCTTCCTCCCCTTGCTTTTATCTCACTAATTCAAACTCTTACACTCACTTATTAAAACAAAGAGGTATTCATGCATAGAAATTATTGGAATAATATATCTACATTTTACCCTTATATTAATTTAATTTTGATTCTATGTGCAATTCTCCTTCGATTTCCCAAAGGCTCCAGTTTGGTTTCTAGTGTTATCCCAAAATATATACCTTTCCTAAAAACCATAATTTCAAAATTTTAAATTTTGATCCTGTTCAAGATGAGTCACATTTCCTCCACCAAGGGCCAATGCTCTTTTGATGATGGTTATATCTTTTTTTTATAAATATATAAAGTGATTAATAATCTCATGTTGATATCTCATTGGCATTAATCATATAGTTGGAATTTTCATGAGGTTGGAAACATCATAATCTTACTTGGTGCTTTCAATTATTTTGTATTGTTGGATATTAAATGCATTGACATAAAATGGTGTTAACTTTGTTTGGCCCTTTTCCTCTATATTGTTGTGAATTCTAATACCTTCCACCTTATGATTTGTATTCCATGGTGGTGATTGATTGTTTGGTGATTAAATGACATTCTTGATTATTTGATTAAAGTATCAAGGTGGTTAGGGTTCGTGTTTTTGATATATTGGGAACTATATTATGAACCTTTATAAATGTAGGCCTATGGATATACCATTATTAATCATATTGGCTATGATTTGAGAGGCAACATTCATTGTTAAATTGGAAAAGTATTTACAGAGGCATTTTAGGTGATCACTAAATTTGGTGAAGTAGTTGTTTGGAAAGTTTGGTTTCGGAAGAAAAGTTAGAAAGGTGAATGTGTTTAGAAATTAGAGTTGGCTTTATTGGTAAGGTAGGTTGTCGCGGCCTAATATTCATTTTGGTTGTTTTGGTTGGTTTTCCATCTCTACTTTGGTTTGATTTACCGCTTTTGGTGTAAGTTTGTTAGGCTCGAGCTAGTTTTTGGTTGACAATAGATAGTCCATCGGTATGTTATACCTATTATGACTGTGTTTGTTGATAATGATGACTTATAGGAAGCTCTCTCATGTGTTGTTCAATTTTGATATTTGTATGCTTCTTTATTGTATAGTACAATTCATATTGAGCTTAATAAAGTCTTCTTCATAGATTTCTATTCATTTTCAAGTTATTTATCTTGGGTTTGTTATAAGTTTTGAGCATGCCGGATCATCGCTTTTAGATTTTCTTGTTAATTTTGAAACTCAAGGAGGGTTATTGGTTTTATGGAGACTTGTCATTATAATGGAATATGATACAAATACATGTAATGGATATATATATATATATATATCAACCAATTTTTATTTTTAGATTAATGGGTTTTTAAGAAAATAAATGGATAAGGTGTAGAAAACACACTTATATTGAGGGGGGTGAATCAATATTATCCAATTTTACAGCTTTAAGCTTTTACTCATAATCAACAACAATTACACAAGATATTATAGTTACATAACACAATATTTATGTGGAAACCCTTTTGGGAGAAAAACCACATAGAAAAGATTGCTTGGAGATACTGTCCAAATCCACCACAAAATTAATTGTTTTAAAAAAATTTATAGGCACCAACCTACTGGAGACACCAATCCCAAATGATGAGCACTAACTCATTGGATAAACCAATCCCCAAGGCCGAGCACCAACTCAACATGATTCGTGAGCACCAACTCATAGGAGATTCCAATCCCCAATGCCAAGCACCAACTCAACAAACAAAATATTCACCCATCGTAGTTGTTTCATTAACTTGATGATGGCGTATAGATAACTCTTCACTTCTTCATGTTGTTTCTGTATACTGCACTTTACACTTTACTTATGCACTTCTTGCTCTTCAATCTTCTTCAACAACTTGACATTCTAATTTTTTTAGTTTTCTCTTCCTCTTTCTTCTCTAATCCTCTTGATATGTATTCATTAATCACTCATCTATGATCGCACTCTTCCCTTTCTTTTCAAAATAGCATCATAATATCATCAACAAGCACACACATGAATTCACAATTTGAATTCATTTAAATACCATGTTCATTTCATGAACAAATATGAATTTTCATAAGTCGACACCTTTTTAGAATATTCATCATGAGTTGGCTTTAACATATTTTGAAATTTGAATATTTGAAGATTTCAACAACTCTCGTGGCCATCCCTATTTTCTCTTTATCCCACAACATTTCATGACCATCACGGATAACTTTGAACATTCTAGAGTTATTTCTTCATCATTGCGTAGGTATCCTCCTTTATATCTCACCACACACTAACTTTTGCGGCATTCTTTTCAATACGCAACATAAATCCTTTATTGAGAAGAATTATCTCGGACTGCAAAACACTACACCAACCCACCATACACACTAAACACCCGTGGAGCACTTCAAAACCTACGAAACACTACGAAACCCACAAAACACTCCAAAACCCACAGAACACTACATAACCTGCATAACACTATAAAAACTCATGGAACACTATAAAATAGTTTTTTTGGTGTGTGGCATGCGAAATAAAACTAAATCACCTTTTTCATAAGAAGCACACATTTGTAAGCATCAATGAAAATATTTCTAACTTAAGAGATACTTATTGTTGTTGGGGCTAAGATATTAAATAAACTAACAATAAATGTTTATATACATTATAAAAAACTTTATAAACATAAAATAAATAAAATGAAGTAAAGAACAATTGAACACAATGACACGAAATTTAACGTGGAAAACTCGTAAATGGGTAAAAACCACGGAAGAATAATCCACTATAGAGAAACATTTTACAACCTAGTCCAGTAACTCCTCCCTCACTTCTACTCCATGTATTTACTCGGAATCCAAATGAATCACATGATTTTGAATATGACCTAAAGCCATATTTAAATAACTCAAGGGTTATAACCATATTAAGTGACGAGGCACACCTCCCCGATTTAATTAGTTGATTAATTAACTTAACCAACCCCTAATATAAAGTTTATATTTAAATAATAAGAATATAAGTTATTCTATATTATTTAACTATAAACTAAATATTATGATGGACTTAATATTATAGTTCTAACACTCCCCCTTAATATTAAATGGGGTCCATATTCCAACATTACCTGTTTGTACAACAAGATTTACAAATCCATAAACCCTAAAGGTTTAGGCTAGCACATGTACTTTTGAAGGAATTATAACACCTTCATCATGCTCAACTTACCTTTTGGTACAAAAGGATTTAGAATCCATAAATCAGACATATGATTTAGGATAATCATGATTTGTGAGACTACATCTCACTTGTTTCTCATGGAAATATTTTTATACCGCATCTCTAGGATCCTTTTATAACACAAGGACCTCCTTTACAAATAGATGCACACTAGACTATATTTTTCCCATAAACTCTATCAGTTTACTTTAGATCATACAAGATTTTTTACAATGCTTTTAAACCAGAGTAGAAGTATAAAGGAAAAGGAGTCAATCAATCGACCGGTTGTTAGGAGGTGGCATTGCCATGCACACTCCCCCTCAATGGAAACTATGAAAGGCCAAGCATTGCATGAAACTTGCAGAACTTTGCAACACACAATGGCTTCATGAACAAGTTTGTAATCTAACCTGATCTTCAGTTGGGTAGTATTGGAGATCTATATCACCGCTGAGAACCTTCTCGCGAATAAAGTGCATATGTATCTCGATATGCTTTGTTATTTGATGTTGAACTGGATTCTTTGCAAGAGCAATACAACTCTGGCTATCACACAGAAGAGGAGTACTTCCTTTAACTTCCATGTGTATTTCTTCCAATAGCATTTTTAGCCACATGGCTTCTTTTTTGCTTCCATTGCACTTCTATATTCTACCTCAGTAGAAGAAATGGAAATTGTCGCTACTTTTTACTACTCCAAGTAATGGCACTTGCACCAAACTTGAATATATATCTAGTATCTAGTTGTATATTTAAATCTAACACATCACCACATGATGGTCGAATCACAATATCCATGTAAATATGCATTGTTAGATGAAATATAATGTAAACCATAATTAATAGTGCCCTTTACATAACACAAAATTCTTTTTGCTAACTTCCAAAATTCTGATCCCTATAAGGTCCTCACATAAACCTTGATGAAATCCCTCTACATAAGCAATATCGTGGCTAGTAATAATTAGATAAATCAAACTACCTACAAGTTGCCTGTATAAAGTAGGATTAGATTTTTCACATGCAGGTTTAGGATCAAGTTTACATCCTACTTCTATAGGAATAGAAATTGGTTTACAATCAAGCATATTAAATATTTTAAGAAAATTAGTTGTATATTGTGATTGAGATACTATAATAGAATTTTATCTTAAAATATAGCCATGCCTAAGAAATGATGTAATAATCCTAAATCCTCTCAAATATTTCATTAACTTCCCTTTAATTTTCATAATTAAAGTGTTAGAATTACTAACGATTAGTAAATAATCAACATACAATATAATGAGAATAATAGCATTTTATTCAATTTTAACAAATAAATCATTATCAGATGAACAGTTAGAAAAACCAATTTCATTGAAAAAACTATTAATTTTAGAATACCAAGCTCTAGGAGCTTGTTTTAAACCATATAAATATTTTTTTCAATTTACAAATATACATTTCTTTTCCTATTTCTTCAAATCCTTTTGGTTGGGTCATATAAATTTCTTCTTGTAAATCACCATTCAAAAAACATTTTTTACATCCATTTGATGGATTTCCCAACCATACTGAGCAAGCTAAAGGAAATCAAAATCCTTATTGTACTCATTTTTGCAACTGTGAAAATGTTTCTACGTAGTCGATACCAATTTTTGAGTAAACCATCGAGCTACAAGTCGGGCTTTGAATTTATCTATACTACCATCTATTTATATTTGATCTTGTATAGCCATTCTGATCCGACTATACTTCATTTTTCAGGAGGAGGGACTAATTCCCATGTTTGATTTTAATTAAAGCAGTGTACTTAGATTTCATAGCATCTATCCATCTTTCATCAGAAGAGGCTTCTTCAAAGATTAGGGTTCAAGTTCATACAAGGTCATCAAAGCATGATATGTATGATGACTTCTTGTCATTTTCTGAAGGTTACCTGAGTTAGAGTCTTGAATAATAGACTCATCCCATCTAGGTCTTTTAGTTACATAAGTACTAGAACAATCTCATTATTAACCATAGGTTCTATACTAGTTTCTTCATTTTCACAATTTTCAAATTCAAATTCATTTTCATTTTCATTTAAAACATCATAAGTAATAAAAGATGAAGAAGAAGAACAAAAAGGTTTTTCCAAGATTTTAACATTCCTATTTTCTATAACTTCTCTTTTAGATGGATCAAAGATCCTAAGACCTTTAGTTTTTATACCATATCCTACAAAGATACATGGAAAGGAAGTCTGATCAAGCTTCTTCCATTTTGATTTCGGAATAAAGAGAGAAGTTGGGCTACCAAAGATTCTCAAATGAGATACACTAGGTTTTTGGTTTGACCACTTTTCCAAAGGAGTTGAATTTACCAAGGCTTTAGTGGGAACTCTGTTCAAGATATGAATAACAATATTCATAGCTTCTGCCCAAAGGAACTTAGGAACTTGAGAAGAATGTATCATGGTCCTAGCCATTTCTAGAATAGTGTGGTTTTTCCTTTCCACAATCCCATTCTTCTAAGGAGAATAGGGAGTAGTTAATTCCCTTTGAATGCCACATTCAATACAAAATGAGTCAAATTCATGACTCACATATTCTCCCCCATTTTCAGTTCTAATCCTCTTAATTTTATATTTAGAAGAGTTTTTCGACTAAAGCTTTAAATTCTTTAAATTTTGACAAGACATCTAATTTATTTTTAATGAAATACGACCAAATCATGTGAGAGAAATCATCAATAAAAGTGATAGCATACAGAGAGAACCATTAAGAGAGGGAACTTCTAGCGATCCTCTAACATCACTATGGACAAGCTCTAAGGTTCAAAGAGTTATCATCATGATGACTATGAAAAGGAATTAGCAGATTGTTTACCAAATAAGCAACCTTCACAGTTTCATGATTTTGGGAAATAGGTGGCAAACCAATTACTAGGTTTAGTTGAGACATGTCATACATGCTCTTGAAATTGACATGACCTAGCCTCTCATGCCATAAATGCAAGTCACTTCTTTGAGTTGTCAAACAAGAAGCAGAAGGAAAACTAGAAAATACATATAAACCATCTCTTTGAATGCCTTCAACTATAGTTACATTATGTTCATTTTTAATAAACCATTTATCCTTTAACAATGTAACACTATAGTTATTTTGAGTTAACTGAGAACAAGAAAGCAAATTCATTTTAAGTTTAGGTACTAATAACACATTGTTAATAAAACCATTTTTTACTTTTACTTTTCCCTGACCCTGAACATCAAGAATGGAATGATCTCCCAAGTAGATGTGTTCATTACATTCACTAAGTTCATAGAGGATATCAGATCTAAAATTCATATGCCTAGAAGCACCACTTTTAATATCCACTCATTTTATTTTGCAGTAACAAAATCGGCATACAAAACAATTACATTTGATTTTTGGTTATTTTTCATGATTCTTTTTTATTTTGATTTTGATTTTGGTCTTGAACAAATTTGTTACCATTTTGAAATTTAGGATTTGCTTTATTTTTAAATTTACAATCCTCTTTCTTATGTCCAAATTTACCACAATTATGACATTTTCCATCAAAGCTAACTCTTATATTTCTAGGTTTCTTATCCTTGCTCAAAGAGGTTTCAAAGTTTGCTTTTTGTTTTTTTTTAATCTAGAGGTTTTACCTTTTCTTTTTTTGAGAGAGAAGTGCCTATGACAAATTATCCTTAGAATCAAAATTTGACATTACTTTTCTTCTGTATAAGAAGAGAACTAAGGGTTTGAAAATATGGAATGTCTTGTTCTGTTTGATATTTAGAATTCAAAATTGAAATGAAATTTCTAAATTTTTCATGAATATTTAATTGGATAATAAAATAGAGCAATTTATCATGAATCAAATTACTGCCACATCCATCTAATTGTGACTTAATATTTTTTATTTTTGCTAGATAATTAATCACTTTTTCATCTCCCTTCATGGGAGTTGTCATAAGCTCTAAAATCAATTTAATATTTTTTGATAAATGCGTACCTTCATGCATCGAATCCAATTGTGTCCAAGCTTCACTAAGACTCTCAAGATTTCCGATATGAAGCAGAAATTCATCTTGTACACTTCATACGATAATCGACATTACCTCTTGTACTTTATGTTTATATGTGGCAACATTATCAACAGTTGCATGTCTTCCAGTAGGAGCTCTCTTCGTTCCATTTACAACTTGCCCATAGTTTGCGAGCCATGAATTATGCTTTCAATCGAATCTTCCAAATAATGTAGTTGTTTCCATTCAACATCTGAGATTTTCAATTGAAAATTGATTAGATCCCATTTGTGTGTAAAAAATGATTAACAAACAAGGATTAAAATAAGAGTTTGATAGAAAAATCCCCCTGTCGTATTTTAATCCTTGTAATCGATCCCGATCACTTTTACATCACAAAAGAAGATCATTGTATATAAAAGAATCTATACATGAAAAATTTAGAATGATATCAAAAATTTGAATTGAAACATGAGTGAATTTTTTTTAGTTTTGCAACAAATTACGACGAAAAAATATGTCATCATATAGGTATAAAAAAGTGATTTTTTTTTTTTTTAATTTTTATAATTTGTCTATATATATTTGAAAAAAAAAAACAAATTATAATTATAATTTCTTATATATATATAGGGCTCTTTCTCGTATATAAGTAACTTTATATGATGAGCCATATAAATCAACTTGGTCAAGTCATCTTATCAACTCGGTGAGCCATTTAATCAAACCATATATTATTCAAACCACATATTAAACCGAAGCCACATATTATTAAACCGAATGCCACATATATATTCAAACCTTATTGCATTTATCATTTAACATTACCAAATTAACCATATTGTATTTGACCTGCTACCTAGCCGCTTAAACCAACTCTCGCCTACACCCGTGAAGGGATTTAATCAACAAAAGTGGTGGTGTGACCTAAGTCACACCACCCTATCTATGTGGGGAGGCTTATAAAGCCTTCCCCACTCATTTTTGTCCCATGTGGGACTAAACAATGTCGTGTATAAAGAAGGGAAGTCACGGCTTATGTCGCTAGTGTAGAGGGGTCCACAAGGGTGTTGTGTGTCACGAGGAGGAGGGTGGCCTCACTGCGTAAGTAGTGAGTGCCACTTGGCAAGGAGGGGGTCACCCCTCCATATGTATGTTTTTTTTTAAAGGTTTGTTATATATACTTTAATATATAGTTTTTGGGTTTTTATATATATTGGGTTTTAAATTATTATTAATTAGGTTTGAAATATATATATATATATATATATATATTATAAAACATTATACAAACTATACAAATATTTTGTATAGACTGTAGATACAAAAGCATTTCAAAAAATCTTTTCAAATGTATAATAGTTTTCAATTTTTCATGGTAAATAAAATGTGAAAACAATGTTACTAGGAGACAAGGAAATTAACTTGACCAATGAATAAATTTAGGGGGCCTATTTTCTTGAATCTTGTCTCTTGTGCTCTTTGATTTTCACTTGGAATTTTATTTTGATTTCTTGAATTCCTGCATACCATAGAAAATGTATAAAATATTTCGAATATATTTAATAACCCTTACCTTGATTTTTCGTAGGGCTCGGGTAATTCTGAATATGTGTTTTTACTCGTTGTTGAGAACTCACGTAACTTCCTCATGTGCAACCAATATTCAAAATGTAACCTTTCAAAGAGGAAAGGGAGGAGGGTTAAATAATATTTCAACCAAACTACCTAACTTCCCAACTGGTTACACCCTTAGATTTAATAGGTTTAATTAAATTTAATTATCTCGCTCTTGTACCATGTCAGGGCCGAGATATTAAATAAACTAACAACAAATGTTTTATATATTATAAACAAATTTATAAACATAAAATAAATAAAATGAAGTAAAGAATAATTGAACACAGTGACATAGAATTTAACGTGGAAAACCCATAAATGGGTAAAAACCACGAAAGAATAATCCACTATAGAGAAACATTTTACAACTCAGTCCAATAACTCATGTTTCACTTCTACTCCATGTATTTACCTGAATCTAAAATGATTAACGTGATTTTAAATATGTTTTAAAGCCATATTTAAATAATCCAAAGGGTTATAACCATATTAAGTGACGGGCACACCTCATCGATTTAATTAGTTGATTAATTAAATTAACCAACCCTTAGTATAAAGTTTATATTTAAATAATAAGAATATATATAAACTAAATATTATGATGCACTTAATATTATATTTCTATCACTTATCAATATTCTTTTGACATCAATGACAATATTTCCAACATAAGGCTTTATGAAGATGAATATATTTGATTCCTTTTTATAGGAATTTGAAAAGCCAAGAAGAGAGATTTTGTGCTCCAATATACACACATTGTATGTATGAACAAATTTTTCATGGTATTTGGAGCATGTGCAAGGTTTTGAGTTGTTTCCAGGTATATGGGTATTGCATATTATGGTTTGGGTCTCAAAAATATATTTTAAAAAAATCCTTGGGTTATCTCTGTTTAATTTATTGACTAATTGCATGGTGTTTTCATTGAGAGAAATGGCATATCTCAGTTTGATATTCTATATTTAGTTTTTGTGGAAATTAAACAACTTTATACTATTGTGCATACATACACAATTCTATAAAGGGTTTCATTCCTTTCTAAGTACTGACTTTTATGATTCTATGTTCCAAATTAACACATTTTGAATATATGATCATGACTTTTTCTATGGAGAGCTATAACTTTCTTTGCATTGAATATCATGTGATTCATTTTCCTATTTTCTTGGATGTTGTAATATGAAGATTGGATAGTGTTCATGATAAACATTCTTCATTAAAATTCATAAAGGTGCAAGTTTTGTTTGTTTTTCATATATTTCATGGATTTACATAAAAATACATTAATGATTTTTGTATGAAAATTGGGTAATTTATTTTTCAAAAACCATAGTGAAAATTCATGTTTGATCTATTTGTTTCTCTTGAAATTGTGATCTCCAAGTGATCATTTGTGGAAACTAAACAACTTTGTACTATTTTACATACATACATAATTCTATAAAGGGTTTCATTCCTTTCTAAGTACTTGAATTTAATGATTCTATGTGCAAAACTCATTGTGAATATGTGATAACGAGTTTTGTTATTGAATGTTTTTTTTATTATTATTGTGGCAAATAGTTTTTGAAAGGGACTATACCCTTGTACACCAAGGCTCGAAGCTTAATTGAAAGTTAAAGCACAAGAGATGGATCAAAATCCAAATAGAACAATAGAGCTCGACTGCAGAAAATTGTCAGCGAACAACCGACAAAGAAACATAAAAAAAAAGAATACAAAGAATCGAACAACAATGGCATAACAACACCATTGGAAGCAACCTGGCTTATCCGGCCAAGAAAAATGAGACCCATGTAGCCTAGCCAGCCAATAGCAGAGAAAAGAATCATCCAGGCGAAGTGCTACCCTTCAAAGGGGTAGATTTTTTCTTTTTGCTGACCGTAACCCATCCTGATGGAGCCTTCGCGGTTGGAGAAGAAGACAAAGGAGGAGTATTTTCCTTAGTCGCATTTGTTCCTTTTGGGACAACCACTTTGTTAACATGAGAGAGATATTTATCATTTTCCATGTTGCCCTCAACAGCGTGTGCATTTTTCATGCTGCTCACAATTTGAGATTCGGTTTCTGGGGCTGAAATGGATTCAATATTTGTATCTGCATTTGAATCTAGTCCCTTTTTTGCCTCAAAAATCAGGTGTTTCGGAAGAGCATCTCTCCACCAGCTACGCTTCTCATGTTGACGTTTTTCCATCCCACACTCAGTAGAGGTGTGCCCTAAGCAAAAACATCTTCTACAACGAAAAGGAAGACCTTCATAATCAAGAGGTTGTGACCAAGTTCTGTTTTGCACTCTAAGGTCTATGGTTGCAGGAAGATTTTTATCGGTGTCAAGTTCCACCAAGATTCGAGCATAAGTAGTATGGGTGTAATTAGTGGTTTGAGAATCAATATAGAGTGTAGTTCCCAAGGCATTGCCAATGGATGTCAAACAGTCATGACTCCAGAACTGGAGAGGTAAATGGGGCAGCCTGATCCAAACAGGTTTCCATGAGAAAGATTCTGTGAGTGGGTTGAAGGATGGAAACCAGGGTTTAATGATCAAATATTTAGATTGGTAGGTCCAAAGATTGGAAGCAATGATGTTTCTATCAGCTATTAAAGAGAAGGTTACAATGAAAATACCTTTAGCACACAGATACAAGTCTATTTTTCCAGCTAAAATTGGAGTCCAGTGCTCAGAGATCCACGCATGAAGAGTAGGAAGGCTGGGCCATAGTCCCCCGAATCTACAAATCAGAGCATGCTCTTTGTAGTAAATCTCAGAGGAAATGACCTCTTCCCCGAAAGTAATAGATGGGGTAATGTCTGCAGGTTTCATGGAAGATTCCTTGTTGTTTAAATTTTTTTTGAAGGATGACCCAATATTGTCACGAACTAATCCTTCCAACACAGATTTTAAATGTCTATTACCAGGCGTTTCCGCACCCCCGGATGGATCTTGTGGTAGATTTCGGCTAGGGTTTACGCAGCCATTCTGAGGTGGAGGAATGGAGCTCCCTGTAGTGAAGGAAAGGTCGATCCATGACCAGGGTGGAACCTCTGAGATGAGCCCCACACCGTGTGTCGTCTCCATCTCCCTCGCCTGTCCGTTGAGTTCTTGCCGGGTCAGATTTAGGGTTCACTTTGGAAGCAAGGGCTCGGGTAGCCACCATGGCGCAGGGTGCGAGTAAAGAGTGTGAGCAGAGGGCGTGGGCACAAGTAGAGGCGCGAGGCGCGCGTAGAGGGCGCGGAAAGAGGCACGCGCAGGGGCGTAGGAAGAAGCGCGCGCAGAGGCGCAGACAGAGGTTTTGTTATTGAATGTTATAACTTGTTTTGTATTGAATATCCAATGATTCATTTTCATGTTTGCTCGGATGTTGTAGTATGAAGATTAGATAGTGTTCATGATAAACATTATTCATTTGAAAATTATAAAGGTACAATTTTTTTGTTTTTCATATATTTTATGGATTTACAAAAATTACATTAATGTTTTTATTTGAAAATTGGGTAATTTCTTCTTCAAAACCATAGTTAAAATTCATGTTTGATCAATTTGTTTCTCTTGAAATTGTGATCTCCAAGTGATCATCATGGTGTCATAAGGTAGAATCTTGTTTTTCATTGCCAAAATTTTGAATATACAGAGACAAGTTGTTGATATGATGACTTTATAGGGTGACAAAATAATGTTAAAGCTTTTTTCATAGCTAACAAGGATGATGAGTTTTAGCATTGGGTGCATTGTGAAATATGAGATGTTTTCTTTTGAGTTAATCAATGTGCTTCTTTTAAATGAATTATTTTCCCTCTAGAGAGGAATGTCATTATGGGATATGTCATGTACATGCTGATTCTTCTACTTGGTAGAAGCATATTGGAGGCATCCCCCTCAAAGTGGAATTCCCATATTGGGAGATTGTGGAGTTATTCCTTCCTTAAGAAGTAGTGTATGTTGTTTCCCTACCTTAAGGGTATTGTTCTATTTCTAACTATATTGAATATTAGAGGATATTATCCCACAAATATATTTTGTTTTGTGTTATATTATGCATATTGTTTGAATTTTTATTTATTATATGTGAAGATCTTATCACATGGAGATTATTCATATTAATTTGACACCAAAACTTTCATATAATAGTGTGAGATATTATCAAGAATTTTTCTCTATTTTAGATAACCACAACAAAATATATTCATTTTCATGTTGGAAAATAGTTTGGATAAGAATTCAATCTTTTGCAATTAACAAATGGCAAAGTGTGGTATTTTGTGTAATTTAGTGATGGTTTCAGATTTTTATAGATTGCATTAAATATTTTTCAAATTTTGTTTATAATTAAGATGTTGTAATTACAAGTGCAATATAGTGTCATTTTGGTAGGTAAAGAGTATGATTTCATGATATAAATGAATGATTAGTTAGAACATTTTGGTTTTACATGATCTTTCAAAAATAAAATTGTTTCAATTTTGAGATCACTTTCATTCATAGCATAATGTGACTTGCATCATGTTTATGCATTGAGATAAAGAATGACACTTGGCCATTTGGGAACTCTTTCGTAACTTTGTTGAACCAATTTTAGTATGTCAAGTGGCATCATAGTAGTTCCTCCCAAGGTTATATATCTCATAGATTATAGAGACAAAGTAAAAATCCTCAACACTCACAAAGTACCATAGTTTTGACCTCTCGAGGTTAAATAGGATATGACACGCTTTACGGGGCCATCCCTTTGAGGTGTAAATAGACTCAGTAAATAATAGGGGTATGCACGTGTAAATTCATTTTGATGTACACGAACCTCAATTATGGAAAATTTTGAATATAATTGATCAATCTCATGCATAGTCCCCTCCTCGCAACCATGAAATTAATGCACCCACTCTTGTGACAATGTTAATCCTCATGCTCATACACACCCTCATTCAGTCCCTTCTATGCACTCACATCCTAGAAAAATTTTAGTTGTGCGGATGTTGTTTGTGGCTCCTCTCCATTTCATAGTGCTAAGAAATCACCTATTCCATTCCTCAAAACTATTAATGCTCATGCACATCCACATTAATTTATAGATATAAACATACCTTTGATAATCCAAAACCTTCCACAAAGTGTGATAAGTTGTCTTCGATTATATCGTAGGTCACTCGGACCATGAAGAGGGTAAAGATTAAGATTCATGATGATGTGGTCAACATTTAACATAAAAATCTACTTTGAGATATCCCCGTGAGTATATTAAGTGTGATACTAATAAGAACATTACTTTAATTGATCTCACTCAAGATAACAATTAGGGGGAGATTGTTTGTTTTATTTTATGTGTTGGTATTTTTGTGATACATAGTCGGATATTTTAGGATTTGACTATTTCATAAATTATATTTGATGCACTAAGTTATGCAGAATTATTGATTTTGATGATGATAACTTTATAACATGGTGAATTTTGATGATAATATGTATGTTGATATGTATATTGATGGGTTGGAATTTAGGAATAATGTATTGCTTGACTCAATTTGAAGCATATGTAGCTTCTCGATCTTGCTTAAGTGGATGAAATGCTATTATTTCCATATTATTTTGAGTATGTGAAATGCTAAGACGTTTGAGTGACATATTTTAATTTCACATCAATACACTTTATAGATCTTATATTTTATGTTTAACTTGTGTTTTCCTTAGAATAGTTATGAATGTGGGCCCCACCCCTCCTTTAAGTCATTCAATCCTAAGTGTTGTAGTAGATTCATTTTATTATTATGTCTTTTTTTTTTAAAGGCTTTTATCATTTTATAATATTTTAACCTTAGTTATTTGTAACGTAAATAAATTATGTGACTTGATTTATTTTTAAAGAAGATTTGTTTTCACAATAAGTTATCTATCAGCTAATTGTCATGGAAACATTATAAAAGGGCTTAGATGAGATGTAATAAGAGAGAATAAATACAAGTACGTGGCTAGACTATAGTCATTTTTCATCAAAAATTAAATCAATGTTACATTTTTTTGAGATCGCTTTTTGTTTGTAGACTTCTTCAATGACACATTTTTTTGAGATCATTTTTGTTTATAGATCTCTTCAATGACACTTTATGTGATTGAAAGCATGGTTTATGAGATGGAACGAGTATAAACAATTTTACATTATAATATTTCGATTATCTAGAAATATGTATATCTTCTAACTTGAAGTAATTGCAATTGTTAGTCTCTCTTAGGATATTTTATACTTTTGGAGTACTTGGTAGAGTTATCAAGATTTATATGTTCATTCGGATTTGGATAATGTAGTTTAACTACATGAAGGGTTTCTCTCTTGTTGAATGTAAAAAAAAATTGTAATTATTTTTTCTCATCAATAAATCTTTGTTTGACTACAAAGTCATCATGTTTGGTCAAAATGACCACTTGTATGATGTGTATATTTTTTTTTGAATTTTTATATTTTTGTTGTATTTTATAAGGTTACAAATAAAATCTATAGTTTTCTTTGAAAATGAGATATATCATGTATTATATGAGTATTGTTGTTTTACTTAAGTTTATCATAGTTATTTATGAGCAATTAAGACATTTATGATGAGTAAAATCTAGATTATTCGGAGGAGCATTATTGATATTACTTTCATAAGCACTACAATGCTCTTTATCTTTGTGTGTATAAAAATTTAATAGAATTAAATTAAAATCACATACATACATATAAAATAATACAACCTACTAGCATACAATACACACCTCGATTGGGTTGTTAGTGGATGCACTTGAGGTTGGAGAAGATGTAGGCACCTTAACATGTATGCCCTTTTACACGATTAGTCTAGCATTTTTTCCTTGCTTTGTCAAGTGGAGAGGGGAATTTGAGAAAAAAAGGGCTTAGAGTTCAAAAGGGCATAATAAGGGCTCTAAATGGATATTTGAGCACAAATGGGCTTAGAGATCAAAAAGGCATAATGAAGGCTCTAAATGGAAATTTGAGCACAAAGGGGCTTAGAGATCAAAAGGGAATAGTGAAATATCTCTTAATTCATTTCTCTTGCATTTTTTGTGCGCGCGGGGGGGGTTGTATTTATAGGTTTTGGATTGGGATTAATTAGGGGAGGCTAATTAATCATGATTTAGAGATAATGGGTGAATAATAGTTAGTGTTGAATAGTGTTGGAATAGTGCGTGAATAGTACAAACACTTTGAAAGTGGGGACTAATGGAAAAATGAGCCTATTATTTTATTCGATCATGGAAGATAATGGGAGATTTGATTATAATATTTTATTCTAATGAGGATAAATCAGAATATTTTATTTTGATTGTGGGGAGAGAGGACGAATCAAAATATTTTATTTTGATGGTGGAGCATAAATCAAAATATTTTATTCTAATTGTGGGGAACATGAGGATAAATTAGAATATTTTATTCTAATGGTGGGGGATAATGGAAAATTGATGTGGTAAGTGATTTAGAAGGTGATATGGCGGTGATGTGGAAAAGTGATGTGGAGGATTTGATTAAGTGATAATGGGGGTTAATTAAATGATTAACATTGATTAATCATTCATGAATTTTTATGGGAATTTGATGGGGTGAGGAATTAATTGATTAATAGGGTGGAGAGAATTAGGTGTCTAAACTCTTGTTTGGGATTATCCAACTATAACTATCTATATTTTTTTATGCTCTCAAATCAATAATAACATAGTTCAGATTATATACTTTAAATATTATTTTTTTACCCTCAATGGGTCACCTCTTCAATAGGTTTCACTCTTTCTAGGAGAGGTCCAAAAAATTCTAGATTAGTTTTATGTGATTAGTTAATTTTTCTTTTCTTTTTGTCTTTTCCTTCTTCTCTTTCTTTTTATTTTTGTACATGATTCACTTGATCAACCCCCAAAATCTTGTTAGGTTTCTTTGTTTCTATATTTTTCAACAACATAGCAACATAAACTACCCTACGCACGATTAATCATTGTCTTAGGTCCTCACAATTAAACTAGTCTGATTCCACCTTAACCTCAAAGATGGGCTGAAAGGTTGATTTGTTTATGGTATAAATTCCTTTGTCAAAAACTGAATTTCTTTGTACAATGCAAGGTAAAAAACAAGAGGAAATATTTGAATATCTATAGGTTTAAAATTAAGAACATATATCAATTGTGGATCAATAACAAACAATTAAAATTTCTACAAGCACAAGGCCGCTTAAATTACATTTGGGGAAAATCCTAAGCAATTCATCTTTGTTTCAAAGTGTTACACACAATGGAGATACACGTAAATACAATAAACCAAGTGCTTATAATCAAAGGAAAATAGGTGAATATCAAACTTATGTTGTCACATACAATGAATCGGACTGTGAAGATATCACTATATAGTACTCTAATCTACATATGTGCTTCATCATTATATCATTTGAATCTAGGTGGTACTTTTTAATATAATAAATCAAACATTCAAAAGATATGTATTACATTTTTCCATTTACAAAAACTAAAACACATGATACATATACAAATTCAAAACATATATACCATGATATAAAATGAAATAACTATCTCATACATGTATAAAATAAAAATATCAAATATCAAAATCAACGATACACATATCAAATCTCAAGGTCTCATATACAATAATACAAATGAGTAAAATATAAATTTAGTGATAGGAAACTAAAATGTATGCTCTCTAGATCTGTCTATATCTCTTCATATCCTCAGTAATCCCCTTGCATTTATCTCGAGTCTAAGATGCATGTGATCGGATTGAGATATATTCCTTTGGTTCCTTTCCCTGAACATTAATAGTTCAACTTTTGTCATAGAGAGTAACTCATGCGACTACATGTGATGATCATGTGCCCGTATTTATTGGTTGATTAGATATGTACTTAGGTCATCATTCAATGCTAGTGGTGGTAGCATAACATGAATAGAAAGATCTAGTTGTAATTGAATCCCCTTGTTTTGTGTCATCACCCTAAATAGCCTTACCATCTTGTCATCCTAATATTAAAAGCATGCCTTTTGGGTCTACGAGGATACTTGCTAATCATCATCACTAATTTAAAGTCATGTGAAAATAATACAAATCCAAAGCATTATTATATTATAATGAAAAAAAGATTGAAAAATATAACATTTGCATACATAACAAAAAGGTCTATATCTAATGGACCAATAATAACCTATGGAGAATCTTGTTGTCCCTCACCTTTGTCGACAATGGGTCCCTACCCTCATCTACAACCATATGGATATATCCAATAATTGACCATTAGAATATTTTCAATGGTCGGGTATATCAATAGAGATATCTACCCACCATCAAGTATAGGACTATATACATCCGATTCATCTAAATCAAGGACCACAATGTCATCATCTCTCTCATTATCATCAACACAAAAAAAATTCAATAGCAATGGGGAAACTCTCTCCCTATGTTTATTAGAATATATTGCACTTTTTACCCACGGAACAACGATTAGATACACATTTTCACTCTCTAATACTATAAAAATTTATACAATATCTTAGAACTTGTAATAAAACCACTTGCAAAAATGCACAACTAACCAATATCCTTTGAGAAACCACCATGGATTTGATAGGTTCTCGTATAATACCTCTCCATATGCAAAAGGTCTAAGAGTTTGTTACAATGTGTAGTATTTTGACCTTTAATGTCTCCCAGCTTTATTTTGACCTTCCATATGAAAAACACACAAATATCTCCCAGCTTTGGCGGCTTGATTCCATCACTACATCATTCTTGAGGATGATCGAATCATGTCATTGAACCCTCCCAAATTTTCAGATATTAGTAAAATAATGGTGTAGAATCATAATCAACAACATTTGAGATTGTACCACACCATCCCACAAATAGCAATCTCAAAATAATCCAAAGTAATGGTTACCTACATTTTCAAGATCTCATCTCTCATACAAACTAGTAAGTAAATGAGTATCATATTAAATGAACCAAATCAGTATGTACCACCGAGCCTAATGACATCAAGCACAACCTGGTCTATAAAAAAATGGACCATGCCCTATATCATCTGCATATGTTGGTTATGCCTAAACTTGTGGGTGTGTACATTATGTTGGTTCCAATTTTGATCCTTTGTATCATTGGCACCATATTTATAAAGTTCCCCATTTTTGCTTGGTGTGACCCTTCATTTTCCATGATTGTTAATGATTGTGCATATTCCTTGCAAGATTGCTCATGGTCATGTTGATATGAACCTTTTCATAACCTCATTTTTTCCCCTAGTTCCCGAAAGTAATTATTACTATATTTTAAGAAGGGTTGAAGGGATCCTAAGGTTCATTTGTAGGTTATAGGACTCCCAAGAATGGTTTTTCAAACAAGACAAACACTTAGCCATTTTTGGGAAAAATCCTCCTTTAGTCGATTGAATCATACTTTTGGGAACATATGGAACTATTCATGTATTCCACTCATTCCTTGGTTCTCCACTTCCTCCATTTCACCAATTTTTTGCTCAACACTTTATCCAACTCCTTCGGTTGGTAAAGTCGAAAAAGTTTGGAACATATGGAACTGCTTCTTATGTTCCACCCATTCCCTAATTCCCACTTCTCCCCATTCCCCACAAACCCACCTTACCCGACCCACATGTCGGTTTATCTAGGAACCCATAGAACAATTCCTATGTTCCTTGTGTTCCCGTAAAAGCTGCACTTACACAAATTTGTAAGAAAAAGGAAGGGGAGAAATCAATTAAGTCGAATTCAATGGAACTATGGGAACAATTCCACTATTCTCGTTAGTGTCTCATAAAATTTCCTTCACCACCCAAAATAAAGCAATTCAGATATGTCGGCCCCAAATGATAGTCAAGGAACAACTCTTAAGGTCCACAAGTTCTACTAAACTCCACAAACATCGATAACTTGAGGAAAAGTGCAGAGATCAAATGATGTCGAGCCCCAAAGAACAAGGAACATTTCATTATTCCTCCATTTATTTGATTTTCCGCTTTAACATATCAAAGAATCCATGCATGACACGTGGGATAACAATTTTCAATCATGGCATTTAAGAAAATTTATCGATTTAATCATAAATTTTGATCTATCCATCCATTTTTAGTAAAACCAATTGCATTAGGACTATCATGGTGAGGGCTTTCCACATAGATCAAATTTGGAGCAAATGGTGCAATATTTTTATATATTTTAGTTACAAAAGTTTGGGTGGGAAAAAAACATTTTTATGATTGCAATGGCAAATGTAACAATTGGAAATGCTCTCTAAATCCTATTTTGACCCCAAATGATTCTAAAAATGGAATATTTCTTTCTTGATTGCACCGGATGAAGAATGGATGAGCTATGAATTGTGAAGTGGACATTTGGCATTTTTTCCCTATTTCATCTCCTTGATCACATGTCCATCCATTTATTAAACCTCAAAGCACGTGGATAGCCATTTTGACAATTGATTAGGTATCTACAAATCACATTCTTCCAAGTTTAAGACATTATTGTATAAAACCGAGGGTTTGTCCTCGCTTATTTTGGTTGGTTGGCTAGTTATTAGGGTTTTCTACTCGGGAGCTAGGGTGTTTCTCTTCTGCATTGAGTTTTACAAAGTATTGGTTCATTGTGGTTCCATTTGGGGTTTATGCTAAGGTGGTTGGATTCGTAAAACCATTAGTAGGCTTTGAGGTCATTTTTATATGTTTCCCTTCTCTCCTTTACAAATGAACACACATAATCACACTACCATGTACATGCTTTGTTATTTTTGGTGTTACCATATTTGAAATTAATTAATTTCTATTCTCTTTTGTAATCTTATGTTTACTATCCCGAAAAACTACGTGGAAGCATTTTACAGTGATTGTTTGATTTGGGTATTGAAGGAATGTGTTTTGTAGTGCATACTTTGCAGCATATGCTTTAGTTATAAAATTCCTTTCTATAATTTTCTAGGAATGAACATCTATTATCTCGAGGTGTCCTTTGATTTTAGTGTTTTTGACATGATTAATTCTTGAAATTATATTCTCATGTGTTTGTGCTAGAGTTTCAGGCTTATCCTACTTCGTTTTCCTTTTTCTTGGGTGTCCATGAAGGTAATTAACCTTGGGAGGATGAGTTTCTTTTGATTTCAAGTTTGGATGTAGCAAGGACATCAACCAAAGATGGTTAATGTAGTTATCTTCTCCCTTTAGTCCCCCATTCCCCATTTTAATCCATCTCCATCTCCCCTTTCATTTTCCCCATCCATATTTCTATCAAACCCTCTACAAATTTCATCACCATTACACATCCTACATGAGATCTGTTGGCAAACCACACAACGTTTTCTAGATCTTGAGTGTGTTTTCCCTGATTTGAGAAGATTAACATCCCAAACATCATTACACCCCAAGTTGCCAACATTTTCTTTGGAAATGGTTTTTTTATCACATTAAATCTGTCTTTAGTAGTTTGTGTCTGAGTTCCCGAGTGTTTGCAGTTCTTTTGTGACCACTCTCTTGAGTGAGCATTGCATTTAATGGCTACACTTGGTCTCATATTGACCTTCCCAAAAATTTTGAAGGCTTGAAGCATAATATCTTCCTCTCTCTTTTAGGTTACCATGGGTCCTCTCACCCTGGTTCAGGAATAACAAAAAATAGTGTGTGGACAACCACATTCTCAATAAAATTCTTTCTTATCATTCCCAAAATGTTAGGTCAAGTGAGTGAAGATGGACCACGTCCATTGCTACAAAATGACACATCAATAGGTCTATCCTTACTCCTTTTCTCCTCATTCATTTTCAATCCTTTTTGGGGTGTTGAATTGGGAACCAACACTCTTGTGGCACCATTTTCAAAAATCTAGTTGTCTCATTTCAGGTTTGAGACCGTTTTCGGTTAAGGTCAAGAATTATGCAAAGTGCATCGCTTAGTGGTCTTATTGTGTGCTCTATTTAGTTTTCAACGCCACCAACATGAAATTGGTTACGTTTCAAGGGATATCAAGGTCATTAGAGGTTGGTTTATCATATTTTTCTTCAAATAATTTTATTAGAAGTTGTCAATCAAATTTACATAGAGTTATCAAGTTGTTTTTGTTCAAACAGATACATTGGAAGAAAAGGTTATTTGTTCTCAACTTCCATAGGCTTTAAGAGTGTTTTAATTGTGAGTGCTTGGTTGTTATTATTAAAACCTTATTAGAATATATCAAATTATCTTCTCATTATTGATTTAGTAAGGTATTCAATCATTTTTCAAGGTCAATCTACAATTTCTAGAGTGTAAACTCTAGTGGTGAATCCAATCTCATTTTTGGGTTAGATCAATGTTTATTATTGTTATATTTTGTTGGTGATTCATCTTTACAATATTGGAAGTGTTCAAGTCTTCATCCGATCAGATTTTGCAGAAGAAATATTCCCGAGTAAGATACTTTGCATTGGAGAAGGAGACAAGTTTGGAAATCAAGTGTTGATCATATTTCATAAGGTAAGATTCTACAAACATTTGATCATAATATTGTTGATCCTATAATTAAAAAAAAATGTTAACAACATGGATCATCCTCCTCCAAGATCCCCTTTCAGATTTAATGCCTTTAGACCTATAAATTTTGGGGGCATGTCAGGGTATCCTAATGAGGTGCCAGATGGAATCAGAATTAGATTTCCCAAATTTCAAGGAAATAATGCCATTTTTGGTGAGAAACATATTAGATTATTTAAAAATATTATGGATGATTATGAATTAGAACATGAAGATGTTTTCTTAAATTTATTTGTACACACATTAGAAGAGGATGCAGGGAATGGTTTAACTCTTTGCCTCATGGTTCAATAAATTATTGGGATGAAATGATGGATGTTTTTAGAATTCAATATGGTGATAGGACTGACCCTAGGTTCCTCCTATCTAAATTTTAAAACATTAAGAAAAATCCAAGTGAATGTGTACAATACTTTAACACTAGATTCAATAAAACCTTGATGAGACTACCAATCAACTTGAGACCAAGTGAAGAATCTTGCTTAATCAAGTATTGTGATGCATTTGATAAGAAGGAAACCTACTTTTTGAGAGATAAAGATCATATGACTTTGAGGTAAGAATTTGCTATGGTAATTCAAATTGAGAACAACATCAAAGAAGCTAATAAAACTCCAAAAAGAGAAGGTGTTAAATTAGTCAATCTTGAGAAGAAGCAAGTTGAGAAATCATCAAATTTGGAAGAAGTGGTTAACACTCTAGCTGGTATATTAAAGGTATATCCTCTAAGTTAGAAATGGCTAAGAATGGACTATTTTTGGGTCCAAAAATTAGAATCAAGTTTAGAATCAAAATCAGATTCAAAATAGGTATGTGCCTCATCCTATAGTGGATCATAGAGGTAATGATAAAGAAAAGAGACATGTGGTTCAAATGGAAAGATAAAATGCACCTAATCATGATAGAGGAGTTCTTGCCCCTTTAAATGGAAGAATTTTAGTAGTTGAAGAAGATCACATTATTGATTGGTGTGATAAGTGCTTCATGCCTCATGTTCCTTGTGAATAAGTTGATTTGAAAATGTAGTTGTTGAGTATGAATCAGACTCTGATGGTGCCTTCATGCTTGATGATCAAGTGAACATTGAAAATGGTGCTACCTCAATTGATATTTTGTGTGCCAAGACAATAGATGATTTTTGGATAGTTTTCAAGAAGGTATGTTTTCTTCCCCTTGAAGGTAATGATGTAATAGATTTGGATCAAAATAGTAATATTCTTAATCATGACTTTGGATACTTGATAAATGTAATGATTGGAAAGTATGATGGGAGGGTTTCTTAAAGGAAGATATATGGTTAATCAATGCATTAGTTGATCAAGAAAAGGAGTACAAATTGATAAGTGAACAAAAATAAACTTTTTTTTACTTCCAAGAGATAGAAGCTTGTATTACCTAATGATCTTAAGTGTGTTCTTAGGAAAAATGAGTCATATGAATCATTTGTTGAGAATGCATGTGCTGATTCACCTTTTACTTTTCCTAGTTCTGTTATGGATGGTTATTTTTTTTATTTGCAAGCACAGATTGAGAACCCATGTGCCAATATTGATTTGACAAAGTTTTGTGATCATTATTGCATTATTCATCATGAAGAAACTCAAACTGAGTTTGGTAATCAATAAGATATTCTAAGTTCTAATTTTGAAATGCTTTGTTTTGACTTGGGTGTACAATTTATAGATACCCATGTTGATTTGTATTTGAACAAGTTGCTTGGTTCTTCCTTGTGCATGGATCATCTTGATGAGACTCAAAATACACATGTTAATATATTTGTTTGGCCTATATCGGATTTTGATGACAATGCTTGTGTTAGCAGACCCTTAAGTTATGAAACAAAGTTTGATGACCAATTTGTGGAGCCATCTTCATATTGTAGTAACGATGATAATCTTAGTGATTCCCTTAATTTTGAGATTGAGTTTTCTGAATTATTTTATAATTCCAATGAGTTGTATGAGTATCTAGTTGAGTTGATGCCTTTAGTGGAACTCCCCGAGAGACAAGAAAATACCTTGTTTGAACAAGAAAATGGGTTATTTAAGACTTGATGCAATTCCATTGTTTGAAGAAGAAAATTTTCAAGAAAAATCATATGCATTTCCAATAAGGAAAGTTAGTTTTTAAAGTCATCTTCTTGGAATTATTAATGAAACAATGGTTAAGTTGGACCCAATGAAAATTGAGTACGCTGATTTTATTTTTTTGGTACTTGTGATGAAATTAAGAAAGTTTGGGTTAAATGGTATTTTGATTGAAAATGAGAAACAAACTTATATTAAATTGCTAAATAAGTACCAAGAATGTTTAGCATGGTCATACCTTGAGTTGAGAATTGATGAAGAAGACATTGGTCAACATGTATTTTTATTGGAGTTTGATCATGTTGGTTTGCATAGTTTTGTTTCTAGTGTTGATCTTGTTAACCTATGTTTTGTGATGGAAACACAATTGTAGGATCTTAGAACATGGGTTATTTTGGGCATGTTTTTCTCCATTGTTGAACTTGATAGAAATTTCCTCATCCTCCATGCACAAATTGAAGATTTAACTGTTGTTTGGGATCCTAGAGAAATCTAATAGAATTTTTTGGTCCTATGGATTGTAAGAGATCCTTTTACATTCTATAGTTTATTTTCTTTATGTTTTTCCCTTGTTGTCATGTTTCCCTTTATTTCTTTTTGTTGTTCCTGACAAGTTTTTGTATCTCATGTGATATAACATTGTAAGAAACCAATTGTTTTTTTGTTTTACTTCTTTTCCCAATGGATAGGCACCTGGTCTACTTCATCCATGAGTTTTTTTGTGTTTTTTGGGCACCCATTGGGGGTGTCCATCCCTGAGCTAAAGTCAATGTTAGTTTCCATTTTGATCCTTTGTATCCTTAGCATCATCTTTGTAGAGTTCCCCATTATTTCTCTGTGTGACCCTTTATTTTCCATGATTATTCATCATTGTTCCTATTCCTTGCAAGATTTTTCATGGTCATGTTGATATGAACCTTTGCATATCCTCATTTTGGTCCACATTCCCTAAAGTACTTATCACTTTGTTTCAAGAATGCTTGAAGGGAACTTAAGGTTCGTTTATAGGTTGGAGGACTCCAAGAATTATTTTACAACTCCATGGTGCTCTTTGTTGGTTTCTTGCCTTGTTCATGGTTTAAAGAACTTTCAAGAGGTTAATTTATAAGATTGGTGATGTTCCAAATGTGTTTTGCATTGTTTAAGAGGAATGGATGATTTTCCAGGTTGATTAGTCGTTTTCATCTTCATCCCAAGTTTTTGTCTTAAAATCAAGTTAGAATGAGTAGTGCATGGACTATATGTAGGTTTCATGGTGTTTGGACCATCTAATGAACTTCAAAAAAATCCATTTGATTTCCCCCTCTTCTCATACTCCATTAAATCCAAACACTTAGCCATTTTTGGGTAAAATCCTCCTTTTCGATTGGATTGGAATTTTGGGGAACATTCAATTGTTCCTATGTTCCATCCATTCCCCGTCTCTTTCCTCCATTTCATCACTTTGTCACTCAACACTTTTTTAACTCCTTCATAAATAAATTCAAAAAGATGGGAACATGTGGAATTGTTATTCTTCCACCCGTTCCCCGCTCCCCTTCCTTGCTTCTCCACGTTCTCTGCAAACCCACCTTACCCAACCCATGTGGTAGTTCACATCATACATGTCATATGATCTCGAGAACCCACGGTATAGTTCATGTGTTCCTTGTACTCCCAAAAATACACACTTACCACTAAAAGTAAAAGGAAGGGATGAAATCGGTTAAGTCGACAATCAAACTGGAACTATGGGAATAGTTCCACTATTTCATAAGTACCACATAGACCCGCCTTCACCACAAAAATAAATTGATTCAGATATGTTGGCCCCAAATAACAGTCAAGGAACAGTTCTTAAGCTCCAAAAGTTCTCTCGAACCCCAAAAACGTCAAATGAAGAAAATTTCAAATCATTGTTGATGTCGGGCCTTGAAGGAACAAAGGGAATGTTTCATTGTTCCTCCATTTCTCCGATTTTCCACTTTAATTGATCAATAAATCAAGGCATGATGTGTTACATTTCATTTTTCAATCAAATCAGTTAAGTAAATTGACATATTTTCTCATAAATATTGATCTAAGCATCCATATTCAAGTAAATGCAATTGCATTAGCATCATAATGGTGAGGGATTTCCACAGAGATCAAATTTGGAGCAAATGGTGTAATATTTTTGGATATTTTAGTTACAAAAGTTTGGGCAGGAAAAACAATATTTTCATGAATGCAATGGAAAATATAACAACTAGAAATTCTCTCTTGATCCTATTTTGACCCCAGATGCTTCTAGAAATGGAATATGCCCCTCTTGACCCCACCAGATGAAGAATGGATTATCTATACATTGTGAAGTGGACATTTGGCATTGTTTCCCTCTTTCATCTTCATGATTACATGATCCTTCATTGATTTCACCTCAAAGCACATGTATCACCATATTTTCCATTGATTTGGCATTTGCAAAGCACATTCTTCTAGGTTTGAGACATTATTGTATAAAAGTGAGGGCTTGTCCTCACTTATCATTTAGTCAGTTGACTAGTTATTGGAGTTTTATTTTTTGGAAGTTGGGGTGTTCCTCTTCGGGGTTGAGTTCTGAAAATGATTGGTTCCATTTGGGGTTTATGCTAAGGTGGTTGCAGTTGTACAGCCATTAAGAAGGCTTTGAGAGAATCTTTATATGTTTCCCTTGTCTCCTTTACAAATGAACACACATGATCAAACTATCATGTACATGTTTGTTATTTCTTGTTGTTAACATATTTGAAATGAATAAATCATTATTCTCCTTTGTAATATTATTTTTATCATTTTGGAAAACTACATGGAAGTATTTTACGGTGATTGTTTGAGCTAGTTATTAAAGGAATGTTGTTTTGTAGTGCATCCTTTGCAACATTTGTTTCAGTTATAAATTCCTTTCTGTAATTTTTTGGGAATGAACATTTGTTATCTCAAGGTGTCCTTTGATTTTAGGGATTTGACATGATCAATACATGAAATTGTATTTTCATGTGTCTATGCTAGAGTTTCAAGGATTATTCTTCTTCGTTTTCCTTTTTGGGTGTCTATGAAGGCACGTAACCTTGGTAGGAAGTGTTTCTTTTGATTTCATGTTTGAATATAACAAGAACATCAGCCAAAGATGGTTAATGTAATTACCTTCTCCATTTAACCCCCATCCCCATCTCCCCTTTAATGTTCAATGTCCATCTTTATGTCCTACCCCTCTACGTGATTTCATCACCATTACACATCTTACATGAGATCTATTAGCAAAGCACACAACATTTGCTAGATCTAAAGTGTTTTTCCTAATTTTTGAAGTTTAACATCACAAACATCATTACACTCCAATTTGTAAAAAGTTACTTTGTAAATGGTGTTTGTGATCACACTAAATTTGTCTTTAATAGCCTGTGTCTAAGTTCCCAAGTGTTTGCGGTGCTTTTATAACCATTCTATCAAGTGATCACTACATTTAATGGTTGTACTCATTGTCAGATTGACCTTCCAAACAAGTTTGAGGGCTTGAAGCATAACATCTCCCTCTCTCTTTCAAGTTAGATATTGGGTCCTCTCACCTGGTTCAGCATAGCCAAAAGTAGCGATTGACAAAGGTGACACCCTTAATAAAGTGTCACCATGTCATTCCCAAAAGTCTTGGTCAAGTGAGAAAAGATAGACCCCATCCTTAGCTAAAAATATCACATCAAAAGGTATATCCTTCCTCATTTTCCCCTCTTTCATTTCAAGCCTTTTTGGTGGTGTTAGATTGGGAACCAACACATTAGTCTCGCATATAAAAATTAAACATGTGAGAACAAGAAAAAAATTGATAAAATAGCACAAACATGTAAAATAATAAAAATAAATACAATATCTAGCATAAAAATTATTAAGGACATATTCAATTTTTGTCATGCAAATGTGTAGCATGAAAAATTAAAACATTCAAGCATGAAAACTGACGCAAATGTGAAAATTTTCTCCTGAGTATTCCTGAAACCCCTCTCTCAATCAGTTTATCTCTTATGTCATGTTCATATTGACCTTACTGTACTTCTACGATGATGAGTAGTGTGACAAGGTCAACAATTTCATTCAGGGAAGAGCAAGTGAAGAATATCTCTCTAACATGCTCATAAAGGCTAATTTTGGCATTTTCAGGAAAATTATGCATCCTCTAGGAGGGTTTCAAGAGCTCATAATCATCCAAAGGGGTAAGGAGCATGTTGTTAAAATTAGTAAATGAAATTTGGTAGAGGAATTCAAGAGTTCCGTAATGAATTGGAAATAAAAAAAATAGTCATTGGAAAGATTAAAGGATCCTATACATGATGAAATCATAAATATTTCACAACACTTGATGGTTTCTCAGGGTAACTCAATTTTAAAAGACACACCCTGTTTTCCTGAAGAAAAAGGGGAAATTTTTGAAGATTCAAATAGAATTTGACTCTAAAACCTATCCCAATTTTATTGAAATGGTCATCGGACTAAAAATCATATAATTTTTCATGGGCACATTCCTTCGGAGCTCAATTGTCTCTTCAAGTTATCTCTCTCATTGGTATGATTCTCGTAGTTAGTCAAATTTTTAAGTGGAAACTTGTCACCTCCATGTTGAGGCACAATTTTGTGTCCCTCTTTTCCCCATTCCCAAAGGGATAGAGGGGACATAAAAATTCATCCCTTCCTCCAGTTTCTCCACATGACCAATTCAAGCGCTCCAAAAGGCTTATCTGGCCTAGCTCACCTTCCCCATCTTGCATCCACATTGTGCCACATGGAATCATCTTATGAGGGATCATTTTTTTTCCTCTTATCCCCAAACACAAGGGTAAAAATGGGACACAATATTTTCCCCTCTGTAGCCCCTCTCAAGGTTCCTCATGCGCCTAAAGTTGAGCCCATGAGTGCTTAAACAAGGTTTTCTCCATTCCCCTCTCATGCAATCTCAAAGACGCCACTTGTCATCACCAGAATGAGGAAATTTTTATTGCACATATTTCCCCCATTCCAAAGGGGATAAAGGGTACAAAAATTTTTCCTATGCCACATTTCCAAGCCATTGCAAACCCTAATTCTTTCCCTAAGCTACTACTACTCTTTCGTGCTCAAAATTGAATGTCGAGTAAGCTGCAAAACTTGAAAAAACTAATTGGCAAACATGTTTCCTCACTTGGTTTGACCTTTATACCATTTTTAAGACACAAAACCTTCAAATTTTTAGAGCACAACCACTATGCTTCCCATCATGTTCTAGAGACATCCATGGTTGCAAGAAATGAAGCTTTCCTCATAATTATTCATCCTGAAAGCCGATTACACCAAAGATTTCAACTAGTTTTTCTTCTTTCAAGCTACTTGTGATCAGTGTAACTCCAAGATTCCATTAATTTCTACCATCACAACTTTAGACCTGCAAATCATACCTTTGAAAATTTATTTTTGATTTCCAAGAGTTTAAAAGGGCGGAACATAGTAAAAATTGGAGCACGAGATCACAATGAGGAGTTGAATCCAAAAATGATGTTTCTGGTGAAAACTAGTGCCATTTCTACTAGTTACTAAAAATAGCATATGTCATGCCCCTTCACATGCTAAAAATATTAAGTCCCTCAAATTTCAAGCCCTGATCACTCAGCTCATCTGGAAACAATGCAAAATAGCAGGGAAGATAAAATTGCTAATTTTCCCAAAATAGCAGTCTAGTAAAAGTAACCTGTTAAAAATAGAAAATTGTTAAAAATAATAAATCATCATCAATGGAAGTGAATTGAGTGTTCCAGGAGACTCAGAAGATAAAATTTGAGAAAAAATGAAAAGTATCCAAAAATAGTAGCTCTTTGTCACACTTACTAAAAATAATAAGTTTTGGTTTTTAGTGTAAAAGTTACTGATTACCTTTGTTTTCACTCATCTCACTTTTTTTTTTCCATCCTCACATGGTTACAATATTTCCTAGTAGCTCAAATGATATAATTCTCCCTTCACGAGGATCCTAAAGCATCATTCTAGTCACAATTGTGCCCGAGAGAAAGGCAAGACATAACAGTGGAGCATAAGGTGAAAGTTGGGGATATTTTACAATCTGAAAGGATTTTGAAAGAGATAAGAACTCCATTGAAACCCAAGCCAAGGAATCATTAGGTATTGACCCACCACCCTCTCTCTAATGAGTTGGTTGAGTGGAGCTAGGTGAGTTGGGTAAGTTTGTTGAGCTAGTTGAGCCAAGTGAGTTAGATGAGTTTATTGAGTGATTGAGCCGAGTGAGTTAGTTGAGGTGAGATAAATGAGTTGGGTGAGCTAGGTGAGATAATCAAGTCATTTTATTACTTAAGATCACCGTGTGTGAAAAATTTGAAATAATCAATAACTCATCCTTTCCATGGGAAGCATGTGAAAAATGAGGTATACAAACATCCACGAATCTAGTTTTACTCAATGAGAAATTTGGAAAAAAAAGGTACATAGGTGATCTTCACGTAGGGAACCTTAAATGTAATAAGGAGAAAACATAATGGATTTAGTTTGCTTAAACACTCAATCAAGCATCTGGCAGTGTGGTCAGTCATCAAGGGGTTCAAACATCATGAAGATGGTTTGTGATCATCAATGTCAATTGTGAAAGCCTAAGGAGTAAGAGAGTGATCATCACTCTCACTCTAAGATCAAAGAGGAATCGTCATGAGTGGTGCACATGGTCATCTCAAGCTCACATCAGGATATCTCTCAATAGTGTTTCTAAACACTCATTTGGCAATCCCAGTGTATGTGCATCTTGGAAGAGGAGGAGATTATGATCACTATGTCTCGGATTAGAAAGTTCTTCATCAATAACAGATCAGTAAATCCCTCTCCTTCCTTCTTCTCTCTTTCTCCCCTTTCTTCTCTCCCCTTTCTAATTCTTCATTGTATACGTAATCATGATAATTTTTCTCATTCACTTAAGTGAATTTATAAATTTGAATTGTAAAATTCCCTTTGATTTATAAAAAGGGAACTTATTTTCCTCACTTCCTAGGAAGATGTAAAGTCACAAGTTGAATGAGAACATGAAGATTCATGTGGGGGTAGATAAGAAGGCAATCTGTAATGGTATAAATTGGGATGAATTCTTCATCCAAAGGATCTTGCAAGTTTATTTTTCTATAGCAATTGTGGATTATATGGATGTTGAGCTTTATATCACAAACACATCGAAATAAAAGTTACATTTCTTCCATTTTATTCTCTCTCTATTTTGTAACTTCGCATGGATAGTGATCAAGAAGGAACTTTGAATCCTTGATTGATGACTCTAAGGAATTGTGTGTCTCTAGTTTGTTAGTCTCAATAATTCCATTTTTGTTTTCCTCTAATTGAATTTTGAACTACTCCAGTTATTGTGTGTGAACTCTATCAGTGCCTACTCATAACAATAACCTTTCTCTTTCCTAATTTCTCTCCTTTACATAAATGGAAAGCAACGTCCCGATAATCATATCACAACCTTAATCACAAGCTTTGGCATCCATGGAGTGCAACATGAAGATGTTGCAGTGCATTTTTTCATGGAAACCTTGCAAGATGTTATGGAGGACCGGTTTAACTATTTGCCTTCACGCTTAATTGCTGATTGGGTGGTATGATAAATAAGTTTGAAGAAATATTCAAGAGGTTGAATATTCTCATGCCCTCCTTTCTCAACTTACTCAAATGAATAAAGAACCACAAGATTCCATGAGATACTTCATGGAAAAATTCAACAAGTTGATCAACAAGATTCCCATCATTTCCCATCCGACTACAAAATTTGAAAATGTTCTTCATGAATGCTCAATTACCTGAGGTGATTTTATTTCTATGGAGATTTGGACAACACTCAAGAAATTTTTGTTGAGGTGGAATATGATCTCATCTTGTCATGAAAGATCAAGAATCCTTCAATGAAGGATAAATCCCAATGTTCTAAAGATGAGATAGTTGATCAATTTTTACAAAATTTGGCCAATGAGCTGACAATGTTGAAGAAGGAAGTTTCTCAACAAACATCTCATATAAATCATAATAGGAACCAGATTGAAGGAGCACCTTTATCGCTTGTGTTGGTGGCTCCATCGGTCAATGAAATATGTGAGACCAATGAAGATGAAGAAGAATTTTTTGAATTAGAATTTGAAAATGAAGGAGAAGAAGAATGTTCTCATATTAGATATTGTGAATGCATGTTTGATGATGATTTTGAAGAATCCATAGATAGTTACTCCTATGCGGTGTTCACTCGATCACAATAAATAAGGATCTTCTTCTGCTGCCCAAGCTAATAAATTGAATCCTCAAATGGTGACTCCATGAAAAACAAAAATGAAAGGAGGATCATCAAAGTCCACTTCAACAAGGTCAATCGAGAAGAAGCATGAGACCACTTTAACCAATAATTATTCTACCTCTTCAAGTAAGTCTCCTTCAACTCCCCTTGAAAAATAAATTTCTATTGATCCTAATAAAATCCATGTCAAGGATTTCATAACCCCCAATATGCATACCACTCCCTCATCCTTTGATATCATTGACCATTTCAAAAAATCCAAAGTTCAAATTTCTAAATATGAGTACTTGAGAACTCATCCCAAAAACTTGAGAGGCATTTTCAACATATAAAACGAAGTAGTTATATTTTGTGTTCTAAAGATGCCACCACCAAATAACTAGCTCACACATCTCAATCTACTCCATATTTTAAATAGTTTTCTTCCACACCTCCACATCTAGGAAGGTGGAATGTTTTTATATAGCCTTATAGGTCAATGGGTACAGACTAAATAATTGCATCATTGACTCTGTGCTTTGCTAACATCATTCCCACAAAAGTGGCTAAATATCTCAATATATCTCTCTCCCCTACCTCTGGCCATTTCCTCTCCATGGAAATGAAATAAGTACCTCTCTTTGGACAGATCAAGGATACTGAGGTAGCATTGGTGGACTTCCCTGACAAGAAAATCACAATGATAATACATGTAGCAGACATGCCCGCCTCATATGGTATGTTGTTGGGTCAAAGATTCTATCAAGATGTTGGATGGAATATGTAGTAGGCTTGGTCACATTCCTCCATTCTGGTCAATGATAAAGCAAAGAAACTTCTTCCCATTAATAAAATGAATTATACTATTCAAAGACTAGATGACCTAATGACAGATATCCTATGTAAAAATTCAAAATATTATAAATTTTTCATGACCTTTAAGGATGATCTTGAGATGCCCATGTTGGTGGAATAATTTCTAAGCATCATGGAGCTGATCAAATAACATCATGATGATTTTATGAAATCAGAGTTTGAAGAGTACGTACTTTCTATGGGATGAGAGCATAAATGCAATTTTTTCACATGATGTTGATGATGGTGATGAGAGTCTCAAATTGCAACAAATAAATCATGGAGCAATGAGAAATGTGGATCAAGGAGTGATGTCCAATAACTTCTTGATAGGTGAGTTCAATGTTTCAAATCATGTTCTCAACATTCTACACGAGGTTCCATTCACTAAGTATGCTTGTGAATTTTAAAACTTCTCTTTATCATTGAAGAATATGACAAAAGATGTGAGAATAACAATATGATTTGGCCTCTTGAATCTGAACCTATTCAAGAAGATGATGATTTCATCATAGAAATGGAATTCTTGGTTATCAGTGATCAAGATTGCTAAACTGATAATGTAAACATTTCAGCTCCAATGTTGTGTTCAATTCCTTTTCATGAAGACAAAAACATTCTCAACAAAAAATGGATAGATGAAACAATGTTTAACCCCAAGGATGAGTTTTTTCAAAATGAAAATTTTCTCAATGAACCTCAATCTTTCATTTTTCACTCTTCTCAATAGAAGGATGCTCGCAAAGATGAAAATGGATGATGAAGCCCAAAATGGACAAGATGAAGAAGATGGTAGTCTCCATGTTCTATTCCCAACTTTTAACTAATTATTTTCCAAGAGGATAATGCAGTTTACATTCCACATTATATAGGGTAGTGTGTTGAAAAAGAGCCGAGTATGAGAAAGATGATTTCTTGGTCTAATTGAGAAAAATGGAACATCAAGAGGTGGTGATGATGTTGAAGCTTCCAAAACATTTTTCAAGAATCAACTTGTGAAAACAAAGTGGTCATGAAACAAATGAAAAATAACCAAAAATTCCTATCAAATTTCATAGGCCTAGGTATGCAAAGGATAAGCCAAGTATGATTGAGGCTCATCCTCACAGTAGCAATGGAAAATCAGCAAGCGAATGAACTTATGAATCAATAATAAAATGGAAATAATGTGTCAAAGTAACAAAGGAAATGAATTGAATAAAAGGATCATCGGTAGTAGTAAAATCATGCTATATTTCTCAAGAAGTTGAGAAAAGGTTCATATTTCAGCAATCATGTCAATGGATTAGTAGAAAAAGGCATTCAAGGTGATACTCATTTACGAGTAAACACTTGGTCGAATTAGTGCTTTAATGAAAGTGGGTTATCCCCCACATGTACATAGGTGATTTAGGATGTTTCCATTTTATTGTTGTGTGTTTCCCTTTTTGTGTTGCTCTTCCCGTTTCATGATTCCCCTTTTGTTATGTGTATGTTACTTTTTTTGTGTGTGTGTTCAATAAAGGAAGTTTTGTTGTGTATCTCTAATGTGACTATGTTTATCTCAATGGATAACACATTGGTCCATGTGGTTTCTTGATATTTTGGGTTTCATGTTATTCTTGTCATCATCACATTTGATCCGAACAAGTCCTCAAGCTAGAACTAGTTGTTTTCATGCAAATTTGTAGCATGAAAAATTCAAACTTTCAAGCATGACAACTAACCCAAATGTGAAAATTTTCTCATGAGTCTTCTCAAAACCCCTCTCCTGGTCAATTTGTCTCCTATTTCATGTCCATTTTGACCCTGTAGGTACTTTCAAGATGGTGAACAAGAAAGTACAGGTGTTTAGAACAGTGTCACAAGGTCAACAATTTCATTCAGTGAAGAGCAGCTGAAGACTAGCTCTTTGATAGGCTCAAAAAGGATAATTTTGGCATTTTTAGGACAACTGTACATCCTCTTAGAGGGTTTCAAGAGCTCATAATCATTCTAAGGGGTAAGGATCATGAAGTCAAAATCAGTACATGAACTTGTGCAGAGGATTATGGGAGTTTCGTAATGAAATGGAAAGCAATCAAATAATCAATGGAAATCTTAAAGGATCCGTTACATGATGAAATCATAAAATCTTTCACAAAACTTGATGCTTCTCGGGAAACTCGGTTTTGGCATATGCACCTAATATTACGAATAAAATGGGGCCAATTTTTGAATATGAAATCATAATTTTACTCTAAAACCTACCCAATTGTTCTTTAAATGGTCGGGGAGTCAAAATCATGTAAGGTTTCATGGGAAAAGTGCTTACAGAGCTATAGGAATCATCTCTTCAAGTTTTCTCTCTTGCAGTGGATTCAATATAAATTGATTTAAATTTTAATTTCAAAGTAAATAATGCAATAAGTGATATACAAATGATAATATACAACAATGTACAAATGCTAATTACTCAAATAGTTTAAAACTCTAAGAAAATGAGAGAGAGATATGACTTAGCTAGTTCCTGTGTAATCTAGAGGCAACGAGACTATGTATCTATTGGATCTGAATGGGAATGATGTCATAATGACTGAAAGAGAGTTTTGAGAGTCTATATTATTTGGGATAGAAGTGTACACAAAAAGACAGGAGCACCCGAGTGTTAGTGTTCGTTTTGGGAACTAGCATCTCATGCAAATATTCGGATGTACTCTTCTTCTAGGTCCGAGGGTCTTCACTCTATTATCTGCTTTGTAGCTCCAACTTCATTGTTAGGGTTTTAAAAACACCTGTAACCTAAAAAACAAGCCATAGTTATTTGCATAATCTCACAAACACATTAGATCTTAATAAAATATGTAATATATGAAGTCAAACTGACCCCAACGATCACCCGAAGAGTGAACTTAGTACTAAGTATTGCACTACATTTCACAATCCATGTATTTCTATGTGCTTGTGTGTGAAATATTGTCCTTAGATTTTCCCTCATACCCATGATACCAAGATAGCAGGCTATAGCTAGCTTTAATGCAAATGTGTGTATGGAATTCAACACTTCCCCTTCCTATGTAGTGGATGCAGCCCAAAATGCAATCCCTTTTTATAGTATTGATAGTATGTAGATGTGATAGCCCCTTTGAATTTCCAACCAGAATAATAGTGTGTATGTTGTGTATATATGTGAATCTCTTGTTTGAATTTTGACACTAGTGACACAAAAGGTCGACTATGATTTTGGGATAAGGATAAGAAAAGTGAAAAGGCCAACCACAAATGTAAAAATGTGTAAAAAGAATAAACATAAAAAAGTGACCCGAATGGACACAAGCACCTGGCGCCAATGTCCACAATGGGCGCTAGTAACCTAGGAGAAATAAAGATAGATATTAAAAGACAAACATATAGGGATTCATGTGACCTAACCAGAAGTGGATACAAAAATGACAGATGTAGAAAAAAATTACAATAAAAATCAATCAAAGACATAGATGGATAAGGGATAGCATCACTAACGAATACTTTTCTTACTCAAGATTCATGTATATAAAACCATACTAACGACATAGTAAAATAGTAATATGTGTGTGATTTTGTGTCTACATTTTCCCCCTTTATACTATTTGAATGAAATTCAAGTAGTGTAAAGGAAGTAAGGAACATGCCTGCATAAATTCTAGAGAAGCCATATTACAGAGTGCACATAGAAGATAGAAGCTTGTAGCATGGAAAACCATGGATCAATATTTTGACCCATGTGACGTAAGAGACACTAGAAAACTATTGTAAGGAGCGACTTGGAGAAATAGTTTTGATATCATCGAAGATGTTGGATTGTTTTCAAAAGGTGATGGAGGGGGTAGAGAGTGATCAATTCACAACTTGTTTTTTTTTCTAATGAGAGGATTTAGGCATCCAACCACTAGAGGAAGGGTGTTGGGGAGAGAGGTATGTTTTTTATCTCATTCTATGATGCTTTCCCAAAAGGTCTAACTGTCAGATTGCGACAGTACGAGACCAAATTTGTTACTGTTTAGTTATAATTGTAGCCTATTTGTTCCTAATTAAAGTACCCACGTAGGAGTGGTATAAAAAAGGCAATGATGTCTCATTTTCCCCACTCCTATAGTAATGGGTGTTCTGATTTGACTAGTATTATCTGGCTTCCAAGTTAGGTCATCTGGAAGCGATGGTGATGTAATGTGGCTCTCAAGTTAGGTCATCTAGGAGGGATCCTAACTGTGATTATTGTGTTATTGATTGATTTGAGTGATAGGATTTGATTGAATAATATGTATTTAGAATATTACTCACAGAGAGGTTTTGCTTTTCCCCCAGATTAGGTCATTTGGGGGATAGATTTGAAATAGCAGCAAGTATTGATTGTCGTATAGAATAATTGTAATCGTGTTTGAATGAGATCAGAGAAAATTGTGATAGTAATGTATTAGGAGTGTCGATTAATTGTGTTGTATCATGAGATGGATTATAATATGATCCCTATTATATGCCACCTTTCATTGAAAGGATGAAGTCTAGATAAATGAGCATTGAGCCAAAAGTAAGGTGCGAAAATTTGTAATAATAAACGAGAGACAGATATACGAGAGGTAGTGGTATTGATAAAGTATGTGTATCTATTGATTAGTACATGTGTTTGATTTGAATATGAAATGTGTGTGTGTAGTACGGTGCTAGGGATACCATGATCTAAATGGCATAAACGAGGAGGAAAATAGAGTAACAAGGCTCAAGATATGGGCCAAACCATGTGCCTTGTATTAGTTGTAAGAATGGGTGCAAGTAGTAACTATAGTAGAGGGTAAATTTGAATTACTATATATGGCAATATGGAAAAAGTGAATAGTAATTTCATTTTTACCGAGAGTGGTTGAAATCTGGAGATCCGAGTTGCATGGATGTCGGGTGTTAGAGCAGCTAGTCATACAAGATTCGAGAGGGTGGCGGCGAGACGTGGCTATGCGGGACGATTTAATGAGGAAGTGATCTGTCACTAAATTTACAAAAAAATTTCATATATTTGTGTTTTTATCGTTTTAGTAAAATGTGAAATTTTGTAGAATTAGGAATTTCGACCAAGACAAAAGTGGGCAGAGCATTTTTTTGATTTGGGATACTAGAGTCCAGATTCTGACGCTAGTGACACCTTTCAGCGCTAGTGTTCGGGGCGGGTTTTGGCATTGTTTGGTGAAATACATGTATATTTATTGATTTGAGGTTGTTTGAAGTATGTTGGATGTGCTAATATTGTGGTTTTTGTTGTTTTATTGTGTTGTGTAGAGATATACACTGCAAGGATTTTCAGCAGGTGTCACTTGAGTATGTTACTTGGTTTGGGGTTGACAGACGATGAGTGGGAGATATTGGACCGTGCTAGCCTTGTGGTATATTATGAGATTGGGGAAATACCCCATATTATGCATTTATTGATTGCTTCATGTGAGAGAAGATATTTGTACATTCGGTTTTATGAAAGGTGAGATGATGATGACATTAGAGGATGTATATAGGATACTATGGTTACCTATTGTTGGAGAGAGAGTACATATCTTTTCCATATTGGATTCTCGTAATGAGATGAGGGTAGCGTGATAGTATTTTTTAGGGTCTTGAGTATAGGCAAGACATATATTATCTTGGATGCGATTATGAGATCAAGGCTTCCGCAGTTCACGAAAATTTATTGCAATGGTATTAGCTTCATTGGTGGTCGTGGAGGGAAGTGGAATTGGTATTTTGTACATGGTGCATGATATTTCTTGCAGTATAGAGGAGCACGATACTAGATATGTATGGGTACGATGTGTGGTGGTCCATTTATATAGTGACTTATACATATTTACTTAGGAGGATCATGGATATTGGTTAGGAGCTACTAATTTATTGCATGTGTGGGCATATGAGCATATAGCTATATTGAGGTTGCTTAGTGGACCACGATCTTATTGGGCTTGGTCGGAGATATTTACAAAGAGGTAGGTGGGTACCCATACTAGGAGGATGGATACGACCACACATAGGTCGATAATATATCATATGGGACCTGAGGCCATTATATGGAGATTGTATTGAGACTCTGGAGGATGGATGGAGGATGGTGTTGAGTTGTGCACTCGACGCATCATGTGGTTAGAGGATCATTTCCTAGGGGTAGCAGAGTTGTTCTAGAGTGAGCAAGTATATAGCCGAGTTGGCATGGCCCAAGATGTGCCCCTAGATCCACATATATGGTGTCACTCTATGAGGGCCGCGAGGCAATCGGGGTCAAGGCTAGGCCCTACATGATCACAACTAGTACCCCAAGTCCAAAGGAGGCAAATCCGGCCATAGGGCCTATACAAGTAGATGACGTAGGATGCACTACGACATATAGTCAGTGCTGGGTGACACATCAATGGGTGTTTCTATTCCAGTAGTTTTAGATGCGTAAGTGAGTTGGAAGTTGGAGGATTTGAGGGGTAGGCACCTGCCCCAAGGTAGATGATATAGCAATGATGCAAGCAAAGTGTAGCTATCATTCATTGTGATTTGTTAGTTGTTAATTGATTGATATAGTGGATGAATACGAATATGTGTAATAATGAATGTTTGTTGTGTGATTACAGGGGATGCCTATTAGACATTGATTGCAGATACCTCCATACACACGTTGACATGGAATGTGCCCTCGGATGTGCTCATGGGAGGAGGGATGCCAAAGTGGGTAAACATGATTATAGGCGAGTGTGCCCATTTGTTTGAGTCAGTGGCTATAGCAACACCCACATGCACAATTTTGTTGAGCGAGTGTGATGAGGCTTGTGTAGAGATAAAGCAAGCGAGACATGATGTAGGATGAGGAGGCCTAGCTCAAGGTGTATTTGCACATTATGTGGAGCTATAAGGCCAATATGCAAAGAAGATGGTGGAGGTTGTCGTATTACGAGACATCTTGAGAGATATAGAGACCGAGATCAGCTTTGTGGATAGCGGTGATGCTTCCAGGTTTGAGTGCTCCTATAATTGTAGATAGTGATAGCGAGGATGATAGATGATGTATTGATGCATGGGGCTTTCCCAGTGATTGTATTTTTATAATAATGATTTTTTAAGATATATAGAAATGTGTTGATATGGTATTTTGTGTTATTTGTTCATTTCTATACTATGTGACGATTGTGATTTGCACTTGTTAGTGGTTTTTAGTTTGTTAGATTCTATATGTATTATTGTAATGGTTTATTTAATGTATGTTATTGGTTGTTGAAATTCGTTAAAATGAGGAAAGAATTGTTAAGTAATGGAGTGATGTTACAGAAATATTGTGTAACATTATTATATTAGTGTGTGCAAATAATGAGTTGTCTTGTACAACTCAGAGATAAAGAATGGTTGAGTGAATAATGGGATAGTTGAGTGATCTTAGGAGTGTGTTGAGATGTTATGGATTGATGTTGACTCCTTCATTATAGGATCAAAGAAAGCTATATATGTAATACTTCTATAATGAATAGTGATCCCGAACGTTTTCAACTCTAAATATATTATTTCGGTGTATTGTTATCTAGTTTTCCATGCTTAAACTCTAATCAATTTAACATTCTGGTATCAGAGCAAGTTTCCTTCTGCAAGTGTAGAAGAAGAAGAAGAAGATGGTTGAAGGAATCTTGTAAGAAAATTTCTAGCAGACACATCACAGTAAAAAGAATGCAGTTTACTCATATGACATTCGATTGATGTCTCATTTTATTTTCTATAAATATAAGAATAAGATGCACAATATTACAATTTACATCAGCTTCAGATTCATCTTGTATCTATGCGTAAAATTTTGTGTAAGTTGAGTGAAATGTTTTGTTGTTTTTAAAACAAACGTTTGATAGATTGAATGTATCTAAAAAACCCAGATTTGAAATATTACGAAATTTATTGGGTTTGTTTAGTTAATATTTGGAAAAAAATTGTTAAAATTTTACAAAAACCCAGTTTCTAGTTTAAGAGAAAAGTGGAAATAAAAACAGGGATCTGAAAAAAGTGGTGCATAATACATTTATGTAATTTTTTAATTGGACGCATTTTCACTTGCACGATGTCCATAGTCAGGGGGTGCATTATCGGTTGAATCCGACACCTAGAAAAATTGTGTAATGAGCCTAAAAGCTACATTTTCTAACTAAGTAGCATCACAATGGAGGTTGGAGGCAACGGAGGAAGGAGGACAACCAATGACCTCTCATCAGGCACCATCGACGCAGATGCCGCATGAAGATTTGGTGGCCTTGTTTTTTACATTGTGTGTTTTCTACGCTTTTGTGTCTTTGTAATAAGAACAGTGAATTCATGTTCAATTGTAATGTGTGAGAAATTCCTATATGTAACCTCCTAGTAGAAAGTATTGTAGAATGTGTCTCTAAATTTATTGCAACACTCTCATAGATTTGGAAAGGGATGGTAGTCGATCCGGAAAACCACATATGTAAAAAGGTAGATAAACTTTTACCAGTGTTGTGGTCCTTTGACTACTTTTCTTATTTATGAAGATGATCGCGGTGGAATGCTAAGTGCATTATTTTCATGGAATAAATGTAGGATGCGTTACGTCACATAGTTGTGGTCATGTGTAGCAACACATTCATCCATTGAAAGTTTACATGCCTTTCTTTTGATCCAGATTATGAGGAAAGCTTGAGCAACATGTTGCATGATGAAAACAGACTTATATTATACCATGTCAACATTAGGGTGTGTATGTAGGGAAATAATAATGTAACAATAGGGGAGTAATGTTACGAAATATTGTGTAACATTATTATATTAGTGTGTGTAAATAATGAGTTGTCTTGTATAACTCAAAAATAAATAATGGTTGAGTGAATAATGGGATAGTTGAGTGATCTTAGGAGTGTGTTGAGATGGTATGGATTGATGTTGACTCCTTCATTATAGGATCAAAGAAAGCTATATATGTAATACTTCTATAATGAATAGTGATCCTGAACATTTTTAACTCTAAATGTATTACTTTGGTGTATTGTTATCTAGTTTTCCATGCTTAAACTCTTATCAATTTAACAAGTGAATAGGAATTACATGTGAATAAGAGTGAATAGTATAGCATATGATAAATAGAAATGTATGTATGTGATGTAATGTGGTAGATAAGTAGAAGTGGCAATGTGATTTAGATAAGATAAGAGAGTAAAATAATGATGTGTTGATAATTTTATAATAAGGAGATGTAGAACAATGTTTGAAATTGAGTGTAATGAAGATCAAGGAGGGGAGAAAATAATGATTTCCCCCTAGTGTGAGAGTGAGGTTCATTTTAGTAACAATTCTCTCAACAGTCATGTAAGAACCTTAAGAACACTAGTCTATCATCGAGTAATGAGGTGGAAATGGATATCAACTACCATAGATGAGAGGGCATGCAATGCATTGTAGGAGCTTGTGGAACAACACCACAGGTGTGGGTATAGGTTTCAAATTAGATATAAGAGGAAATGGTTCCAATAATGGGATGTGTGACGGTAGGAAGTGTGGAAGTGGGCTACTTAAGAAGCCAATAAGATGCGATAACAATATGTGTAGAATGAGATGATGTTGGTATAGGCGGGACAGCTGGAGGAGGTGGATGAATGATGAACTTAGGAGGTGGATAGATAATAACTTTAGGAGGAGGTGAATAAGACAAGCTAACGATGGCATAGGCTCACTTATGTGGAATAGGAGAGAAATAACGCTCACAACAGGTGGGAGGGAAAAGTAATGACACATTTATCTTTTAATTTTTGTAGTCTATCCTAGAGAGCATAGTATTCATTGTCATGGTGGCCATTGATGTGGTGAAAATTACAAAAATGGTCATCACGATGGTAGTGGAACCAAAGTGAGAGGGATGATGTTGGTTAGAAGGTAAATGGATTAGTCACTTATCAAGTAAGGTAGGAAAGACATCATGTGGTTCAGCAATATGTGAAAAGTGTAATAGTTCACGGGTGAGAGGTGGGGAAGTTTTAGGTGAATGTTGACGTGGTGGTGGGGAAGGAAGACATTTGCACGGAGGAGAAGATGGCGACCGTGGAGGATATAGGTCAATAGGTGGGAGAGGGGAAGACTTATTAGGCAAGGAAGGAATAGAATAAGTAGAGGGGGTGTTATAACATGATCCACAATTAGGTCCTTCTCTAAATCAATAAATTTATAGAAAAAAAGATTAAATGAATCACATGTATCATATAATACATATTCTTTTAATGGGGGATTAAGCCACGATAGGAAATAAATTGCATTTCTAGATCAATAGGTTGAAACAGTAACTTATGCATACAAGAATTAAAGCCTAAAATGTAATCTAAGATTGGTTCTTTCTTTCCTTGATGCAAAGAAGGCAAGCATTTATATGTAACTTTAAGACCATTGTTAGAAATAAAACATCTAAGAAAAACATCCTCCATATCATAGTAAGTACTAATATATCCATTAGGTAAATGAGTATACCATTGGAGAGCATGATCAATGAGGCTATTAAAAAGGCTTTGAGTAACAATCGATCAGTGGAATAAGAAGCCATGGCTAATGGCTAATATTTTAGATGCAAATAGGGATTTCCATTTCCATTGAAACATGAGAAAGTAGGCATGATGAAACTCTTGTGGAAATCAAAATTGTGAATCTTATTAGGAATGGTATTTCGATAAGGGAATTATTGTCAATGGAGGCATAATAGGCTTTACTCTTGAGGGTAAGGGTATGAACTTGAGTTTGTAAATTACCAACATGCATTAGACGAGAGGATGTCATGTGAAGGGATGGTCTGGGAAGTGAGAGGCACATTAAGGGGTTGAATCTTTCCCTTGTGAGTGATCATGGGAAAATGAGAAGGGGGAGTGGAAGTGGAAGAAGGGGATGGAGGTGTGAGAGGGGAGATAAATGTGGAATCTCTATGGATGTACTAGGGCTAGGATCATGAGACATGGGAAGAGGTGCATTAGGAGTAGAAATGGTGTCAACATGCCCATCATTGGAAATAACTTTAGAAGTAGAAGAAATACAAGGTGTGGATTCACATTCAATAGCCTTCATGGAAGAAATGTCATCATTAACATGTGTAATATCATTATCAAAATAAATTCATTATCAGTCATATTTTTGCAAGAAAGGATTTCATCAAGCTTATCATCATTATACAAAGAAGTTGTAGTAGTGTTAACCTTAGATTTATCAAGGAAATCATTGGAAAAAACTTCAAAAGTAAGAATGGTAGGAGAGAGATTCACATTCAACTTAACTAATTAAAAACATCTTTATTCATATTTGCATTTTCATTATCATAATTAGAGTCATTAGCATCCATGTTTTCATAAAAAGAACCTCATCATGCAAAGAATCTATATTAATATTATCATTTTCCATAGTACAAGGAGAGGAGGATAGAGGATCATTCATGGCTATGGTAGATGAAGGACAGAACATGTGGAAAAAATTTGGTCAAGGGAAACTATGTAAAAATTAGGGCTTTGGAAACCAACAGGAAGAGAGTTTTGGAAGTCAAGGAGTTGTTGGAGGACTTTTGGATCATATTGAAGATTATGCATGAGGTTATGAAATTCAAATTATTCGGGGCATTAGAAAATACGGTTTACATGTGCATATAGGTCATATCATGCTTTGGAGATGGGTACGTTTTTATTACAGGTAAGGATTTCAAATTAGAATCAAGTTCACCAAATTATTTAATGTAAATTGAATTAAATCTTAATTTCAAAATAACTAATGTAACAAGTGGTATAAAAATGATAATATATAACAATATACAAATGCTAAGTACTCAAATAGTGTACAACTCTAAGAAAATGAGAGAAATATATGACTTAGTTAGTTCCTATGTAATCTTGAGGTAGTCGAGACTGTGTATCTGTTAGATCTAACTGAGAATGATGTCATAGTGGCTAGTAGAGAGTTTTGAGACTTAGTATTGTTTGGCAAAAAAGTGGCCATGGGAGGACAGGAGCACCCAGACGCTACTATCCATTTTTGGGCGCTAGCGTCGTGCAAATATTCGGGATCTACTCTTCTTATGGGTATGAGGATCTTGATCTATTATTTGCTTTGTCACTCTAACTTGGTTGTTAGGGTTTCAATAACACCTATAACCTGCAAAACAAACCCTAGCTATCTTCACAAGCTCACAAACACATAAGATCTGAATAAAATATGTAATATGTGAAGTTAGACCGATCCGGTGATCACCTAAAGAATGAATTTAGTATCGAGTGTTGCACTACATTTAAAACTTTTTGTAGTTATGTGGGCTTGTGTGTGAAATAGTTTCCTTAGGTTTACACTCGTCTTAATGACGCCAAGATAGTGGGCTATAGCTAGCTTGTACGTAAATGTGTCGTATGGAATTCAACACTTCCCCTTCTTAAGCGTGTATGCAGCCCAACATGCAATCACTTTTCATAGTAGTGATAATATGTAGATGTGATAGCCCTTTTGAATTACCGAGATAGAATAATAGTGTGTATGTTTTGTATATATATGAATCTCTTGTTTGAATTCGACACACTAGTGACACAAAAAAGCCAAATATGAACACGAGATAAGGATCGAAAATGTGAAAAGGTTGACCATAAATGTCAAAATGTGTAAAAACAATAAGTAGGACATAAACACCCAAAATGGACATAAGTGCATGGGCGCTAGTGTCCTCGAGAGAAATAACGATACATGAAAAGACAAACATACAAGAATCCATGTGACTCGACCAAAAGTGCATACAAAAATGATAGGTGTAGAAGAAAGTTACAGTAAAAATCAATCAAAGATGTATAAGGACAAGGGATAGCATCACCAAAGTGAAAACTTTTTAACTTAAGATTCATGCATATAAAAACATACTGACGGCATACTTGAAATAGTAATATGTGCATGATTTTGTGTGTACATAGGTATACTTCTCGCAATTAGTCATATTTTCAAGTGGAAACTTGTCACCTCTAGGTTGAAGCACACTTTTTGTCCCTCTTTTCTCCATTCCTAAGGGAAAGATGGGACACAAAAATCTCCCCTCAACCCTTCCTCCAAATTATCTGCATGACAACCTCAAGCACTCGGGCGACTTATGTGGCCTAGCTCGCCTTCCCCATCTTGCATCCACATTGTGCCCCATGGAATCATCTGGTGAGGGCACATTTTTGTGTCCCTCTTATCCCCAAACCCAAGGGGACATAGGGGACACAAAAATGTGCCCCTCTCTAGCCCCTTTCAAAATTCCTCATGCACCCAAAGTTCAGCCCCGAGTGCTTAAACAAGGTTTTCTACATTTTCCTCTAATGTAATCTCAACACGCCACTTGTCATTACCAAAATGAGGTGAATTTTATTGCACCTCTTTTCACCATTCCCAAGGGGACAGAAAAATGTGCCCCATGCCAATCCATTGCAAACCCTAATTCTTGCCCTAGTTGTTTCTACTCTTTCGTGCTCAAAATTGATTATTTGGGCAAGTTCTGCAAAACTTGAAATAACTAAGCTGTCATGCCTATCTCCTCACTTGGTTTGAACTTGATGCCATTTTTAAAGCCATAAAACTTGAAAATTCTTCAGATAAAAACCACCATGCTGCCCATCATGTTCTAGAAACATCCATGGTTGCAAGAAATGAAGCTTTCCTCACAATTCTTCATCCTAAAAGTCAATTGCATCAAATATTTTGATTGGTTTTTCTTATTTCAAGCTACCTGTGATCACTTTAACTCAAATAATTCACTAATGGATTCCATCACAACTTAATACATGCAAAACCTACCTTCTAAAATTAATTTTTCAATTTCCAAGAGTTTCAGTAGGCGGAACACAACGAAAATTGGTGCACAAGATTGCAATAAGTCATTGAATCAAAAAATGATGTTTTTGATGAAAACCAACACCATTTTTACCAATTAATAAAAATAGCATATTTCATGCCCCTTCACATGTTATAAATAGTAAGTTTTGCAAATTTCAAGCCGTGATCACTCAGCTTATCTAGAAACAATGCAAAACATCAGGCAGGACAAAATTATCAATTTCCCAAAATAACAGGTCCAAAAAAAGAAACTTGCTAAAAACAATAAAGCATCATCAATGGAAGTGAATGGAGTGTTTCAGAAGACTTGGAATCTAAAATTTTAGGAAAAAGGAAAAATATCCCAAAATAACAACTCATGGTCACACCTACTAAAAATAGTAAGTTTCGGTTTTCGGTGCGAGAAAATTACTTGTTGGACTTGTTTTCACTCATCTAGTTGTGTTTTCCATCCTCACATGGTTAAAATGTTTCCTCATATCTCAAATGAGATAATTCATCCTTCACGAGGATCATGAATCATTGTTCTGGTCACAATTGTGCCCAAGAGCAAGGCAAGACATAACAGGGCACAGTAGGTGAAAGTCGGGAGATTGTGCGATCTGAAAGGATTTGGAAAGATCCAAAAATCCATTGAAACCCAAGAAAAAAATCATCAGTCTTGACCCACCATCATCTCTTTGGTGATCCGCTGGTTGAGTTGAGTGAGTTAGGTAAGCAACTTGAGTTGTTTGAGCCAAGTGAGTTGGTTGAGTAGGTTGAGCTAGCTAAGTCAAGTGAGTTGGTTGAGGTAAGTTGGGTGGGATAAATGAGTTGGGTGATTTAGGTGAGCTAACCAAGTCGTCTAAGTACTTAAGATCACTTTGTGTGAAAAAATTTAACTATTTAAAAACTCATCCCTTCCATGGGAAGAATATCAAAGATGAGGTGTGCAAACATCCTTGAATATGATTTTATTCAACAAGCAATTTGGAGTCAAAAAGGTAGATATGTGATCTTGACTTGGGGCACCATGAATGCGGAAGGAGAAACCATTCTAGCTTCAGTTGAAAAAATTTGCATAACATTTTTCTTAAACACTCAATCAAGCACTTAGCAATGTGGTCAGTCATCAAGGGGTTCAAGCATCATGGAGTTGGTTTGTGATCATCAATGTCAATTGTGAAAGCCTAAGGAGTAAGAGAGTGATCCTCACTCTCACTATGAAATCAAGAAGGAATCATCATGAGTGATGATGATGGTCATCTCAAGCTCACATCAAAATACCGTTGACCATTTTCGGTCATCATAGTGGAGTGGTACAAAAAAATCAGGTTATTCATTTTCAATGGATGATTAAACAATACACAGGCAATGAGTGGCAAGGAATCAAGTTCTAGGATGCCCATTCCCCATATAAGATTCCATTTCGGTTGTTGTATTCACCAAGATCATGCATTATCCATTGACAACCTGTTGTAGGGTCCTGATGGAGACTAGAAGGGCATCATATATTACAAACTAGCATGCTAGAAAAATGAGGAATCAAGTTATAAATTTAATAATTGGTAAGTATGGAAGAACAGTTTCATGATGGTTCATTCATTCATTTATTAGTTTAAAATGATTGAAAAAGGTACTATTAGTGTAGAATCACAGCACCCCCGAATGGCCTGATTGTGAAGTGGGGCATTCGGTGTGATTGCACAACATGGGACCATCTCTCAAGTTATGGGGCTTGCAAACTTGAGATGGACCTCTAGAGAAAGCCGGTTCTTGCCTCCTAATATACCTGCCACAAGCTACTCCAGTGCAAGTAGAACCTATCCTATCATAATCTAACCATTCCGAGGGGACAAAGTGAGAGAGAGAGAGAGGGTAAAAGATCCTACACTAAGTAGTGATACACTAGAAAAGGAAGTGGTTGAATCACAGACTGACCGATCAAGTGGAGAGAGGTGAGCAGAGGAGAGGGTGGAAAAGATGCACCACAAACCAGAGATAGTTTTCACACAGAGCACCACTTCGAAACCCATTAAGCACAACTCCCAGAACCTACAACAGACATCAGAGTATGCATAGTATACCCTACACAATGAGAGGTAAGAAGAGACAATAAAATGAGCCAAGGATGGACAAATGCATCACGAAACATATTCTATTGCTCCAAAAGTTACATGGTACATTGTCAGTGGGAAAGAGGCAAGAAAACACCATTACAGAGCCATGGGAGGAGGCTTAGACTCCACATTTGACCCTAAGGAAGAAAGAGAGGGGGCAGAAGAGGGAAGATCAACAACCGTTTGAATATGCCCCTCCTTTACAATATATAGGAAGAATAAGAGAGAGAGGAGGGAAAATTTTGAATCCTGCTTTAACCACCTTGAGATATGCATTAAATCCTGCTTTGAAAGCTCAACCATCATCCCTTGATGCCCACTACGGATCCGCCCAAAATCTTTCAAGTCAGTCTCGATTACTTGTTCGGCGCATTGAAGGAGGAAGAATGACGGATCAGATTAAATTCGATCTAGTTGTTGGAGTAAATAGATTCTTCATTAAATGGCCTCAAAGAAATTTTCTCATTTTTTACCCACCAAATCCCGTTAAAGGTAATATTTTATGTTTCCATGGAGTACAGGGTGTCGAGACATTTCTAAAAATTCTTCTCCCACATAAATATGAGTTTCCAATCAAAAGATATGGCCATTTGAATATTAGGGTATCGGACACGCAAATTTGAAAGAGTCTGTCCGTACGAAGTCGACATGGCAACCTCGCGCATCTTATAGATTTGACCCCTTCTTTTTTCTTCTGAAATATCATTGAAGTGACATGTGGAGGATTCCATGGGCTCTACGATGTTCCCTTGTATTTTTCCTGAGTCCTTTGTTTGGCGGGCCAAAAGTATGACCCTGGACATGTGGAGGCTTGGCGCTTGTTTGGAGACCCGCCCCAAATTTTACTCTTGAAACAATGTCGTGCTGAAACTTGGCACCTTCCACCGAACTACTTTTGCTTTGACTATTCAATCCCGACTTTGTCCCTTTTGGACTCTGGAACATGTGGAAGGCTGCGCTCATTTGAAAACCCACTCAGGATTTTACCTCTGAAGGAGCATCGTTAAGACACATGGCACCTTCTGCCTACACCCTATACTCATTCATTTTGGGCCCACTCTCCTTTTTAAACTCCATTGACCATTTGCGACATGGAGGGTTGGCGCAAGTTTGAGTCTCCACCTTGGGCTCCCATCTTAGAATTGCGTCGAGCTGACACTTGGCACCTTCTACTGAGTCAAAGACTTTTCAATGGCCGGTGTAACTTTTAGCGCTCTGGACGTGTGGAGGTTTGGCACTTGTTTGAGCCTTGCCCCTTTGGATTTAAATTTTGGAGGTGCGTCGTTTGGACACATGGAAACTTCCGATGTCTCCTCCATACTAAGTCAATTTTGGGGCTCATTCTGAATCATTTGTAGAGCCCAACGACTTCGAGAATTTGTTGTTTCTTCTCCTTTGAGCCTCTGGTTCTTTGACACTGCTCGACCTCCTTCCCGACCCTGCTATTCCATTTTAGAGCCTTCCTACAACCTATTTGTTGGATTTGAAGCACGAGGCTCGTTCGATGGGGCCATTTATTGAACTTCTTCTTGCACGGGGTCATTTGATCTTTTGCAGCCCTACCACTCCATTGTAGAGTCCCTCTATTGCCTGATTGTAGGATTTAAACGTGATTTCTCTGGTTTCTTCTATGTGGGGTCGTGGCTGACCAATTTTACCTGGGGGAAAAATATGGATAACAATTTGGTGACTCGCAGGGGCATCTACCTGCTAGATGAAGGGACCAGTAGCCTTGAAGCATCCATTGGGCATGGAGTCAAGAATAATAGCCTGATACTAATCCTTTTGCTTTGAAAATCTGATCCCGAGCCGTTGTGAGCCCGACTGCTTGCTCTTAGTGACCCTGAACCTATTCGCATGTCCGCACTCTCAATTTTCATAAGAAATCTTGAAACAAGGCTTCTGAGAGTAGAAAATTGTTTTGACCCGGGGCTTTCATCTGTCCCTGAATGGACTATTTTGAAGATGGCTTTAGTTTCTCTGCATTTGTTTTATTTTGAAATTTACAACTATTACAGGCAACTATGAGTCTTCTACCATGAATAGTGAAGGGCCTGGCCTCAGTAGCTCTGGAGCAATACAAACAAAACTTATGTACAAAAACAAAATCATACATGCCTCAAATGAGACATGCAGAGTGTGCATGGGAACTTCTTCTTCTGGAAACAAAGTCTACTCCTACTCCTAAACTAACCAGAGAGAAAAGGGGCTAAACAAAGCCTGCTACAGGCAAGGGAGAAGTAGCTTCCCTTTCTCAAGAGGGGAAACCATGCAAATGATTTGACATTGAATATGGTTGCTTGTATGAGTGAAAAACTGACTATAAGCCGGTCCTCCACCCAAATCATCAAGGTATCTACATCAACCAAAAATACCTCCTCAAGCTGATTGGCATTGGACTCCTGGAGGTGTTGATGATGACCCTTGGTACTTTGATGCTCATCCTCATGCCCTGAAGTAGGCATGACTGGTTTTTGATTTTCTCCTATCTCTAATGAAGCCAAGTACCTGATTGGGCACGATCTGATCCTTTGAATGTGCCCTTTTCTCTGAAATTTAACTCCAAAAATGGAGTCTTTTTGTGGACCTTCTTGGATGGATGGTGTGAGAGAGATGATGACATCTTCTTGCATTTTCTCTTCCTTCTCCTATGAAGAACATGGAAGACTCATATCTTCCAACCTTGGTTTCGTAGGGCTCTTTATAAAGTGCAGGTCATTGCAATTTATTTTTCTCTCCATGGAAGCAAGCTCATGTGCTTGGAAGATGGATGATGGAGGAGAAAATGATGTGATCTCCTCAGGCTCCTCTCTATCAAAGTAATCCTCCAAGTCAGATAGATAATTTGTCTCCTTGTTGTCCTGTTGCATGTGCTCGACCTCCTCCATGGTGTCCTCCTGATCTGTAACTAGCTCACCATGGTTCCCTTCATCCTCAAACATGAATTTTGAAAGCTTAAACTCCTCTTCAACATTAGAGATTAAAGGGGAGGAAATGGGAGGAAGAACTGAAGGTTCTTCTATAGCTTGCTCCGCACTGGATTCTTTGAAATTGTATGATCCTCCTCCATCATGGGTTCATGAATCAAATTAGGCCCTTGAAATGAAAGCAAATTTTTTTCAATGATGCTTTCTTCATTAAGTGGCTTCAACTCTGATTTGATCTCTCCCAGTTGCACCTTTTCAATGGGACCTAGAGCTGATTGTTCCTCCTCCTTATCTGGTTGTGCAAATTTGAATCGATCAAGGTATCCTCTTCATAAAAAGTGCCATCATAGAAACTGCATTCAGAGAAAACAAACTTTTGATCTTCTTCTTGTTGTTTTTGTTCCTTCTCTCATGTAAACTCAACCTCTTCCACCACCGGTTCTTCAAATCGACCTCCTATATTGGCTTAACCATAAAGGGGATCTTTGTAAACCCAAATTTGGCAGCCAACTCTTCAAATTGTCTATCATTTCTTATTTTTTTGGGCTCCACTTCTTGTTGTTTTCCTTGACTGGATTCTTGAGTCTCTTCCCAACATGGACTTGGAAAAGCAAGAGGAATGGCAGGTTGTGGTTCAACCAGCTTTGAAATTGTTTTTGGTGGGAAGGGAGGTGGAACTTCTTGTTTGTTTGGAGGGGATGACTACTTAGAAGGGAAAAGGCAGAAGAAATCAAGATGAGGTGGAAGACTAGGAGATGGGGAAGGGAATTCAACACTTGGGGCAGCAAGTGAGGGTCTTGACTCTTGATCATGCTAAAATGATAAAGATTGAGAAAGATAAAATGAAGGATAGGGAGCTGGTGATTGACTTACCCATTGATAAGGGTGTCTCGCACTTTTCTCATAAGCCTCAATGTCCTCAATCCACTATGTAAGTTGAGGCAACACTTCAACCATGAAGTCAAGCTTCTCCTGAGGGTTGTAATGTCTTGGAAAAGGGCCTCCCCATGGACAAGGTGCCCTACAACCAATCTTGAATGCCTTCATTTGTGCTATGGCCCTTGACTGAACCATGCCAGCCTCCATTTTTGAATCTTCTCCAACAAACCAGAATTCTCCACATAGTTGTCACCATTGTATGCGTCCCCTTGTTCTTGATAAGCTCTATGGAAAAACTAAATTTGACCCTACTCATATGGGTAAGCATAATGGTCTGGATCTAATTATAATGCTGATTTGGAGGAGTTGGGAAATGCATTGGAGGTGAACTGCATTTCATTGTAAGTGTGAGTTCCATGAAGGGAATGAAGTCATGATTGCACAACCTCATGGAATGGAAGAAAATGAAAGAGATGGAAGAAGAAAATGGATGAAAATGAGTGGAAATGGATGGAAAAGGTCTGTAACTCGGAGGATGGATTCGCCATATGTTCTTTAAATGTGCCTCAAAAGGTTGAATCTCAACAGGAACACACCAACCTACTAAGATGAAGTGATAAGGTGCTTTAGACCTATCCCACAGCGTGTGCCAAGACTATTAGTACAAAATCATAACACCCCTGAATGGCCTAATTGTGAAGTGGGGCATTTGGTGTGATTACATAACATGGGACCATCTCTTAAGTTGTGGGACTTGCAAAACTTGATATGGACCTCTGGAGAAATTAGGTTATTGCCTCCTAATCTACCTGCCACAAGCTACTCCAGTGTAGGCATAACCTACCATATTCTAATCTAACCATTCCAAGGGGACAAAGAGAGAGAGGTTAAAAGAGCTTACACTAAGCGGTGATACACCTAAAAAATAAGTGATTGAATCACGGACTGACTACCCAAAGTGAAGATAGGCGAGCGAGAGGAGAGGGTAGACAAGATGCACCAAAGATCAGAGATAGCTTTCACACAAAGCATCAATTTGAAACCCATTAAGCATAGCTCCCATAACCTACAAGCAAACATCAGAGTATGCACAACATACCCTATGACAATGAGAGGTAAGAAGAGACAATAAAATAAGCCAAGGATGGACAGATGCATCATGAAACAAATTATATTACTCCAAAAGTTACACAATACATTGTTAGTGGGAAAGAGGCAAGAAAACACCATTATAGAGCCATGGGAGGAGGCTTAGACTCCACATTCGACCCTAAGGAAGAAAGAGAGAGGGGTAGAAGAGGGAAGATCAACAACCATTTGAATATGCCCCTCCTTTACAATATATAGGAAGAATAAGAGAGAGAGGAGGGAAAATTTTGAATCTTGCTTCAACCACCTTGAGATATCCATTAAATCCTGATTTGAAAGCTCAACCACCATCCCTTAATGCTTGTTATGGATCCTCCCACAATCTATTAAGTCTGTCTCAATTACTTTTTTGGCATTGAAGGAGGAAGACCGGTGGATCATTGAATCCGATCTAGTTGTTGGAGAAAATAGATTCTTCATGAAATGGAATCGAAGAAATTTTCTCAATTTTTACCCACCAAATCCTGCTAAAGATAATATTTTATGTTTCCATGGTGTAGAGGGTGTCGAGACGTTTCTAAAAAGTCTTCTCTCGCCCAAATTTGAGTTTCCAATCAAAAGATATGGCCATTTGAATATTTGGGTCTCAAGCGCGCAAATTTGAAAGAGTCTGTCCATACCAAGTCCACGTGGTAGCCTCACACATCTTGGAGATTTTTCCCTACCTTTCATTTCTGAAATAGCTCCATATTGACACGTGGAGGCTTCTGCGGGCTCCATGATGTTCCCTTGTATTTTTCCTGAGTCCTTTGTTTGGTGGGGCCAAAAGTCTGACCCTAGACACATGGAGGCTCAGGCACTTGTTTGGAGACCCGCCCCAAATTTTACTCTTAAAACAACACCGTGCTGACACTTGGCACCTTCTACTGGCCTACTTCTGCTTTGACTATTCAACCCTGACTTTGTCCCTTTTTGGACTTTGGGACACGTGGAAGGCCCATGCTCATTTGAAAACCCGCTCAAGATTTTACCTTTGAAGGAGCATCATTAAGACACGTGGCACCTTCTGCATGCACTCTATACTTAGTCATTTTGGGCCTACTCTCCTTTTTTACCTTTGTTGACCATTTGCTACAATGAGGGTGTTAGTGCAAAATCACAGAGCCCTAAATGAGTTATGGATTTTCTTTTCTAAGGCAGGGTCATTTGGTGTGATTTGTATAACATTGGATCATTCCCCAAGTTGTGGGTCTTACAAATGGGAATAATCCTCCAGAGAAGGCTAGTTCCTCTTCCTAATCCTAGCACTAAACTACTTCTAAGGAAGGAAATGTGACTATCTACTCCTAATCTAACAATTCCAAGGGACCAGGGAGAGAGAGAGAGAGAGAGAGAGAGAGCATAAAAATAAAGAAATCCTACACTATAAAGGTTTTAGCACCGAGAAAAGGAATTGTTGATCACAAACCCAACTGCCTAAAATAGAGAGAGGCAAGCAATGGAGAGGATGGATAGATGCATCACAGACCAAGGATAAAGTTCACACAGAACACCATTTCAAACCCCTTAAACACAGCTCCCAAAATATGTAATGGACATCAGAGATATGCACAGTATACCTTACAATGATGAGACGTGAGAAGAGACAACAAAATGAGAAAAGCATGGACAAAACACATCACGAAAACAGATTTTATTGCTCCAGGAGTTCACATAGTACACCATTAACGGGCAAGAGGTAGGAAAATGCCATTACAAAGCCAAGGGAGGAGGCTTAAACTCCACATTCGACCCTAGAGAAGAAAGAGAGAGGGGGGCATGGAAGAAGAATGAACAACCCTTTACAATGAATCATGCCCCTGTATTTATAGATTTGATCGAGAGAAGAAAGAGAGAGGGAAGTGGGAAAAGTGGGTTGAAACTCAACCACTTGTTGTTAATACTTCTGATAAAATATGCCCCAAATTCATCTTTATTGCATGATTCCTTGATTCGGTGCCTTGAAAGAAGAGGAAACGGCGGAAACAGATTGAATCCAATTTGGTTGTTGAGATAGATGGATCTTGCATTGAAGGCCCAAAGATGTTTCCTCCATTTTCCTTTACCTAACCTCCTCAAAATTAAAGTCTCAGACCTCTATGGCGTGGGTGAGGCCGAGATCTTTCCAATGGTGTCAGATCTACAATATTTTGAGCCCTGAGTTGAAAGATATGCCCCTTCAAAGTTTGTATCAGGTCCATATGAATGGATGGGGAAAACAGTTTGAAAAATGGGCCCCCCTTTTGGTTTGGGACACGTGGCAGCCAGATTAGAACAAAAAATCAGTCTTGCGGGTCCACAATTTATCTTTTTCCCTTTGAACGAAAGGCAAATTTTCACTTTTCCCTCCGACTCCCCACCTTGGCTTTGACTCGGGTTCTAACGCTGACTTTTCCTCGACAGAGTTATGGGACATTTTGTAAATTTTACCCTTTTTGTGATAACAAGGGGCAAAGAATCAACTTTTCCCCGACGCCCCACTTTCCTCTAGGACAAGCATTAGTCTGGCACTTGTTTGGTCTTCCCCTTTTTTGCTCGGTTCCTCTGCGGCACTACCCCTTCTTCTTTGACCCTGTAATTCCATTGTTGAGTCCTCCCTCAACCCTTTAAATAGATTTAAGATATGGAAATGTTTAGAAGAACCGTTTCTTCTATTTCTTCTTGTGCAGGGTCAAATTTGACTTTCTCGGCCTCTATTTTCACTTTGCCTAGTTCTAGAACTTGAGCTCGTGGGTTTGAGTCATTTCCTTCATAATTTTCTTATGTGTAGGAGTTGTCTTGACCAAATTTTCCTGGGGGGAAAATTTGGGATAATAGAGGGTCAAGCAAGTTTGAGTCTCCGCCTTGGGCTCCCATATTGGAATTGCACCGAGCTAACACTTGGCACCTTCTGCTGAGTCGAAGACTTTTCAATGGTTGGTGAAAATTTTAGGGCTCTGGACGTGTGGAGGCTTGGTGCTTATTTGATCCTGCCCCTTTGGATTTAACTTTTGGAGTTACGTCGTTTGGACACTTGGCAGCTTCCGTTGTCTCCTCCATACTTAGTTGATTTCGATGCTCATTCTGAGTCATTTGTAGAGCCCGAAGACTTTGAGCCTTCTTTGTTTCTTCTCCTTTGAGCCTATTATTATTTGAAACTCCTCGACCTCATTCCCTACCCTACTATTCCATTTTAGAGCCCGCATGTAACCTGTTTTCTAGAATCAAGCATGTGCTCATTCGACGGGCCGTTTATTAAACTTCTTCTTACATGGGGTCATTTGATCTTTCGCAGCCCCGCCACTCCATTGTAGAGTCCCTCTGTTGCCTGATTGTAGGATTTGAACGTGATTTATTTGGTTTTTGCTATGTGGGGTCATGTTTGACCAATTTTACCCCGGGGCAAAATATGGATAACAATTTGGTGACTCGCAGGGGCATCTACCTGCTAAATGAAGGGACCAGTAGCCTTGAAGCATCCATTAGTAATGGAGTTAAGAATAATAGCATGATACTGATCCTTTTTCTTTGAAAATCTTATCCATGAGATGCTTTGTGAGGCCGACTTCTTATTCTTAGAACCCCCGAACCTGCCCGCACGTCCGCACTCTCAATTTTCATAAGAAATCTTGAAACAAGGCTTCTAAGAGTAGAAAATTGTTTTGACCTGGGCTTTCATTTGTCCCTGAATGGACTTTTTGAAGACAGATTTAGTTTCTCTGCATTTTTTTAATTTTGAAATCTGCAACTATTACAGGCAACTATGAGTCTTCTGCAATTAATAGTGAAGGGCCTGACCTCAATAGCTCTGGAACAATACAAACAAAACTTATGTACAAAAACAAAATCATACATGCCCCAAATGAGACATGCAGAGTGTGCATGGGCACTTATTTTACTTGAAAGAAAAATCTACTCCTACTCCTACACTAACCAGAGAGACAGAAAACTAAACAAAGCCTACTACAGGTAGGGAGAAATAGCTTCCTTTTCTCAAAAGGGGCAGCCATGCAAATAATTTGACACTGAATATGGCTGCCTATATGAATGAAAAACTGACTTTAAGCCTATCTTCCACCCAAATTATCAAGGTATCAACATCAACCAAAAATACCTCCTCAAGTTGGTCATTGGACTCCTAGAGGTGTTGATGATGGACCTTGGTACTTTGAAACTCATCCTCATGCCCTGAAGTAGGCATGATTGTTTTTGGCTTCTCCCTTGGCTCCAATGAAGCCAAGTACCTGATTGGGCACACCTCGATCCTTTGATGTGCCCATTTCTCCTCGAACTTCAACTCGAGAATGAAGTCTTCTTGGGGACCTTCTTGGATGGATGGTGTGAGACAGATGATGACATCCTCTTGCCTTTTCTCTTCCTTCTCTTGTGAAGAACATGGAAGACTTATATCTTCCAACCTTGGTTCCAGAGGGATGTTGTGAAGTGTAGGCTATTGCACTTGAATGTTCTCCTCCATGGCAGCAAGCTCATATGCTTGGAAGATGGATGATGGAGGAGAAAATGATGTGATCTTCATGGGCTTTTCTCTATCAAAGAAATCCTCCAAGTCAAATAGATAATCTACCTCCTTGTTGTCCTGTTGCATGTGCTCAACCTCCTCCATGGTGTCCTCCTGATCTGAAACTTTCTCACCATGGTTCCCCTCATCTTCAAACATGAAGTTTGAAAGATCAAACTCTTCTTCAACATTAGAGCTTGAAGGGGATGAAGTGGGAGGAAGAATTGAAGGTTCTTCTGTGGCCTGCTCCACACTTGGGGCCTCTAAAACTATATGGTCCTCCTCCTCTACTACAATTTCAGCCTCAGCACCACTAGTTCCTCAACCCTGACCTCCTCTATTGGCTTGACCATCAAGGGGATATTTGTAAAGCCAAATTTGTCATTCCGACTCTTCAAATTGTCTGTTATTTCTTTTCTATTGGGCTCCCCTTCTTGCTATTTTCTCAGTGATCGAATTCTTGAGTCTCTTCCCAACATGGACTTGGGAAAGAAAGAGGAGTGAAAGGTTGGGGTTCAACTAGCTTTACAATTGTTTGTGGTGGGGAGGGAGGTGGAACTTCCTATTTGTTTAGAGGGGATGATTGTTTGGAAGGGAAAAGGGGAGAGGAACTGAGGTGAGGTGGAAGACTAGGAGATGGAGAAGAGAAATCAACACTTGGGGTAACAATGAAGGGATTGACTCTTGATCATGCCGAAATGATAAAGTTTGAGAAAGAGAAAATGAAGGACATAGAGCTGGTGATTGACTTACCCATTGACAAGGTTGTCTCGCACTTTTCTCATAAGCCTCAATGTCCTCAATCCACTATGTATCTTGAGGCAACACTTCAACCATGAAGTCAAGATTCTCTTGAGGTTTGTAATGTATTGGAAAAGGGCCTCCCCATGGACAAGTTACTCTGTAACCAATCTTGAATGCCTTCATTTGTGCTATGGCCCTTGACTGAACCATGCCAACCTCCATTCTTTGGATCTTCTCTAGCAAACCAGCATTTTCCATTTGACTGTCACCATTATATGTGCCCTCTTGTTCTTGATAAGCTCCATGGACAAACTAACTTTGACCTTCTCATATGGGTAAGCATAATGGTTTTGGATCTGATTATGATGCTGATTTGGAGGAGTTAGGAAGTGCATTAGATGTGGTTACACAACTGCAAGTGTGAATTCCATGAATGGAATGAAGTCATGATTGCACAACTTCATGGAATGGGAGAAAATAAAAAATGTGGAAGAAGAAAATGGATGAAAATGAGTGGAAATGGATGGAAAAGGTCTGCAACTTAGAGGATGGGTTATTGACTAGATGGAGTCACCAGATGTGCTTACATGTGCCTCAAAAGGCTAAACCTTAACAGAACACACCAACCTGCTAAGATGAAGTGGTAAGGTGCTTCAGACCTATCCCACCCAGTGTGCCAAAATTGTTAGTGTAGAATCACAACACCCCCAAATGGCTTGGGTGTGAAGTGGGGCATTCAGTGTGATTGCACAACATGGGACCATCTCTCAAGTTGTGGGACTTGTAAAACTTGAGATGGACCTCTGGAGAAATTCGGTTCTTGCTTCCTAATCTACTTACCACAAGCTTACTCCAAAGGTAGGCAAAACCTTTTCCATCCCGATCTAACCATTCCAAGGGGACAAAGAGAGAGAGAGAGAGGGTGAAAGAGCCTACACTAAGTGGTGATACACCAGAAAAGGAAGTGGTTGAATCACAAACCCGACCACCTGAAGTGGAGAGAGGTGAGTAGAGGAGAGGGTGGACAATGCACCACGGACCGAGATAAGTTTCACATGACACCACTTCAAAACCCATTAAACACAACTCTCAGGACTTGCAATGAACATTAGAATATGCAAAGTATACCCTACAATGATGAGAGGTAAGAAGAGACAACAAAATAAGCCAAGGATGGACAAATGCATCACAAAATAGATTTTATTGCTCCAAAATGTTACACAATACATCATCAGTGGGAAAGAGGCAAGAAAATGCCATTACAGAGCCATGGGAGGAGGCTTAGACTCTACATTCTACCCTAAGGAAGAAAGAGAGAGGGGGGGAGAGAAACAATGACCAACCCTTTGAATATGCCCCTTCATTACAATATATAGGAAGAATAAGAGAGAGAAGAGGGAAAATTTGTATCCTGCTTCAACCACCTTGAGACACATTGAATCCTACTTTGAAAGCTCAACCACTATCAATCAATGCCTCTCTCAAATCCACCCCAAATCTATCATGTCTAGTTCCTGTCTGCTTTGGCATGTTGAAGAAGGAAGAATGACGGATCGAATCGAATCAGATCTGGTGGTTGAAGAAATTTGATTCTAGCTTTAATGGCCTGATAGACATTTTCCCATTTTTCACCCACCAAATCCTGTTAAGAATGATATTTTATGTTTCCATGGCATGGAGGGTGTCGAGACATTTCCAAAAAGTCTTCTCCCGCCCAAATCTGAGTTTCTAGTCAAAAGATATGGCCATTTGAATATTAGGTCGCACGCACAATATTTAAAGAGTCTGTCCATATAGGGTCCACGTGGCGTGCTCCTTGGGCTTCTTTGTATTTTCCTAAGTCTCTTTGTTTGGTGGGGCCAAAAGTTTGACCCTGACACGTGGTGGCTTGGCACTTGTTTGGAAACCCGCCCCAAATTTTATCTTTGAAATACGTCGTGCTGACACTTGGCACTCTCCGCTGGCCTACCTCTGCTTTGACTATTCAACCCCTGACTTTGTCCCTTTTTGGACTCAAGATTTTACCTTTGAAGGAGTGTCGTTAAGACACTTGGTGCCTTCCACCTGCACTCTATACTTAGTCGTTTTGGGCCCGCTCTCCTTTTTGACCTCTGTTGACCATTTGCTACGTGGAGGGCTGGCACAAGTTTGAGTCTACCCCTTTGGATTTAAATTTTGGAGGTGTGCCATTTGGACACTTGGCAGCTTCCGCATTGCCTCCTCCATACTTAGTTGATTTTGGGGCTCGTTCTGAGTCATTTGTAGAGCCCGAAGACTTCGAGCCTTCATTGTTTCTTCTCCTTTGAGCCTCTGGTTCTTTGACACTACTTAGCCTCCTTCCCCGACCCTATTGTTCCATTTTAGAGCTCGCGTGTAACTCGCTTTCTTGGATTTAAAGCACGGTCCCATTCAAAAGGGTCGTTTATTGAACTTCTTGTTGCATGGGGTCATTTGATCTTCGCAGCCCTACCACTCCACCGTAAAGTCCATCTATTACTGATTATAGGATTTGAACATGATTTCTCTGGTTTCGTTGTGTGAGATCATGGCTAACCAATTTTACTTGGGGGAAATATGGATAACAAGCATTACTACATGGCCTAGGCCGGGTATTGAGACCCATGGCGTTCGCAAGTAAAACCCACAACCCATAAATCCACATCCAAAGTGAAGGATGAACCAAAGGGAAAATAGATCTCACCCAATGGAAACCCAATCTCAAATACAAATATGGAAAGTTAAGGGTTTCATCAAGTCAAAGAAAACAAAGTCAAAAATGGTAAAGGGCCAATCTTAGCAAAAGCGCAACGACAAGATAAAATGATAGCAAGTCGACCCACGTAGCATAACATCGAAAGCTAATAACCCGACTCAAATACCAAACCTAGGTGCTCAAATCAAAATACATATCTAAAAATATTAACTCGAAAATCTTCTTTGGCGATTAAGCATGGCGAGCTCAAATATAAGTGCACCCCAAACTCAATCGAAGCAAGAGCATCAAGCTCAAGTTAGATCAACAATGAGCTTGAATGGAAAATCAGCATGGCAAGTTGTTTCACATGATGACGAATCGAGATGTGAAAGCCCCATGGTAGGTTCAAAGAATAGCTTGAGCGAACACGACCGGGTCAAGAGAGCACCATGGCAAAGCTAAAACCACAATGCATAACCAAAGAAACAAAGCTCCTAGGCACAAACCCATGGCGGCCAAATTATAACAGTACACATCTCAATTTTGAGGAAAGCGACAAGCACAACAAACCCAAAGAGAGCTTGAGCTTGTATAAAGAAAACACGGCTGAACCAAAGAAATGAAACAAAGTTAGCCTCCGGGAGAAACCCATGGCCGATTTGTTAAGTGAAACCCAACTTTCGCATAAGTTAGCAATGAGCTCCCAAAAGAAAATGGCGAGCTCATGAAGTCAGTAAAAGAAAAAAATGGAGAGCTCGAGTAATAAAAATAATGGTCGAGCTCAACTCCACACATAATCCATGGCGAAGAAGAGAGTAATGGCAGCCAAATAGCGAAAACCAGAGCTCTAATGGAAAAATAGTGGCAACAAAAAATTTTGACATGGTTTCCCTTCAAGTAGAGCCTCCACAAAGCTTCCAAGCCAACAATGCAAAATGATAACTTTTAGGGTTTGAGCCCTAATTGGAAATGATCAACCATGTGGGATTAACCATGGTCAACTTTGACCATGGTTAAAACCACCGGTCGGCTTAGGTTTTGTCATCTTTTTCATGCCCACATAGGTTGGCCTTAACAATATTTTAATTATTACAATTTTGTGGTATGGTTGAAATGACACATGCATAACCTAAGTCATACAAATCAAACCGTGAACTCATGTAATTTCTCAAGTCAAAAGAAACAAATAATTTACCACATATTTGCCAAAGAAGCCAAAATAGCCAAATCATTACCTTGAATTTTGGTAAGGAGGTGAATATTACCTTAGTTTTTGCAAAAAAAAGAGGGTTGACTAAGGTCAACAAAGTGGAATAATTCCATGCAAGCTTTAGACCATGTGTTTAATTTTAGCCTTTGTAAAACTCATGCATGTTGATAATTGCATGATTATTATTAGAAACTGTATTTACATGCAACAGGGTCAAATTATGCATGTGAGAATAAGGTGAGCTAGCATTGAATTTGTCTCCAACTAGCCAACTAGGAGTGAACTGGAGTGTTGAGCAATTCCAGCTCCACTTCTTTTCCTCTCACTTCTCCTTATCTTTTTATATGTACACAAATCTTTGGAATCTTTTTGGGAGGGCTTATACTTTTGAAATGCCTAGGCTATGCCAAATTTTGTACTCCAACACCTATTTGATGCAATAAAAGATTGATTTCCTCCATTTGTAATTGAATTGAAAGTGTGTTACAACAGGTTCATTGGTATGTGTTAGTGAATATTTTATTTCCTTTGCATGTTCATGAGTCTTAAACACCTCCATTAAGTGGTTTTAAAGCTTTTGCAGATCATTTCAAGTGCATGTTATTTTGTTAATCAGTTTGGAAGTGGAAAGATCCCAGATCTTCCCTCCCATCCTTTATTAATAACTTGTTAATGCCTTTTGTGAGTGTGAAATTCAATCAAACAATAGATGAAGTGATAGTTTCTAGGTCTTAAAGAGTCAAATAGTGTGTCTTGTGCAGTCATAGGTCTCCAACACAATTCTTGTATCACCTATTTTTACATGCTTTCGTAAGTTTTTGTTATTTCTCTCCCTCATCGTTGCAAGAGAACTAGTTTAGGTGATTGATCCAAGGAACCAACCCTCTTTGGAGAATCTTCTCAACTTGAGTCACCCATGCTCAGAGAAGTTCCCATTGTATCAACCGAAGAGAAATATTGTTTACATTTCTTCAACTCAGGGTGCTCTTTGGAGTGATAATAAAGATCTCTTAATAGTGTTTTTAAACACTCATTTGGAAGTCCCACGTGTTTGTACATCTTGTAGAAGGAGGAGAATATGATCACCATGTCTTGGATCAAAAATTTCAACATCAGTAATAGATTAGTCAATCCCTCTCCTTCTTCTCTCTTTCTCCCTCTTTCTTATCTTTCCCTTTCTAATTCTTCATTGTACGTAATCATGGTAATTTGTCTCATTCACTTAAGTGACTTTCTAAAGTTGAATTGTAAAAGTCCCTTTGATTTATAAAAAGGGAACTTATTTTCCTCACTTCCTAGGAAGATGTAAAGTCACAAGTTGAATGAGAACATGAAGAGTCATGTGGGGGGTAGATGAGAAGGCAATCTCGCAATGCTATAAATTAGGATGGCTTCTCCATTCCAAAGGATCTTGAAAGTTTATTTTTTTGTAGTAACTGTGGATTTTATGGATGTTGAGCTTTGTATCACCAACACATAAGAAATAAAAGCTACATTTCTTCCATTTCCCTTTCTCATGTTTTCCTCTATTCTATAACTTTGCAAGCATAGTGATCAAAAAGGAACTTTGTATCCTTGATTGATGAATCTAAAGAACCGTATGTATCTAGTTTGTTAGTCTTGCTAATTGCATTATTGTTTTCCTATAATTGAATGTTGAACTACTCTGGTTATTGTGTGTGAACTTTGCTAGTGCCTACTCACAACAATAATCTCTCTTTCCTAATTTATCCTTTACCCCTCATCGCTACAAATTCCTCCCTTGTACTCCATACAAACACTTTGTCACAAGTTCAATGAAGTGTTCCTATGTGATCCCCGACCTATTTGGCCACCCCGCAAAATTTAGATAGAATTACGATAGTTTGCATTCAATAATGGGAGCCTCCTTGCACACAAGGAGGGGCATAGCCCCGTGAGCGTTATATATAAACCTAAGCTTTGGAAATCTATAAAATCACACACTTTACTATTCTACTTTCAAACTTTGGAAAATGACATCCTATTTAATTAATGGTGAGAAAACTAAAACTTAGAACTAATTTGCAGCAACAAAAGAACACAATACAACACCAAATTTATCTTGAAAACCCCAAATTGAGGGAAACCAGCTAGGAAGGGAAATTGCTCTTTCTTCCCAAATTTTATTGGCCAATTGTTTAGAAATATAGATTACAACAAGAGGAAAGAAGATAAACACTGTAACACCTCCTTTATTTACTTGGTTACTCTGTTTCTACATTGTGCTTCTACAAAATCACTTCCAACTTCAATGGTTTCCTTTCTCACACTCTTTGCATATAACTCTACTTGTCTTGATGATTGATTCTTTGTCTATGCTCCTCCTTAAATAGGCTTCTTCTTATGTCCTCCCGTGCACTAGAGAATAGGAAGTTTCCTCCAAGGAAGAGACACGGACGAGACATTTGAATCCCGAATCTGCATTTGTGGCTCTGTTTTTAATTTTCATCCATAAGTGACAGGATCGTCGGTGTATAGACTTGTGGTTATGCAACCACCATGGCGATTACACGGTTGTCGTTACTCGTTTAGGAGGTGATTACACAACCACCTCTCTGCATAGAGGGGTGATTCTATAATTTTACAAACTACTTCTCTTTTTCTATCTTTTCTTTTGGCTCTAGGTGATTCGATGAAGTGGTGTCTTTTCTAGATCCTTATGGATCACACCTCCCCTACTCATGAGGCTTTTGGTCCCACAAAAGCTTAGTGGGGAAGTAAATGAGGAAACAACTCCCTCATTTTCTCCTTCGAGTACCATAGGCTGCCTTGGTGCCTTCCCCTTCTATCCAACATGCCAAGACTCTTGTGGACCTCTCCTTGTCTCTCTAACCTTATGTTGCAAAGATCGTCCTCCTCCAACTTGCCTCAAGATTCCAAGACACAATCTTCTATGGAAGCTAGTAACTAACATCCTTCTTCTTCATCAAGCTGAAATATCCCTTGTGGGATACCACTTAAAAATGCACAAATTATATGAAAATTGCAGCAAAGTAAAATTTCTAATTTTTACAGAAAATGACCAGCTAGGACAACGAATGGTATTTAATTGATATCTCACAAAATATTTTCCCAAAGTGCATGAAATTTTGAGGGAAGCTTGCAATAATAATAATAAACACTAGAAAAACATTTTTGGAATTTTTGGAATAATATATTGCTGCCAGAAAATTATAGAATGCCCTAGGCGGCGGAAAACTTCAGAGGTTCGTAACTCTCCAAATACAAGAGCAAAAATTAAGGGTCTTTGGAAATAACATTAACAGGTATAGGAAATGACATTTCAACCTTTAGATCTGAAGGGGACCAACTGGAAAACCCTCCAAATAAGGCTGCAAGTCGCCTCACTTGGAAAGGGGTTGGAAACTGATGGAGGTGCCTTCAAAGTGATGCTAAGCCCAACCCAAATGGCTGTCATAAGTCTGATCTGGAAGCCCTCTGATTATCCTCCCCAAATGCCCCCAAAAATCCTCAAAACCCTTCCTCTGAACCCTCTAATAATATCTCGGTAACACAGCCCTGAAAGCAGCTCCAAAATGATAGACTAGGGTAGATCTCTCACTACCGAAGAATGTCATGCTAGCTGGGACGAGTATCTCACCACCGAAGCTAGGGTCCCTATGGGATTTGACTCCACAAGTCTGTAGATGCGAAAACAACAGTTGCACGTGAAGGGTCAATAAAATGTATGCCAAAAATTTCCTCTCCTTTCTCTCCCAACTCCTTATATACTTCCCAAGGAAAAAGAGCCCCAATAGACCCTAGACACATTTCTTTCCATGGAAGGGCATATAAAATAAAATTAACTAAAGTTACTTCTTCCTGTTTAAGTCGTCATGGTCCAAAGTGACCCCCAAATGCAAAACTTGAATATTAGTACCATGCGGCCCCCTTCCCAATAGCTCCCAGCATCCACAACCCCTTGGGTATGACCACGGCTTGGACTCAACTTGACCCTTAGGCCTTTGGCATAGGAAAGGGGACATTATAATCCTCCATTCCCAATAAATTATTGACCCCAAGCATTATCCTGTCATTCTACAAAAGCTGAATACCATACCATACGTTTCTCCTCCTCACCCTTCAGTCAACTAATGATCGGTGTGATGCGAAGTAACCAAGACACCCCATGTAGTGATCATGCTCTCCATGTCGTGTAGAGAACAATGTTGCTCCTAAAGTAGTATGATGCCCACACCGACTCTCCACTGGTACCCACACAGAAATTTCCAATTTTTCCAATTCCTGCCAATACAAGGCTATCATCATGTGATCACTCAGTGCCTCTCCAATCAAGTCCTGGGTATAAAAGTTTACTCTAAATCCTATAAAATACCCTAAATACACTTGTGAAACAACTTGTATATGCACAAATGGTGATAACTCTCCCACATGACCCACATTCGTGTGAGATCAAGGATCCTCATAATGTATCTCAATGTGTCCCATGGAGGAAAAGTCCCAAGACTCCAGTAGATAGTCAACCAAAGAATATCAGCTCCACATAGTCCACCTCCTGCGCTAAATGTGAACCTACTGAATAACCATGAGTCAATTTTGTCTCTCCATTGACTAACACATGGGTGAAGTGCTCACCGGGCATAGAAGCAGTAAAATGCACAAGAGTGTTATCCCATGTCGATTCAAAAAATGATGAACTGTAAGCTTTGACTTGTCATAGTGACCAACCGTATACGCCTGTATAAAGTTGAGGATATCCTCCCTCAACCTATGTCATATGAACCTCTCTAACATGAACCTGTAGGTCTCATCGAAGCTCAAGTGCCTAGTCATGAAAGAACAATGCACATGATGCAATATCTCCATCCTCAAACATGAATCTGACATAAGGCTCAATCTTCCCTGATAGAAGATCATCTCATCCTCCAATCTGTAGCTTTGTCATCTTGTATGTGACCACCCAAAATCTCAAAAGTGTGTTGGTTCTTGGAGTACTCAACAAGCAAATGAGATCTCCAGTCTACTCGAAACTTCAGATGACCAACATAATGATAAACTCGGATGATCTGAACCTATAATCCCAATCTTTGTAACTGTCTCATGTGTAACATTGCTGGTCACACCCCCATCCATCATACTCCACATCGATCCACAATAATAAAACTCCTCACCATGTCGAAACGTCCTCTCCATCCCCTCATCTATAACCACCCTAGGTGCTCCTATAGATGATCCCCTCAAAATCACATTCCTGCCCTCGGACTTAAACTTCAACTCTATCGTCTGAAACTCACCAAGAGAGTGAAGCCACTAGCACTCCCAACACTATGTTGGTCACTCCCATACCAACAATGTGGAAATCATCGGTAATTGTATAGTTAACCATTGTGATGCTCACTTGGGGAACCTGTCGTGTGCACCTCATAGAATCTCCATTGGCTACAACCTCGTTGAAGCCCTCAAAATCCTCTGTTTGTAATCCTCACCTCTCAACCAATGAGGCATCAATACAATTGTGGGTTGCCCCACTATCAATGAGTACCCCAACTCGTTGACCCTGCATAACTCCTCTAATCCTAAATGCCTTGTACATCAAAGTACTAGATAATGTGGCTATAATCTCCCAAGGAAAATTCTCCTCCTCCTACCCCGCATCAACACTATCCAATGCAACCCCATCTCCATCATCCATCTCGTGAGTCTCTAACTCCTCACCTTTGTCACCCTCACTCTCCTCAAAGACCTCAATGAATTGGGCCTTCCCTCTACCTCTGCAATCATGTCCTGGAACCCAAGGTGTGTGGCAATCGAAACATAGTTTCTTTTACCTCAACTCATCTATGTCCTCTCGGGAAATGATTGGCTTCTTAGCCACCTCCTACCTCGGTGGAGGCTCCCTCTGCTGAATTTCATCTTGATCCAGATGGAGGTTCCCTTTGCTAAATGTGAGGTGGATCCCTCAGCTTTGGAGTGGATAACTCCAAGTCCCGAGCTTTCCTAACAGCCTCGTGCAAAGAAGAAGGCTCAAATGCCTTCACAAACCCAATGAGAGCATCTGTCAAACCTACTGTGAATAGTGAAATCAACCTCATCTCTGTGACATCAGGTACCATGACTGATAATCTCTAGAAAATATGCGATATACTAATCCAAGGGACCAATTTGTCTCAAATGAGTCAACTCCTGAAATACCTGTCATGGTCCCTCCTATCAAATATGCTCCCCAACCTCTCGCACGAACTCTACATAAGTAGTAATGTGTATGTGTCCATATGTAATCAACCCATGATGCCACCAATCATGAGCGTATCCCTCAAGATGTAAGATTATAAACTTAATTGCATCTTCCTCACGCATAGGATTCAAGTTGGAGTATGTCTTCAGCTTATGAACCCAAGGCATGCAAGTACACTTCTTAGAACCATCGAAGTGTGGAATGGAAATCTATCCCAATCTCCTCTATAACTCTGGTACCTATATCTGATGATCTCTCTTGGGTCTACTGTCAATCTTCATTTTTCCATATTCCTGGAATGGCATGTTGTTATGAAGGCCCTCACTCAAGGTCTGGTACCTCTCCCAACAAGACTCCTCATCCAAAATATCTACTTGGCTGTTGTACCTGTGAAACTTCTAGATCCTTCAAGAAAGAAGGTTCGTGAAGCCCTAAAGGCCTGGCAAAAAAATGGGGAGGCCATTATCTTGAATGTCCATTCTCACCTCTTTGACCCTGTTGTCCCATATTGCTATTTTCTCCTCTCATTATGACTTGTTGTTATACACAGTCCAGCATGTTGAAGATGATTAAAAATATTCTCTTACCCTTTTTGGCAACCAGAAAACCAACGCTAGTACCTTGAGAGGTACTCTCCCTTCTTGCACCAGAGTCTCCAATGAAGAAATCATGCTTTCCAACACTTGTAATCCCAAAAGACACATTTGAATTCCTTCTTTTGCTTATGAAATCAGTCACAAAGTTTTCAAAATCATAATTGATAGTTTTGGATAATTGCCACATATTACCAGGATCACATACCTTATAATGCCCATGAACCCTTGTATCATGTAAGGTCTTCCATATTTGCTTCTCTCGTATCTCCTCATAAAGAATATCATCCCTCTTTGTCTTCATGATGAATTGACTTTGATGTACCAAATTTCGAGAGCATTCTTATCGACAATAGGTTGAATACCATCATGATAAAAATATTGTAATGATATAAGATGAAGATGATGGAATAAATTTGTGCTACTACTAACCTCTTTATAAATAATATCATCAAAAGGTTCACCTTCTATTTCAAGCTTGGTCTCCAAAATGACTTGACTTTTCTGCCACGAATCCTAAACATTCTGGTCTACTATGGGCTGAAATTCTTCATAAATCAGCTTATCATGAGTTTTTAGTTTGGAGATTGCAACAACGTGCAATTCCACACAAGTGTCCATGTGAGGCTCCTCCTCATGTGCCAGTTGCTCCATAGAGTCTTCTTCCGTGGGTGTAGACTTCCTTGCATCAATTGCCCTCATCGTTTCCTTGAACTCTTGTAAGTGTTGTCTTGCTTGAGTTGCTATCAACCTAGCAGCTCTAGCTCTGCTATTCCATTCCTCACACTTTTTAAGAGTTTCCATTACATCCTCCTTGCTTGCATATACAAATTTCTTCTCCTGAGATGGAATAATTTCTCTAACAAGCAAAGTTTCACTAATGCAATTATTTTTCTCAATGGAAATCATACCCTTTTGTCTAGAAGATTCTTCTTCAAATGAGTTCTTTTGTAATTTAGGTACCGACATATGATGACCTCGCTTGGGCTTGCTACCAATCTTCATCATGCAATAATCTGGAAATGACATATTATCTCTAAAACCCCTACTCAAAGATTGGTATTTCCTCCAACAAGAATCCTCATCAATCACCTCTATTGGCTGCCCTTTATCACTGTTCTCACCATGTTCCTTATTGTCCCTAGATCTACTTTGATTCACATTCTGAGTGAGCTAGCTCAAATAAAGGTTAGTGGCTTCATGTTGTTTCACCATGTTGGTGAAAATTTCCTTCATAAAACCCACATTGAGATCTTTCCAAACTACCATATTTAACCCACACAAGCTAGAGGAACAACAACTCTGATACCACTGAAATATCCCTTGTGGGATACCACTTAAAAATGCACAAATTATATGAAAATTGTAGCAAAGTAAAATTTCTGATTTTTATAGAAAATGACTAGCTAGGACAGCGAATGGTATTTAATTGATATCTCACAAAATATTTTCCCAAAGTGCATGAAATTTTGAGGGAAGCTTGCAATAATAATAATAAACACTAGAAAAACATTTTTGGAATAATATATTGTTGCCAAAAATTACAGAATGCCCTAGGCGGCTGGAAAACTTCAGAGGTTCGTAACTCTCTAAATACAAGAGAAAAAATTAAGGGTCTTTGGAAATAACTATAACATGTATAGGAAACAACATTTCAACCTTCGAGATCCGAAGGGGGCCACTGAAAACCCTCCAAATAAGGTTGCATGTCACCTCACTTGGAAAGGGTTGGAAACTGATGGAGGTGCCTTCAAAGTGATGCTAAGCCCAACCCAAATGGCTACCGTAAGTCTGATCTAGAAGCCCTCTGATTATCTTCCCCAAATGCCCCCAAAATCCTCTAAACCCTTCCTCTAAACCCTCTGATAATATCTCTGTAACACAACCCTAAAAGCGGCTCCAAAATGACAGACTAGGGTAGATCTCTCACTACCGAAGAATGCCTTACTAGCTAGGGACGGGTCTCTCACCACCGAAGCTAGGGTCCCTATGGGATTTGAATCCACAAGCCATAGATGCACAAACAATAGTTGCACGTGAAGGGTCAATAAAATGTATGCTAAAAAAGTTCCTCTCCTTTCTCTCCCAACTCCTTATATACTTCCCAAGGTAAAAGAGCCCCAATAGACCCTAGACGCATTTCTTTCCATGGAAGGGCCAATAAAATAAAAGTAACTAAAGTTACTTCTTCCTATTTAAGTCGTCATGGTCCAAAGTGACCCCCAAATGCAAAACTTGAATATTAGTACCATGCGGCCCCCTTCCCAATAGCTCCCAACGTCCACACCCCTTGGGTATGACCACGACTTGGACTTGACTTGACCCTTAGGCCTTTGGCGTAGGAAAGGGGACATTACACAAGCATGGATGGCTCATATAGATGTAAGTTCTCACAATTTACTACTTAGTACATTTGTATGAAGTGTGGCAAGTCAATTCTGAAAGCATTTTCTCCAACCTTCTCAAGTATGGTGAAGGGTCCATACTGTCGTAGTTTGAGTTTTCTTGCTTGACCTTGAAGTCTCTCCTTGCTCAAGTAAAGCCAAACTCTATCTCCAACATGAAGTTTGTGTTCCCTTTGATGTTGATCGTGCCTAGCTTTGTACTTGGCCTGATATTTCTCCAATTGTTCTTTCACCTTGAGATGGATTTGTCGGATCCTCTTAATGAATTTTGTTGCCCTAGTCACCTCTGAATCATGTACCTCTTCCTCTTCTTGCAAACCAACCATTGCTATGTCCAAAGTGGATTAGTCGAGAGATATCCCAAGCATGCTTCAAACAACGAGTGTAAAGTGGATGTGTATATTGCCTGTTATAGGAATGTTGAATGTAGGCTAAGGACTCGTCCCCAAGTCCATGGATATTTACTATTATACCCTCTGATCAGTTGCACCAAATTCATGTTCACTACTTTTATCTGCCCATCTATCTATAGGTGGAAGGTCATGCTTCTCTGTAGCTTGGTGTCCATCTTGTCCCACAACATAATCCAAAACTTCCCCAAGAACCTAGAATCTTTGTCAGAAACAAAAGACTTTGGCAAGCCAAAATGTACCCGTACATTAGCAAAGAAAAGTTCAGATGCCTCACTTGCTTATATTGTCTTTTTACATGCCATAAGAACAAAATTTTTGTTAAATCTATCAACAACATATATATAATTATGGCCATGTTTAGACATCAATAATCCTCCTAAAAATCCATAGAAATTTCCTCCCAAGGACAAGTAGGGACCGGTAAAGGCATATACAAACCTTCCTTCCTGATCTTAGGCTTGCTTATACAACAAAGTTTACATCCTCTTATGAATTTTGATACTTATTCTTGCATATTGGGCCAATACATGTACCTTTGCAAGTGGGCCATGGTTTTTCCAACACCAAAATGACCAGCTACTTTCAAAGTATGTGCTTCCCTCATCAATAGAAGTCTCTCCTCCTTTGGCACACAGAGCTTCCCCCATTGGTAGAGCAACCCATCTTTGAGATAACAATCTTCAATCCCCGTATTTTCAGCCCCTTTGGATTGTAACTGCTGATATGTCACCCCAAAGTCTTTATCTTGAGCGTATGCCTCTCCATAAGCTTCCTTCGTGAAGGGCTCAAAATGAGAGATAGTGGCCAAACTCAATATTTTCTCCTATGTGGGTGGCCTAGACAACATGTCTGCCACTAGATTTGTGCTACCTTTCTTATACTTGATTGTTAAATGGAACTTTGAAGGAATCCTATCCATTTGTATTGTCTTCTTTGTGACAATTTAGACTATGCTTGCAAATACTGGAGAGGTTTGTGGTCAGTGTGCACAATAGTTTCTTTACCTAACAAATAATGTTTCCATTTTTAAATTTCCTAAACTAGTGCATACATTTCCTTATCATATACTGAATATCCTTTAACTATTGAAGTAAAAGTTTCAAAATGATAGCACACGGGTTTACCTCCCGAAAGCAACATTGCTCCCATAACATAATCACTAGCATATGTCTCTACTTCAAAGGGTTGCTGCAAATTAGGAAGAGAAAGTATTGGTGCATGACTGATTTTATACTTTAGCAATTCAAAAGCCTAATCATGTTCCTTACCCCAGTCAAAACTTTTACTCTTTGCAACCACTATGTGTATAGGTGTTGCAATAGCGGAGAAGCCTCGAATGAACTTCCTCATGTACTACACTGCTCCCACAAAGCTTCTAGTCTTGGTGGCTCTCATTGGTGTTGTCTAGTTGGTGATGGATTCCACCTTCTTTGGGTCCATGCATAACTCTCCTCCAACCACGTGCCCAAGATAGACAAGTGACTCTTTGGAAAATTCACACTTCTTCATATTGCATAATAGTTGTTTCTCCTAGAGAAATTGCAATACTTGTTGCAAATGTGTTAGATGTTCCTCCCATTTGGCACTAAAAATCAGGATATCATCCAAATATATAATGACACATGAATGAATTCCCACAATACCATCAATCTCATAAATGTAGTGGGTGCATTACATAAACCAAATGGAATTACTAACCACTCATACAAACCCTGTTTTGTTTTGAAGCGATATTTCATATATCCTTCTTCATCCCGACACTGGTGATAACCCGACTTGAGATCCAACTTTGTGAAATTTTTTTGCATGTTGAAGCTGGTCCAAGAGATTATCTATATGTGGGACTGGATATTTGTTCTTTATGGTAATCTTATTCAAAGTGTGGTAGTCGATGCACATTCTCCAAGACCCATCCTTCTTTAGCACCATCACGATAGGAGAACCGCATGGTGAGGTGCTCGTACGTATTACTCCTTGGTCTAGAAGTTCCTAAAGTTTTTTCTTTACCACAACACTCTCCAGCAAGGATTTCCTATACACTATGATGTTTGGTAGAGGGGACTTTGGCAATAGTTGAATCTCATTATCTACCCCCTGTTTTCATGGTAACCCACTGGGAGTGTGAAATACTTCTTGAAAAGACTGAATAATACTATCCAAATCCTTCATCCCTTGGTTAGAAACATCTGAAATTTCCACCCCATCTTGTTTATCTTTTAAAAAAGTAAACAAAATTGATTATGATTTGCCTAAATTGGTCTTTTTGTTTGGTTAGCACTTACCATAACAATTTTTGTCTTGCGTTGGTGTGCCAGGATGTTGTAACTGATTCCATCCTTGACTCATATGTATCAGTTCTCCCTTCTCATGAATATGGCATCCATGATATCCAAGGAAGGACTCCCGAAAATAACATCAAATGCATCAAGTGGAATTACATCAGATTCCATTACATCTATATACTTTGAGAATTTATCCCAAACTTGAACTTACATCTTCTTGTTACTTGTATCTCTACACCCTTCTTCACCCATCCCAAAGGATATGGATGTGGATGTTCATAAGTTTCAAGACCAAGCTTCTTTATAACCGCATCAGAAATCAAGTTAGACTGAGAATCAATATCAACCAAAGAATTTAAATTAGTTCTCTTGATTTGGATTTTGATATGGAATAGTTTACTCATCTCTTCTTCCTCCTCTTGGTTGTTCATGTTGGTGGTCATGCATCCAAGCCTCTCGTCTACATCAGAATCATCCTCTATTTCCACCTCCCCATCTGTCTTTACAGTTGTCATGGATTTCTTTGAATCGTTGGTTCGGTTCTTTGGATGTAACTTCCAACATGTAACATTAGTATGACCATTGATATGACAATTCTTACAAAAATTCTTGGGATCTTTACAAGTATTCAAAGTAGTGGCAATTTGTTTACTTTTCACTTTCTATTTACCTTTGTTACTTGTTTGTCCCTACTCTTTCTTTTCTGATTTGTTGATGTTTCATCTTTGACTCTACTTCTCCTTACTTCCTTTCATCATCAATATAGTATGCTTGCACACAAGCTTCATTGAGATCCTTGGGCTTTATGGAGATAACCTTCCTTCAAGGTGAGTGTGAAGTCCTCCCAAATACTTGGTCAAAATATCCTCATCCTCCAAGTCCATATTAAGCAACATGGCTTGTCTCGAAACTCCGTAGTATAATCCTGGAACACTTTGACCACCGCTTGTGTAAAAATCGTTATTTAATCATCTGATCAGTCTTATGGCCAATAGGATAAAAGTTAGCTCTAAGCAATTCTTTAAATTCCTCCCAAGATCTTACAATAGGACATTTCTTCTTTTCACAAGTGGCTAGATGGGTTTCCCACCAAACCAGAGCATGTCCTTCCATTTTGAGACGTGCAAAGGTGATCCTTTGTGCCTCAGTAACATCATGAACACTAAAGTAAACTTCCAGTTGTTTTAACCATTTATCTAATAACTTTGCATCTACTTGTCCTTCAAAGCTCTTAATTTCAACCTTAGTTTCAACTTTAAAAGGAGCATGTTCGATTTTACTTTCTCTTTTACAATGGAGTTTCTTCTTCACACCCTTCTACATCTTCCTCATCGTGGCTCTTGCCTATGCCAAACTTTTCAACCAAGGCTCGAACCACTGAGTCCATGTTATCTTGATTGACTAAAGCCATCTTTTGTAGATCTGAGAGTTCTTGTTGATGTCTATACATCCTATCCATCATGGTCTTTAACATCTCAATTCTACGGACCAAGTTCTCTTCCTCCATTTGATCTCGAAATTTTTGTTTCCACTTCTTCGTAGAAATATCAAGATTGCAAGGTAAAACTTCTTCGCCTTTGGACCTTTTCACTGTCATACAAATCACAAGAATGAATACCACAGTCCTGGATACTTATTGTCAACTCTGATACCAAAATGATCTATAAACCTCAACTTTGGAAATCTATAAGATCACACACTTTACTGTTCTACTTTCAAATTCTAGAAAATGACAGTCTATTTAATTAATGGTGAGCAAACTGAAACTTAGAACTAATTTGCAGCAACAAAAGAACACAATACAACACCAAATTTATCCTGAAACCCCCAAGTTGAGGGAAAACCAACTAGGAAGGGCAATTGCTCTTTCTTCCCAAATTTTATCGGCCAATTGTTTAGAAATACATATTACAACAAGAGGAAAGAAGATAAACACTGTAACACCTCCTTTCTTTACTTGGTTGCTCTGTTTCTACACTGTGCTTCTACAAAATCACTTCCAACTTCAATGGTTTCCTTTCTCACACTCTTTGCATATAACTCTGCTTGTCTTCTCGATGATTGATTCTTTGCTTATGCTCCTCCTTAAATAGGCTTCTTCTCATGTCCTCCCGTGCACTGGAGAATGGGAAGCATCCTCCAAGGAAGAGACATGGACGAGATGTTTGAATTATGTGTCCATTCATGGCTCTATTTTTATTTTTCGTCCATAAGTGATAGGGGCCGCGGTGTCAGTAAACTGGCATTCTGCAATTTGCCTCCTCCTGCACGAGAGGTGTTTATGTAACTCTGCAGACAACTTCTCTTTTTCTATCTTTTTCTTCGACTCTAGGTGATTATGATGAAGTAGTGTCTTTTCTAGATCCCTATGGATCAAGTGGAAAAACATAATGTGCAACACGAAAAATTATTTCACCAACATCACCATTATCAAGATAATTTTGACAAATAAATTTGAAGGACATAAGGATGATTTTGACAGGTTGTAGGACACTTTTGGAAAAATATGACAGTTTCAAAAAAATGATAAAAACTAGTATAACATGCCTAAAACAATTAAAATATCTAAATTGAATTTCACTAAAATGTAGTACAACTAACCAAAAATTAAAATCTTACAAATCTTACTAGTGTTGTAGGCCCTCGGCGAGTGATCCAATCATTCAACTACTCAAATTAGGTTAGAATAACCACTTGTTGCAACGGCATGGTGTTAGATCAAAGTTATGAATTCAAAAGTGATTAAGTGTAAATGAATTGCTAAAAAATAGAAAATCCACCCCTTTTATACCCAAAATCACACTTATAAAATTAGGGTTACATGTACCTAGAAGAATAGTAACATTAATATCTTCTGATTTCATAGTTGCATTTCAAGTGTTGAAGATTGTGTTGGAACACACATCTTGAGATATTTTGTATTATCATGTTTAATTACACATTTATTACAATATTTTAGATTGTCATGATTGGATGCAAAAATTGTTAGATATAATAATAGGTACACTAAATAATGGCTTCTTAATCAATAAACAATAATTAATCAACCCTATTCCTATGACAACATTTCTTGGAAAGAGGCACATAAGAGTTCTCGTATTCTATACATTATTGATCTCACACTAACCCTTGGGGGCAATGATCCAATTGTAGTTATTTTCTTTTTCATGTTTGGTATTCAAAATAACAATTATCAATAAATGACCACATATATTGCCTTCATAAATATTCTTCTTGATATAATCTCAATCATATGCAAGGACATACTTTTGAATATAACATACATTAGCTTATTCAAGCACGTTACTTTAAGCATGGGGGAAACTATTGAATTCTATTGCTTAACGATTACAAGACAAGTCCTAAATGACACATCATTCCATTATTTACATTTATCAAGTACAACACACAATGATCTATTTTGATCATGTCACCTCAAGCATGTGGGCATGCATTGATTTTAATCAACTAACAATTCCTAAACGAACCCTTAGAGCATATACTACACGATATGCATCTTGAGTATTCTACAAGATGATACTTTCACTTTTACACGGCCACATTTTCTTGAACATGGGCATTCTACAATTTAAATATAACAAAATTCATTTATACACAAGACCAAAAAAGTAAAACTTCTACATTAAGCATGTATATGAGCATAGTTCCGATCACAATGTACCTTATTACAAATAATGGTGCATTTACACAACTACAATGAAACAATCTCAAAAATAACAAGATGGCAAAACCACAAACATATTTCTCATACCCTATGTCAAACAATAATCCTTTAGTAGTGTCAACTTTCATATTTACTATGATGTTATATGGCATGATGCATGATATTATTTCACGTTTTACACGTGATACGTAATCACTTTTTTAGATGTGTAGGATACACATCACACCACTCAAAAGGAGGCATCAAGATGAATTCTTCTAAATAGATTTGGGTAGACTCAAACATATTCAAATGCACTAGTTATTATGAACAAATTATACAACATTCTATAATTAAACTTATCAAGCTACCGATAAGGCTATCATGAGTTAGCAAGTTTTCAACAAGTTTTCATAAAATTGAGAAGGTTTTAAAACATTTTATCATCACATTTGCACACTTTGTGAGTTTCTTCATATGCGATAAAGCACTTGTTACCGCTATCACAATCAATGACATTTTTGACTTATCCCTCTAACTAGGACACAAGTTTGGTTTTCCCTTCAAGTCACTTTGATGGTGCAAATTTTGATTACTTTTTTGATAGAATCTTGTTTGTTTCTCTAGCCAAGAAGCAAGTAAAATGAATTCACCCTTTCACCATATGAAGAGGTCTCTTGAAACCCATGACATATGTCGCTTTGCATATTGTACACTCTAGAAAAAGATCACGTACTACCGGTGTTATTTATTTTGTTATATATTTCAACTTATGCAAAATTGTTACAATTTATTTTTATCAAGAATTGTAAGCCACTCTCTTGTTGATTGATTTGCAAATTACATAGCACATTATGATACATTGTATCAATTATGAAATAGCACATACATTTGAGTATACTTTCTTATCCATTAAACCCGACCTTTCTAATTCTAGATAAAAGGGGGCGATTTGTAAACACCCAAATTTAGTACATGTCATGTTTTAATAATATTTTTACCTGAATTTGTGTATATAAAAATCTAGCTTAAATTAATGGTTAATTGACACTTTCATTCCTCTTTTCTATTTTTCTTTAGTGTTGGCTAATGAACAACTCTCTACTCTTCATTCTTCTATTTTCATATGACTGAAGGGATCCCCACTTTGTTTCCATGTTTGATGATCATTTTCTGTGTGTAGGACTCGGTTCGAAACCTTTGACATGTTTGAATCATATCATGTCCAAGGACTATGAACCCATCCGTTGTTGGCTTTTATTTTCATTTTCAAGATTTAACTCCTTGTCAATTTGTCTATGTTTTTGAATTGGTTAATGTGTCGGTTGCACACCAAAAAACTTAGGGTTAATATCTATGAAAAAAACGTAAGGGAATTTTAAGGACATGAGAGAAGCACACAAAAATTGCTAGAAAATACACTATACAATTATGCTCTTATGGACCGAATTTTCATATTGTTTGCATTTGAAGTGTCCTATTATACACATGTGCACACTTGTACCATTTGAGCCTATGCAAATGCCATGTAGATTTACATATCTTATTCACATGTTTTCACATGTTCCCACATAGGTGAGAGAACTACATGAGTATGAGGCCTCTTGCAAGTAGTGCTATATAGGCAACGCTCAACCATTGGGGTAGTTAGTGTCGGTATAACTCAAATCGTGCTAACCTATTTTTCAAGTCAATTATTGTTAGGGTTAAAGAAAATATGACATATAAGCAATCCTAAGCAAGATTAAACATGTCTATTGCAAGTATCCTGCTAGACAAAAATAAGCGATCACACATCAAAAATTGCACAACCTATTAACAAGTAGTGGACACCTTCGTAACGATCAAACATTATTGGATTTGCGCATGTCTTGTGGCATACACCTTCAAATCAGTATTTGTCATGATCATTATTTGGCAAGTTCATTTTTGGGACTTGATATGGCATCCATTCACTAGCTTCTAATCATGTCGCCATCATTTTCAGTCACAATGATTACAAATCATCCGGATTTATCTATTTCTCTCTGTTACTTGCCTCATTTACTCACAACCATATGATTTAGGTCGCTTTTAAGTGTTTATTATCTTGGTTTGAATTATTGATTAAGTTTAAGTAATTAAGATCTTTTAGGGTTAAAATAGGTAAAACAAAACATAGAGGAAAGGGGAAGAGAAAGGAAGGAAGGAAGGAAGAGAAAATAGGGAGAATACAATATGAATGATCTAAATACGGGAAATGTGTCAATAAGAGCCTAAATTAGGTCAATAAGCAAACATTACACAAAAATTATTAGGTAAAACTTATAAAAACTTGAACTTGACAAATAAGATAAAAGCACACCAATAACTTAAAGAATAAAATTTTACAACTAATGAATACACCCACGACTAAAATTAGGCGTCAATTTTCAACCCATTTTCACATTGACAACCTAGACATATTCTCATCAAAAATTTGGATTTAAAATTACCAATCATATCGAGTGAGTTATAATCCAATAATAATGATGATGATATAAAAGATGTTGCCTAACCATCCACTAAAAATATAAATCTTTAGAGATACCAATTAAATAAGACGAAACCATCTTGTATGAAGGGAAATGGAATACGCCTCAACTATTGGCACTAAATGATGAAAATGTAATCTAACGTTAAACTTTCAATCCAAGACATTTCGATCTCATGAAAAAAAAAAAAAAAAAAGGATTTGCCAAACTTAACTATGATTCGGGGAAATATGAATTTGATTCAATCAGTCCGATTCCCGCGGGTCAGAAAAATATGAAGCTCCGTGTGGGGAGCGGGGACATAAAACTCTTAGCGTTAAGACGACGCGGAGTGATGCCGTGCACTTTCCTTTGTTTATTTAACCCAAACGCGGCGAAGCTTCCAACCGGGAATTACTTCGCAGTATCGTTCCCACGAAATTAATGTAATGAAATACTGTAGTGGGAGACAAAAATGGTTTTATGGCATAAGAAGTGATCTGATTCCTAAATCCATTCTTCATTGATAGCTGAAAGTTTTTTCAAGATGAAGAGTTTCCAGCATTACAGTCCTCCCAGCTCATCACAAACTCCCATCCAACACAATAGAAGATACCATGTCTTTCTGAGCTTGAGAGGTCCAGACGTGAGAAAGACTCTGGCGGATCACCTCTTCCAATCTCTGTCCACAGCAGGTCTTCGTGTCTTCTTAGACAGTGAAAGATTGGAAAAGGGTGAGAATATTGGAGTCAGTCTAGAAGAGGCAATTCAAAACTCTACAATCCACATACCCATATTCTCCCCTGGTTATGCCACTTCAGCATGGTGCCTCAAGGAGCTCTCCCTTATGTGGGATTTTAAATCAACAAATACAGATACTAGGATCATTCCCTTGTTTTACAAGGTGGATCCATCAGATGTGAGATACCCTGATAAGAAAGGTCCGTATGCAGAGGCATTGCATAGACACGTTGAAAAAGGCAGAAATACTCCTGAAGAGATCACTTCGTGGAGGGAGGCCCTGCATCAAGTATCGTTGCTCTCTGGTTGGTCTCTTGCAGACATAGCATCCGGGTAAATGCTGCTGCTCTTTTCCCATTACATAGATGTTGTGGTTATACCATTTTTGGTTTACTCTTTGTAGCTTTGGTTTCTTTCCTTATGCTTTTATATTCTTCTGGTGTTATTCTTCTCTATTGTAATTAGTTATAATTTGAGCAAGCAAGTCAATAGTGAACACTAATATAATCTCACCCTCTTTCACATTCTTCTCGTGTATGGAATGCTTGAATTGTTGGGCTGATGTTGATACGGACAAGGAATTTAGAACATAAAATTTTCGTTAAAAATAACAGACTGCATAACCATCTTTCTCATAATACATCGATCAATCTTTCCAATATAACATTTGTTACATACGTAATTTCAAGTTAATTATTAACTAACTATTTTGGCAGCCATGATAAATATGCAGCTATAGCCCCCAACAACAGTTTTTTTACTCAATCATTAACGAATTCTGCTGCCAGGTAAAATGTCCAGCTATATTCGCAACAGATATCCCCAACAGATATTTACACAATTATTAACATACTAATTCTGCTGCCAGGTAAAATGTGTAACTATACTTACAACCGATATTTCTGTGTAACAAAATCCTCGACCAGGTCAACAGATATCAATGTGTAAGGATATCCATGACCTAGGTAAGCAATGCCAGAATAGTATAATGCTAACATAGTGATCCGAGACTTGCATGCTTAAAGCGTTTCTTAGTTGGGAAAGCTGTTAGTGGATGTGGTGCCTTATAAACCTTGCGCACATAAAGTCTCTGTAACAACAAAATTTTTAATACATTGTAGTTTGGAAAGCTCTATATACATGTAGTTCCTTGTAATCCTTCTTTGTCTCACAACTATTGTGAATATGGATGGAGTAAATTCACACCACAAGCACTTATTTTTCTGTATTTTACACAATCATCTTTTTATGAGTGAATATAGAATGAGGATCCAGAACTTACTATAATGATTGATTGAATGAAAGATTTTAATAATATCTATGAGACAAAGCAGTCTATTAGACCAGAGGTAGTAACAAAGGAGTGTTGCGTGAGGATAGCGACTTGAAACAAGGGCTGTCCTGCTAAGCTTACAAAATATCCATTCCTTTTTTGATGTTGGATTTTCCACTATGAATCTTAGTTACAACATTTGCTATTTTTCAAGCCCAGTCTTTTCAAACAAGGCAGCAAGATTGTCCACTTTCAAGTTGTTGTCGTATTTGATTCAGATGTCATTATAAGCCGGGCAGCCAATGATGTAGTGTCATTATGTCTCCACCACCTCCAATGTGCAAGGCATTTTCTCTTTTCCAACTCTTCTTAAGGCATTGTCCAGCTGCCTATTTCACATCCAAGATGATGCAAGCTAGTCCAAAGTTGAGCTATTAACATTTTCCCCTGCGATTTGACTTTTGCTCCTATATAGGATTTTTTTGTCATGATCACATGTGCACTTAAATTTTTTGATATAGTTCTCTTTCTTCAGCCCCATTTGCTTTGTCCATATGATTTCTCTGAACTTCTCTCCGATACTATTTAATTTTCTCATTGGTGTTTGGGAATTCTTGCATGTCAATCTCCATTTGCTCATCCACTTGTTGTTTTGTTTCATCCATGTGTTCTTCTCTCTTCCCTACCTCTTCCTCCATTACCATTCTAGGCCACAGGTGAGTCCTCGTACTCTGCCTTTTTTATGTAGCTTAGCATTCAAATCAAAGTTGAAGCCTCTAGCAAAGAGGTCCCTGTTTCAACTAGCATAACCTCAAATCAAACCAACGTTGTAATTTCGAGGCTGTTTGTTATTAGACGCTTTTGAACTCTTTCTATCTGTTTCCATTTCTGATCTGATATGTTGAAGCCCCAAACTTCACATCTGTAAAGTAGCACCAGCATGACAAGCAACTCAAACAAGACCGGTTTGCTTTTTCAATCCCATAATTCTGCTTTCCTGCATCTAGTTTATAGTGCATATAAAGCCTTCTATCCCTTCGAGTTCATTAAATCATTTTGTTTTACAAGTCTCTTAACTGTACTTCCTGTGAAAATCAACACAGAGGTACTTGTATGCACAATTTGTTTAAGCAATTGTCCCAATAGTGAACTTTTTAAAAGCGGCTTAGGACATTTTGTAGTAAAATGGTCTGCAGCTACAGGTTTTAGTGGGATCTTTCTCTAAACAATAAAAAATAATTGAAAAAAAGTATGAAATGGATTAACCACTAAATGCATGGGTATTGCAATTTCATTCCCTACCTGCTGCAGTCCTACAGGGTGGTCTTATATGCACATACACACTGTGGACCTTAAAAGGATCTTTCACATCTGTCCTTTTCCAGCAGCCATTAGAAATCTCCATTGTGAATACTAATAAAAGCTTGTGGGACAACATCCTATTTTTGCATTGCTATGAACCATTCCATTGCATACACTGATTAGAAGGACAGATATTTGAGCAGTAGCCCTTTTCAAGGGTATTCTCCCTACAACCACTTCGCTTTTAGTTAGCTCTAACTTATGGTGGTTCCATGGAAGGGGGCTTCTGAAACTTCTTCAATAACAGTTTGGAAGTAAGTTAAGACCATTTTGCAGTTAATTGGAATTTTGTCCCCTGAAATATATATTTTTCAGCTCTGCTATAGGGTTTTAAGAATCTACATGCAAATTTATTGTAAAAAAAAGGTCAGAAAAGAAAGACCACAAGCAAGCTGCCACTTGGAAAAAATCTCTTTAGTTATATTGTAAACTTTGAGCCCCTTCTCCACCATCTGTGGAAAATCTCTCCGCTTAACAGTAGCTGTGCTAATCTTTTAGAAAAGATTCCAATTTTTCGGTTCAATTTAGCTTATATTTCAAAGATCGCATTAGCAATAAAAATAGGAGCAGTCATATTCCATCCATGGGATGTCACCTTAATTCTACCGAAGTAGGCCAGCCTTATCATTTTTTATTCACATGCCCATTCCATGAAGCAGAACAGTCCACATTGTGTTTAGAGACAGTAAACTATAGTGTCCATTAATTTTTGTCCAACAATGATCAGAAGAATTTTCCTACCTTTCCATTTGGCAATTACAATTCTTAAACATCAACTCAACTCTCAGCTAAACTTCCTTCAACATCAGTAACTCCAGCTGTTTGGGAAAATTCAATACTGAAATTCCAGTGGTAGCCATCCATCACTCCTTAGTCACTTGTTAGAACATTGCTCATATTGAAAAGAAAGCTTTACTCTCTTTTTCCTTTTTTTGGTTTTAGTTAGCCTGTAAGTTCTAAACAGAAATTGTTTACTGAGAACTTGTTAAGTTGTTCCCTAGAGCTTATTGGCTAGTGGTGCAGGTGTGAAGGGAAGTTTGTGAAGCAGGTTGTCATGGAACTTATTAGGATACTGAACATTAGTTGTTTACATGTTGCCAAAAGTCCTGTGGGACTCAAAGCTCGTATGGAGGATGCGATCAAGTTGCTAGAAATAGATGGCGACCATCGGCTGTCTGTTGGAATTTGGGGTATGGGTGGTCTTGGTAAGACCACTTTGTCAAAAGCTATGTACAATGAGATTCATCACCTGTTTGAAGCCTCTTGTTTTGTATCCGACGTTAGAGACACTGCAATGGAGTCTATTAAGGGCCTCAGAAATTTGCAAAGACAGATTCTCAGGGATTTGGTGAAAGTAGAAATAAAGCTGAACAGCATTGATCATGGAAAATCCAAATGAAAAATCATTTGACATCCATAAGAGCATTGGTTGTTTTAGATGATATCGACAATGAGGAACAATTAGAAGCTCTGGTTGGTGATTGGTATGGAGCAGGTAGCAGAATCATTATCACAACCCGGGATAAACAGGTATTGAAGATTGGACAAGTTGATATGATCTACCCTATGCAAGGACTTGATCAACATGAAGGTGTGGAGCTATTTAGTTGGCATGCCTTTCTAAGAGCTGCCCCAGAGGAAGGCTACAAAGATATGACAGAAAGAATTGTAAATGCTTGTGAGGGTCTTCCACTGTCATTGGAAATTCTAGGTGCACACCTATATGGTAAAAGAAGCCATAGATATTGGAGTGAGGCCCTACAAAAATCCAAAGTGTTGGCCCTGTTGGGTATGAAAAAGTGTATCAAACTCTGAAAATCAGTTATGATGCTCTAAGTGTTCATGAGAAGCAAATATTCTTAGACATTGCATGCTTCTTCATCATGCTGCACAATTATTTCTTCCATGCAGATAGTATAGACTTTCATGTTAAATTTTGGGAAGTTGTGGGGTGCAAGGCTGTGTATACTAGTCTTAAAAATCTTGAAGGGAAGTCACTTATAGTGATAGACGAGCATTTTCGCTGCTTTTGGATGCATGACCATTTGAGGGACCTTGGAAGACGAATAGTTGAAGAGGAATCCTGGACCAACCCATCTCAACGCAGTAGACTATGGCTTAAGGAGGATATAGTTACTGTAATGGATCAGACAGAGGTAGCCTATTTACTTTCTCATATAGTTTGCCAGGTTTATCTTTATTTAATCATATATAAAGGAAAGTTCACATCAAAAATTGTGTAATGCACTGATAAGTTTCTTTATCATATTCAGGAAATGCCGAGTGTCAGAGGGCTCAAGTGGAAAGGGGATTTGAACCCTTGGGTGCTTCACCAAATAGATTCTTTTGCAGCAATGCATAACTTGAAATTTCTGTTTTGTTGGGGTCTGCATCTAAAAAAGGAGATAACGATGCTACCTCCAAATCTAAGATATTTGGTTTTGTCTGACTGTAAATTTGAGGAAAAACCATGTTCACAGGTAAATGGATATTTATTTGTTTAAAACAAATAAGGAAAGAGGCTATCTTTTTATGAAACAACACATACATTATTTTCCTTGAAAAAATCAGTCTATACTAAATCATGTTTGTTCTTGCAGATGCCAGAAACAGAGTCTGATGAATCATCTTGCTTTTCCAATTCTGAAGATTCTTTCAGGTTGCCTGAATCAATAAGCCAACTCAAATTTTTGCGTTACCTTGATATGAGTGAGACTAAACTTCTTGAACTTCCGGATGAAGTTGGAGAACTTCTTTCTTTAGAAGAGCTATATTTAAATGGATGCTCTTTAAGCGGGCTTCCTCAAAGTTTTGGAAATCTCATCAGGCTGAAAGTTCTTGACATCAGTGATAGTTTGTTATCGAGTTTTCCTGAAAATTTCAAAAAACTGAAATCTTTAACAGAATTCACTATACAGAACTGCGAGAAGCTTGAGGAATTGCCTTCTCTTCCAAATTCACTCGTGAATCTCAATGCTAGGCGCTGTTACAAACTGCAAAAGATCTCCGAAATTTCTAAATTGACAAAGTTGGAAATTCTTGATCTGTCTTTCTGTAGAAGTCTTGCTCTGCTTCCAAAATTGGACTCCATGCATTCCTTAAAAAAACTCAAACTAGACTATTGTGAGAAGCTTGTGGAATTGCCTGCTCTTCCATGGGGTCTCATTAATTTGAATGCCAGGAGCTGCTGCAAACTGCAAGAACTACCCAATATGTCTCATATGAGAGATTTGATGACCCTTGTTCTGTCTTCATGCCAAAGTCTCACTAAACTTCCAAATTTGGACTCCATGCATTCTTTAAGGAAACTCTCACTAGAGCAATGTGAGAAGCTTGAGGAATTGCCTTCTCTGCCAGAAGATCTAAATAATCTCAATTGCAGTCGCTGCTACAATCTGAAAGAAATCTCCATTATGTCTGAAGTTAAAAAGTTGGAGAGTCTTGATCTGTCTTTCTGTGCAAGTCTTACTCACCTTCCGAAATTGGACCGCCTGCATTTTTAAAGAAACTCACACTACAGCACTGTAAGAAGCTTGAGGAAGTGCCCTTTCTTCCCGGTGGTCTAAATAATCTCAATTGTAGTTGCTGCCATAATCTGCAGAAGATCTCCATTATGTCCGATGCTAGAGAGTTGGAGACTCTTGATCTGTCTTTCTGTGCAAGTCTTACTCACCTTCCAAAATTGGACAGCCTGCATTTTTTACGGGAACTCAAAATACAGCACTGTGAGAAGCTTGAAGAATTGCCTGCTCTTCCAGCGGGTATCACTAATCTTGATGCTACACACTGTTGCAAGCTGCAGCAAATGTCCAGTGTGTCTCATATGAAATATTTGGAGACCATTGATTTGTCTTTCTGCAAAAGTCTCGCTCATCTTCCACAGTTAAACATCTTGCAATCCTTGAGAAATCTCACACTAAGCTTCTGCTACAAGCTCAATGAATTGCCTGCTTTACCAGAAGGGCTCATTAATCTCAATGTTAGACACTGCTTCAAGATGCAGAATATGTCGAGTATGTCTCATATGAAAACTTTGGAGACTCTTGAATTATCTATCTGTGATGATCTCACTCAACTTCCGCAATTGGACTGCATGCAATCTTTAAAGAAACTCACTCTATATGACTGGGATAAACTTGAGGAATTGCCTGCTCTTCCAGTAGGTCTCATTTATCTCAAAGCTATAAACTGTTATCAGCTGCAGAAAATGTCCAAAATCTGTCATATGAGATATGTGGAAACCCTTGATTTGTCTTTCTGTACGAGTCTCACTGAACTTCCAAATTTGAATTCCATGCATTCTTTAAGAAAACTCACACTAGAGCGCTGTGAGAAGCTTGAAAAACTGCCTTCCCTTCCAGAGGATCTCATTGGTCTTGATGTTATAGGATGCTACAACCTGCAGAAAATGCCTAGTATGTCTCACATGAGACGTTTGGAGACTCTTCATCTGTCTTACTGCAACGGTCTTAAGCAACTTCCAAAATTGGATCACCTGCAATCTTTAAGAACTCTCACACTAGACTACTGTGACAACCTTGAGGAATTGTTTGCTTTTCCAAAAGATCTTACTAATCTCCATATTATAAGCTGCTACAAACTGCAAAAATTCTTCAGTATGTCTCATATGAGATGTTTGAAGACTCTTGAGTTGTCTTCCTGCAAAAGTCTTACTCAAATTCCACAATTGGACTGCTTACATTCTTTAAGAGAAGTCACAGTGGACTGGTGTGATATGCTTGAGGAATTGCCATCTCTCCCAGAAGGTCTTATTAATCTCAAAGTTAGAGGCTGCAACAATCTGCAAAAACTCTCAGTATTTCTCATATGAGAAATTTGCAGACCCTTGATTTATCTTCATGCAAAAGTCTTAGTAAACTTCCGAAATTGGTCTCCATGCATTCTTTAAGGGAACTCACTCTAGAGAACTGTCATAAGCTTGAGGAACTGTCTTCTCTTCCAGGAGGTCTCAATAATCTCAATGTTAGTTGCTGCTACAAACTGCAAAATATCTCCTTTATGTCTGATATGTGTAAGTTGGAGACTCCCGAACTGTCTTCCTACAAAAGTCCCTTTCAACTTCCACAAGTGGATGGCATGAAGTCTTCAAGAGAACTCACACTAGACTACTGTGATATGCTTGAGGAACCTTCAAGACAATTCACATCAAAATACTGTGATACTTTCCATTTAAAGCGCCCAAGACTGACTTGATACCATTTCTGGGATCATCTGCTGCTCTTTGGAGTAAATTTTATTTGCTCCTGTTATCTTATGTAAGTGGGCTGAGGACAGGCAAGCATTGGAAACGTCAATTTTGATCAGAGAACTTGATGAGTAGACATTGCCAAGAAGAGCATATAGTTGATTTTCAGTCCACAGGTTGACAGGGTTTGGGATCAAACGCACGTCACATAGACATTAATCCATCCAAGTTCAGAGCATGACCGTTGGAGACACCAACTGGGTTGTCACATCCCCAGAAAGTCCTGCAGGAGGATAAACCCCAGCTGCTCACAAGCGGTCCCAGTGACCTGGTGATTACACCAAATCACAGGAGGAATCGCCGTAGCACCATGAACTGTAAAGGCTCAACAGTCTCACCTCTGCATACCCAGCAAGAGGGTGCCCAGAACTCCATGTGCATGGCATGATGTCAAAACTATATAAATGACCATATACCCCATAATGTCTGTAATTTACATTATTGAGACTATTGGATTTGGGACATGCTTCTGTGAAATGGCAGTCACATATTAGTTTCCTTTCTATGGCATTCTTGAGTGAATTTTTTCCAAATGCCATCATCGAGTTTGACAATGAGATCAATGCTCTTGCCTACTAGCTTGCCAGGATATGCAGGAGAAGCTATTAATTATCAAACTTAAGTGTAATCAGTATTGTGGAGGATCACTGACACTGCTGCAACTCTACATCTGTAAGTATTCGTATGCAGCCTCTAACATCATTATCTCCTTTTTGATCCCACAAGATAATTGCCGTTATTCCCTAATAGTGTAACACCATGTTTGTGATGTATGTATACCATCTCAAATATCATCCTTTGATATGTTTTTGGGGACCCGCCTCATGCTGTGTTATGACCCTGGAACAAAAATTTATGTAGGTTAACAAAAAATCGTAGATGAGGCATTACACATACGACGCTGACTAGCAAATTTTTTTGTTTCATACAGTTTGTGATTGAATGCGACATTTGCTAAATCAGAACCCTTTGTCATGGGCAGAGCAAAAATACCAAACATTTGGTTGTCATTGTTACACCTTGTGGATGAATAATGCAAGGGATGAGAACAATTGCATCTGGGTATTCTCTTCAGATTCCTATTTTGAACATTCAACAGTTACAGAATGATAAATAAAGGAGTTGAGTGAGTAATCAATGGCATCTACCTGTTCCGAATGGTCTGGCAGCAGACAGTAGCTGGTCTTTCTGTTGGCTGGACCATCTTCTTGTGTTATCTTCCCACAGACCTCCAAACCCTGCATCCCTGGTAAAAAAATCCCGCTGTGCCTCTGCGTTCTAAGTTATATGGATCCCACATTATCAGGTACAAAGCTTAGGAGGTGTTCTTTCTTTAACTGGGCTGTCAATATAGGTTACCAACTACTTGGCAGAAGGGAAAATAACTGGGAAAATAACCAATCCCAATGCAGATTTAAAGTTTCTGCAGAGAATTTTCTGCAGGAGAGCTTTTTTGTTTAGTGCAGAACATTTACAAAAACACTTTGTTCACAGGAGCCACTTTTAAAGGTAGGTAAGGCTGTGGTCCCATGCTGGGGCTTGCTATTTTTATTCAACGGGTGCTGCTGAGCAAAAACAGGAGCTTAAACCAGTTTGCAGTCCCATGCAAGTTTGTTTTGAGCGGGTGTTGCAGAGCAATTACAGGAGTTAAACCTTATTTATGGTCCCATGCTACAACTTGCTGCAAATATCATGCTACAGCAGGGCTTCCTCAAGATGTAAATAACAGATATTTGAAGGGAAAAACAACGAGGGAAACTAGAATAAGAAGCCAAGTGGCAGAAAATCTGAAGAAAATTTCTGAGTGGGTGAATGATTTCTTCTGCCCCCACTGCTTGCTAGGGCTGGAAAATGTTTCACTATCCTTCAGGCGCTGAGATTTTTTAGCATTTGTGTCGGGTATTAGCAGGAGCTGTTGAAAATTATTCGCATGTGACCCCGTTTGTCAACAAAACAGAAGCATGGTATTCCATAAGGTGAATTCTCAGTGAGGTTGTTATTACATGCAGAATCAGCTCTATATTGCTACATATTATATGTGAAATTGTTAGTTGTTGCCTTGAATATTTCTTTGATGATGTAGAGAGCTAGTACAGATTTGGCCATCTGGTGACTCCAAAGGCAGCAACCTTAATCAAGGGAGTGTTCCCCACATAGAAGTATTACCTGGAACATTCTTTTGAATTTATCTTGATAACCTAAAAAGAATAAGTAGTTAAAACATTGCAAGGACCAAGTCGAGCTTTATCAAGAAACCTACAATGTCTAAAATAGGAAAGCCTTGAAGGGATGCCTTAATCATTTCATTACATATGGGAAAAAACAATCTGGACTTCCCTGAATTTGTCAGGCACTTCAATCCTTGAAGCTGCCGCACTTCATGAGCTTCAATGAAGCGGGCAGCGTAGGGATGAGATTTGTCGTCCACCCTAACCTGTCAACCAAAAAATGAAACACGGTTTAACATTTCTCCCATGCTATTCAGGTTTCTGATCGCCATTAAGTATACCAAATTTACTAAATGAGAAATGTAATTACAGGAATAGTCACTCATCAAAATTTAAATCCGAAGTGTACATTTATGCCTCCAGACTCTTCAAAGTATGCGGGAAGACATTGAGCACATTATGGTTTTCAAAAAGTGCAAATATTTATGAAAATATTACAGATATAACACTAAACCTGAAGGCTACAATAATATTCTTCTCCATATTGTTATTGAAACTTACAAAAGAAGTCTCTCCAGATAAAGAATAACATTTTTCATGTATAAACCTTAGAAGTCGTAATATCTTTACTAGCAATCGCATGCGTGCAGTGCGATGTGAACGCTGAAAGGGATGCGGTGGAAGAAAGATATGTGGAAAAGGGAAGGAAATTAAGAAGTGTAGTTGTGTTGGTTAAGGTATTTGATTTGTTTGTTATATGGAGGAAGAGAGAGTGGAATAGAAGTTAAAACTAATATGGTGGGTGGTGGTGTAATGTGCGGTAATGTTAGAGAGGAGAAACTATTTATGGTGATTGTTTAAAGGAAAGTACCTGAAATGCGAGTGAAGAGAATGAGAATTTTTTTAGGAAATGTTGTTGACAGGAAGAAAAGTTTTATGCAAAGAATCAAATTTGATGGGAAATGAGAGCAAGAAATGCCCGTGATATGGACACCAACCAAAACATCTTTACAACGGGGATGTAAAGGAGGACGAAAAGTGGCAGATGAGGGAAAGTCTCTATAGTATGCTCCTCTCTAGATCAAGGTGTTTGTTCATACTAGGTAAAGGGGTATGGGGAACCATTGTGAAACTCTAGTTTCCTACAACCACGTGACATATTTGTGAACCTTTGAAAGGGGTAAGGACCAATTGCATAGTCATTAAGGCAATATTGCCTAACACGTCTTCTAGCTCATCTTCATCGTTCATCTTATCCTCTCTATTAAGAGGAACATAGCATCAAAAAAACTAATATGAGTTATAGTTGGAGATGTGGATGTGTAGGCCCTTGATTTAGTGCTCTTACAAAGAGGATAAAACATGTTTTCACTTTTCGTTACCATTTTTTTGGTTTTCCTTCCATGCTTATATTATTACAACACATAACAATTTGATTTCACTAATCTCTAAAAGTTGCAAATGCAATAAAAAGTAGGGATTTTCAAGTTGGTGACTATTAAGATAGATTTAATGTTCAATAAGCCTTGCGTTAAATAGATTATCTAGCTATAGTAGGAAAAAGTGACATGCAATGCATACGTGAAATGTTGGGGAAAAAAGGATCGGATATATTTCCTCCAATAGATTCCCCAACTCAAAAATCTCTTCCCTCAAACCCTGTCTTACAACTCTTCCCCCATCCAACATTTTACCTTCAATCCTTCATTCTTCAACACCTACCTATCTAAAGCTCCAGTGCATCGAGTGGGTGTCATTGTTAATTGCAATGAATACTTAGGTATGTCTGTTTCACCATGGTACATTAGAGTGGAACATGTTTTCTTAGCATGAAATTATTTGTTGAGTAAGCTTAGAACATCATAAAATATCATTTTCTTAGTAGAACAACACCCAAAGTAAGGAAATTTTATTTTATTTTCTTGAAATGCTTTTGGGTGTGCAAGTCAACATTAACAATAATACACACCATACGAGTCAATTCATTGCAATATTTTGTTCAATGAGAGAGGATGTTAAACTTGCAAAACATAACATCGACTCTATTTTTGAATGTTAATAACAAATCAGTTCATCAAATATCCATGTAACACCAAATAGGAAACAATTTCCATGGGTTAGAAATATGAAATGACAAAGATAAAAAAACTAAATGTGAGAAATGTATTAATGTTGGGAAATTTCAATTTTCATGGTATCCATACCTCTCCAAAAGTAGAAAGACAAATAGGGTGTCCTTTCAAAGGTTTACAAAGGTATAGTTATTTCCAACACAAGTAGAACTGCGACACATTTTAATATAGTATCTTTGATAGGTCTGTCTAGTTTTTCTTTCTTTTTAATTATTGGGAGGTGATAAATTTGGAAAGATATTTTGACATATATCTAGAAGGTTTGATTAAAACATTTTACATATCAAGGAGAAATGAAGGAGATAATATTTTGGGGGCAAAGGGTGGATATGATGAAGTAAGTATTGAGTAACTTGAGTCAACTTAATCAAAAACAATATTGGGTTTAAGAATAACATTGTATTGTCTCTAAGCCGGGGTTATCACTCAGTGGTCGTGAAAAAGATTCTTGTTCTTCTGGTAACATATTTATTATAACAATGCCAAAATAAACCATACACCAGTCATCATTTGTTCCCTTGGCTTTGGTTTCTTGCCCGTTGAAATTTGAATTTTCTGCGACCTCTGGTGTTAGCTTGGATGTCGGACCCCTCTGGGCTGGATCTTGGGACCCGCCACGCTGACTCTGTGGGCTTATCATCTCAGCCGCCTCTCGAGGCATGGAAAAAAGTACTGGCGGGGTCCTCTTCTACCCCCATATGGAGAAGTTATCGCATGTCCTTCTTGAAGGGACACTTTCTCTGCAAATCCCCTCTCACATCACTGCTGCGACCGTTGCCTCTAGAGATTTGTCTCTGGTGGGCAAACTGATGGGACCTAGACCCCCTCTTGAGGACATTAAAAAATGGGTGCGCATGAATTGGGCACCCTATGGTGCTCTGGAGATTGTCGCCATGCCAAATGGTTTCATTCTCTTCTCCTTTAGCTTCAAAGAAGACTTCGCACAGACTCTTCTTCGGGGTTTGTGGTTCTTTGTCAGACGGGCTTTTACATTCGAAAATGGACTCCTAGGTTTAATCCGCTAACTGAAACCATGACACATGCTCCAATCTGGGTGTGACTACCAAGCCTTCCTCTGGAGTTTTGGGATCCAACGGTTATCGAAGGTATTGCTCTTTTTATGGGCTCTCTTATTGCTATTGATCATGCCACTAAAGCCAAAACTAGGTTTATTCATGCTCGGTTATGTGTCAATGTTGATGTTAATAGTCCACTCCCAAAATTGATTGATCTTCTCTCTGATTTTGGTATTTGGACACAACCCATCGAATATGAATATGTCCCACAAGCATGATCAATCTATAAAAGTATCGGCCATAGGGCTCCTGCTTGTCCATCAAAGCCCCATCCTAAACCAAAAATCCTGAAGTCACCCCCAAGAAAAAAGGGAAATATGTTCAAAAAGTGATCCCAGAAGGTGTTCCTGTGATACCTACCTCTAACCCCTTTGCTCTTCTTGAAGAGGGCGAAATCAATCTTGATGTCCCCATTGTTGGCTCTCTTGTTCCCCCACTCCCCTCTCCACATGTTGTTCACCCCGTGGTTGCTCCCATTATTTCCCCTCTCCCCTCGTCTTTTGAGGTGATCCCCTCCTCCCTTGCTTCTCCCCTTCCTTCTTCTTCCACCTCTATTCCCCTTTCCTCCCCGCCTTCCCCCTATTCTAAAGGGATTCTCAACCTTCCTCCTCTATTGCTTTCTTCCTCAGTGATCCCTTCGGTTGCTTCCCCCTCCCCCTTTCCTCCTATCCTCCTCCCTGAGGATTCTCCACATTCCCCTTCTTCGTCTGATGTTAACAATAAGCCCCGGATGACCAGAAGTAGCAGCCAGAATCCTGACATTGGTGTTGAGAGAATCCAAGGTCGTCCCTCGAAACATTAAGCTGCAATAAGAATTAACACTAAATGTGGCATAAGGAACTCAGAGTACCATCCCCATGGTGGTGGGGAGCAAATCTAAATCTAAAAAATGAAAATAATCTCATAGAATATTAGAGGTCTCAACTCCTTGCAAAAGTGAAGAGTCCTCAAAGATATTAGATTTAACCATTCTCCTGATATCATTATGTTACAGGAAACAAAACTAAAAAATGAAGACAATATTTGAAACTTTGGCCTAATGCCTCTTTTGTGAGCCAAAATTCGTTCAGAAACTCTGGTGGTTTGTGCACTCTCTGGAACCCTAAAGTTCTTAAGGGTGATTGTCTCATCAACCATCTAAACTTCTTGGGCTTGCTCTTCCAAGAAATTAACTCTGATAAATCTTAGGATCACCATTAATGTTTATGCTCCAAACTTGGAGCAACAACGTGAACAACTTTGGTAGGAAATCTCAAATTTTAGGACTGCGACAATATTCCTATTTTAATAATAGGGATCTCAATAATACCCTCTACCCCTCGAAAAAGGGGGTGGAGCCATTGTTAGCCCCTCTAACATGGCTGCTCTTGTTTATTTATTAAGATGGGAGGAGCTCTTTGATATGGACCTACATGGGGCTTCATTCACTTGGTCTAATCGCAAAATTGGAAGAAATCACTTTCAAAGTAGGCTTGACAGGGCGATGGGATATATGGATTGGATCACTCTCTACCCGACTTCTATCTTAGTGCTCTATCTAGAGTAGCATCGGATCACACCCCACGACTTCTATGTGTCAATTCAACTCTCAAAACCAAAAACCCGCCCTTCAAATTTGAGATGGCTTGGCTTGAAAATAATCAGTTAGACCCTCTTATTAAGAGTTGGTGGGATATCAATATACAAGGAACTGAAATGTATAAGTTCTCCAACAAACTTAAAGAAATTAAAAAACAACTTAAACTTTGGAGGGTTAAAGTTTTGGCAAAGATCAAACACTGCAAACAAAAGCTGACTCGGAAGCTAACAAACATATTTGAAGAAATTGAGAAAAAGGGCAAAACAAATCAACTTCATCAATAAGAAATTACTCTCCTCAGTGACTACCACAATACCCTGAAGGAAGAGGAATCTTATTGGCGGCAAAGATCACGAGAATTGTGGCTGGAACAGGGAGACAGAAATACAAACTTCTTTCACATCACGGCTTCCAAACACAAAAGCAAAGATAAAATCAGAGAGTTGTTGACTACTGAAGGTAACCTCTTATCTTCTAAATTGGATATTTCTAATGAGTTGGTTTCCTTTTATTCTAATCTCCTACAAGAGGAAGATCCGCCCAATGAGAACGCCATGTCTAAGATGCTTTCTGACACATCCCAAAATTGGTCTCCTTAGAGGAAGTTCACAAAGTAGTCTTCACAATGAAAGGTGATAAAGCTCCTGGTCCTAATGGGTTCCCTCTGGTTTTTTCCAAATCTTTTGGGAAATCATCAAGCAAGACCTTCTCAAAGTTGTGATTGAATTCCAACATAGCAATTCTCTTCTAAAAGAATGGAATACTACTTTCATTGCTATGCCCCCAAATCTTTGGGCTCCAAGTCTGTTGCTAACTTTCGTCCCATAAGTCTCTGCAATACTTCCTACAAGATCATCACCAAGATGTTGGCAACTAGATTAAAACCGTTAATGAATTATCTCATCTCGAACAGTAGAATGGTTTTATCAGTGGTCAACTAATTCAAGGAGGTATAATCACAGTCCATGAAGCTATCCACTCAGCTCAACATGCAAAGTCAACTGGTATGATCCTGAAATTAGACATGCAAAAAGCCTTTGATAGAGTCAGCTGGACCTTTCTTTCGCGTGTGCTACAATGCTTTGGTTTTAATAACAAATGGTGCAACTGGATCTTAACTTGCATCTCTACTCCTTGTTTCTCTATCCTCATAAATGGAATCCCGACCAACTTCTTCAAGAATAGCAGAGGAATAAGACAAGGCGACCCCCTCGTTGCCCTTCCTCTTTTTGTTAATGGCGGAGTCCCTCAATAGAGCCTTAGAGGCAACCAAACGTACTACTACTATCTCGGGTATCAAAATCACTACTCGCTCTCCTGCAATTACTCACAACCAATTTGTTGACACGGGGTTCATTAACTAATTGATATCTTACCACGTTTGTTCATATTGAGGTATTAAAAATGGCAAAAACACATGCCAATATACCGATACGTGAATAGGGATGGAAGGGTTTTTTTTAGAAATTGGAATTAGGTATTGGGGGTTGGGTAGAGAGGCGGGAGCTGGGAGGAGAGGCAGAGAACATGGTAGATTCACGGCAGATGTTTCTTAGTTGCGTTCAGGGAAGATTCACGACAAAGGTTTCTTAGCTTCATTTAGGGAAGATTAACGGCAGAGAACAGGGCAGATTCAGGGAGGGAATGACAATAGGGTGAATATAGGTTTTATCTGTATTATCTTTCGCACATGGGAATCCCGTAGGGTCACATGGGATTTTGAGAACAACACCTGAGCCGGAGCTAGAGCTGGAGGAAAAGCTATTGGTCACACAAGGGAGATATCAGTTAGTAACAGGTATGATTGCAATGGTGGCCTTCAATTGCTCTTTGTTTCTTTTTGGGTCTAGTTTAGTGAAACCCTAGGTGTTACATGGTTTTCCTTCATATATCTCGTTTTCATCACCAATTTCAAGCCAAAAAACACATGAACAAGTAGATCTGAAATATTCCTTTGAAATGCAACAAACGACACTTGATCTGCTTACATGGATTGGAAGATATCACGGTTTTCTTTTTTTCTTGCCAGATTGCAATTTGAAAGTCACGGCCACTGTCCCATACAACTGACTTCATTGGGTAATAGCTCCCCTTAGTTCTGCTCGGATGTCTTCATATGACTCCTCATTCTGAAGCTTTTGAATTTATGAAAACAAAGGTGCAAAAAATGTCTGAATGCAATGTTTTAGTGCAAAGATATGACATCTGAAAGATGAACCTTTTTTATAAAACCATTACCCAAAAATATCCCAATCTATAATAACAAATGTCCCACTTGCCCAAATGGCAGGTATGATACCACTGGTTATCAAATTCAAGAGCCAATAACATAAATCATTGTCCAGTATGCAGGAGTAAAAAATAATCATCCAGCATGCAATAGATCCACACAAGAAACAAATATAGAAAATACCACTAAGGTAGAGCAACGCCAATCAATACTCCTTATGGAATATCTCCACAAGATCTCTCACCATGAGAGTTCCAAAAGCCAATAACATAAATCATCCTCCAATATGCAGGAATAATAAATAATCATCCACCATGCAATAGATCCACACAAGAGAGTCGATACAAATATAGAAAATAGAATACCCTTAAGGTAGAGCAACACCAGTCAATACTCCTTGAGAAATAACCCCACAATATCTCCCAGTATGAGAGTGCCAATAGCTAATAACATAAATCATTCTTCTACAATACGGTGATATCCTTGCTTACATATACCATCTCACCTGATAATCCTAAGGGTTGGTAAAACTCTTACTTAACTCATTAATCAATATATAATGTCCCAATGTAATGAACCTTTGTTTATGTGTGGCCCATGCCACCAGCTACTCCATATCCCCAATATAGAATACAATATCATATCGCTAGGTGCCTATCATACTAGGGTTGTCTCAATTACCTTTCGTGGAGGGCATTTACTATCTCCTTAGCTTTGTACCTTTGCTTGTTATATGAAATTGCTAGAAGCATTGTTTGATTTGGGTATTATTTTGTTTCAGTTTCTTTCATAGCGCTTCCACCTCATCTCCGCAATCCACTCACTTGCCTGTGCCCTCTAAGAGTATGGACTATGGACATTTTTGATTGCTCCTATAAAGGTTTTGTTTGCCACATTCTTGCTGTATTGATTACGAAATTATGGATCCCATGTGGTATGCTCTCCCTCACATACAAATCTCTGACTCTTCAGATGCAAAAAGCTACAAAACAAAATTATTCTTAGGAAGACCACTACCCAGCTGCAAAAGAATAGGGGTGGACAATGGAATCTCAAAATCCACTACCATGAAAGAGAGGAATGATTGATGCACATGTTGTAAGCACCTTAAGAAGAAGGTAGTTGTGGTCTTCCCTATCAACACCACCACCAATCCCACAATCAAGAGGAAAGCTATTGATTTTGTGGAGGGCAGTGGTAAAAAGAGGAAAGATGATCGTGGCTCAGAGAAGTTGAGACGTGATGACTATGATTTCTGGAACAAGCTTAAGGACATAGAGTATGAAATTCCCACCTTGATGGCTATGAACCAATTGAACCTAGCTACTTAACTTTCTCCTCTCAATCTTAGTGCTGAGCAAGAGTGGGGACACTACTCTTAATAAGAAGCAGTGAAAGGATTGGAGGGAAAATGGTTTTCTTTCATTGCAAAGGATGTATCTTTTTCAAGGAAAAAGGAAGATGCTTGATGAGGAAACAGAGGTTAGCTAGAAGGAAAGAAACCCGTCACTCGAGCAAGAAAAGTTCCTTGAAATTGCTAAGCATCTAGAAGTAGAAGCTTCTTATGCTAGTTTTCTGATGTCCAAGGTGATTAGAGAAAGAGCTATCAAGACTTCACAGATGGTGGAGGAGGATATTCAAACTGTGGATAGTGCTAAGGTAAGACATGAAGCTCAGGATGCTTTGAAGATGGCAAGCATTGGACTAGAACACATCTATGTTCTTTTGCACGAGAAATTATACAAGTAGTACTATGGGAATGGAGAGGAGAAGATTGATACTGAAACCAATAAGGAAAAGAACCCGGTTTCCAAGAATGAATTTTAGGAGTGGCTTTGCCTTCACTGGTTGCTTGTCTGACTCATACCTTTTCTTGTAATAAAGAGACCAAAGACTACTCTGTTCTCGCCTTGGGGCCTTTGGCATTTTGGTGATGTGCTTTGTCTTATATCTTGTTTGGGGGTTTCCCTCTTCTTTGTGATTTCAATAAATTTACCCTTAATTAAGAAAAAACACATGTTATAGACATAACCGCCTTAAAATAAGACAAAGTGTTAGTAGAATGAAACATAATATAACTCACCTTTCCCTTATTTTTCAAGATCCATCGTGACAAACAAACAACGCAATGGGCAGGCCAAGGGCAAATGTGAGTAGCAGATTAAAAAGTTTGATGAATCAGAGATGCATCATAAAATCTTACATATCAATGATAGTGGCATCAATATGAAAATCCAAAATCAAACAATATAAGAGATGGAATGAACAAGCGACAAATTCTACATCAGATATAAGCATCAATGCATCTATGCTTGGGAAATACATCCTTATGCATAAATGTAAAACACTAATAAATTCAGCTAATTTTTGTTCTTATGAATTTGATAATACGCTAAACAGGATTTTCATTTCTTGTTTACTTGCTTAACGTTTCAAATGGAGACACTACTAGATATTTCCTTGGACACAAAATCAGGAGATGTCTATGGAAGTACACCCCACACCAGTGTTACATGGGGACACGTCCCCTAGATTTTGGTGACGTCTTGAACATTTCGGGGACTTGGGGACTTGGAGGGGATCTCCCCATTTTTAAAAATATTTCAAAAGTTTTGTGATAGGGGACTTGGAGGGGACGTCCCCAATTTTTTAAATCTTTCAAAAGTTTTAAGATAGTTATACTTTTAAAAGGATGTCATTTTTACCAAGAACATCAAATTATAATCTTGAAAGTACCTAAAATACATTAAATATAGTTTAAATCCCTAAATGTCATTGAAAAAAGTTATAATATTGAAATATTAATTTTTATGTATTATTTTAAAAGCCCTCCCCCTGCCATCCCCAAAATTTGGGAATTTTTTTGCCATCTCGAAACCCGTCCGTCCATACCCCCATCCCCCGTCCTCAAGACTTAGGTAACTATGCCCCACACCCAGTTAACAATGTTGTTTGATTCTGAAGAATCTTGTGAATACTAAACAGGGTAACAAATACATCCATATTGGATTTTTTAATGACTTATCCAAGTCAAAGTCCTAAACATTCACTGTAAACTTTATATTTACTAGTTAGACTGAAAATGTAAAAATAAATAAAAGGAAGAAACTATCATGATGCCAAAACACAACATTTTAGAAGCAACATGAAGACCAAGATCTAACCTTCAGTTTGCGCAGAGAGCCTGTAACTTCTTCAGACAAAAGCACTTGCAATGGTGCTGGTTGGAATCTGAGATGGTACATAATTTACAATGGCACCCATGGTTACATTTAGTAAAAAATATTTATGGGGATTGAACATTAACAGTGATACATAAGAAGCAACAGTAAGCACGAGATGAGACAAGCCAGCAACGAAGCTTCTGTGGTAGTCTCAAATTAACATCAGAATGTTGAATAAAATTCAGCAGGGAAGATAATAGCCTACTTTTATTCAAATTTCGATTAATCAGGATATTTTGACCATCTTCCAGGATGCACTCTTTCAATGAGTATTCTATAGAAATTTGTTTGCAGACATCAGCCACAAGATAATGCTTATGGACTGCTACCTTTTGGATAAATTAGACCGTGTTAGATTACCAATCTATGAAAATTTATCTTTGCATTGCATTCATACACAAATATGCAAAAAGGAATAAACTGAATGAGTTGAACTGAATTTTACCCAATCTTAAAATGGGCATTAACTATTTTAAGAAACTTTCTGGAACAAACTTGAACTTTTGGATATGTAAACCACATTATCTAGATTTTCGACATATATAAGCTAGTTCAAAATGGCCCAAGAAAACTAAAAGTGTCAGGAGTCTGTTACTTTTTCAACTTTGCTAATCTTTGTAATGACATTAATGATACACATTTGGGCTGAGGAGATGTCCTTAAACATTTATTACCATATAAATATACAGATGAGAAGATGATGATGATGCTAAAAAGTTAGTATTAGATCGATATGTATTTTTGGAATATATTGGGTAAAGAGAGGGTTTTAGAAGGTCCCACAACCTTGATACAAAAAGCCCATCAGGCCAGATCTAACAATAGTATTACCAAAACAAAAATACCCACGAGGATTCCAAAAAGGAGAACGAAGAAGAGACAAGCCAAGAAGAGGAGCAACTAAATAAGCTTCTTCAGCTCAGAAACAACATCTTTAGCTCTAGGGGAGCCCGATTCATTTGCAAGGAGATCCGCCAACTTGAGAAGCTCCGAACAGTCGTTTGCTAAGGCCATTCTGGTAGAATTCGTGAAGTCCTCCCAATCTTTGAGAGCTTTGAATGCACGCTGAAGCTTACTCAGAATGGAAGAGATGATATCAGCTCATTCAGTCCTTTTTCCATCGGCATCAATATCAGCGATCTTTGAAGTCCATAGCGGAGTGGAGAGAGGAGTGTCGGCGGTGGAATCTTTAACATTCGAGGATCAAGAGTCGGCGAGAATGAGAGGGGGATCCATGACAAATTGATTGATATCACCCTGCTCCTCTTCCGAGGAGTCAGGGTACAGTTGAGCAAGCCCCAACAGATCAGCCGCACCAGAGAGACCCGGGCTAGAAACAGGAGAAGGAGCGCGTCCACTTTATACATGGAGTCTTCGGGAAGAAGAGGCACGAGATGGGGGTGGGAAAGGGGGCAGCGGCGGAGATGGGGGCTTGCGGGGGGCTCACGATGGCAACGTCGGAGTCCGAGCCAGAGGAAAGGAGTAGGCGGCGGCGGCGCCGAGAGGAGCGGTGGGAAGAGGAAGAGGGGCGAGAAGGAGGGGAGGGGAGCGGCGGCGGCCCAATTTGGGAGGAAGCGGAGCGAGTCGGTGTGGGAAGCGCGCGCGGAGAAAAGAAGGTAAAGACCACCTGGTGGAGGATGACTCCCTCGCCCTCCCGAGCCGGCATAACGAGTGCTCAGCGATTGAAAAGAAAAGAAAAGCGGCTAAATTAATCTTTCTCCCCAGCGGAGGTGGGGAGAGAATAAGCAGAGATGGGGCAAAAACCGAGGCGGTACCTACCATCATGGTGAAGTACCTCATAATGGCTTCCGCCACTCTGTCCCGGGCGAGCGAGAAGTCGCGGGTATATCGACATATATTTCCTTGAGTACATCCCAGGGCGTTGAAATCTTGTATCTCGGCGTGAAGGAGCGCTTTGTAGTAAATATCGCCGCGCGAGGAGCCGGTGGCATCGGCGATGGCGTTTCGTAGAGATGGTAAACTTAGTCTTGCCAATTTGAACACGCCCTCTCGACCACGAAGCCGTAACAGCATAAGACACTAAGGCCGAGTAACCAGACATTCTTTCCAGAAAAGTAGAGATCCCATTTTCCACTAAGATATTCCAGACCTCGCCATCATTCCTAAGCGTCTACATTATTTAGTCGGACTCAGGCGCGCATTGCCCCCATGAGAAGAATATTTGAGCGATTCTGAGTCGGAGATAGGAAGCGGCGAGAGCATCTACGAAAAGATAAGATACAAATATATTAAAGCCGGACGCCACCACCTCGGATGATTAATGGAGTGCATAGAGTTCGTTCGTGCGGCGGATTCCTGCATCATAACTAGGCGCCTTGATCGGGAACCTCGTGTCGAAGTCATGTCAAATAAATTTGCCGTATTCATCGCCGCCATATGAATGGACCAAAGCGCCCGGGCGAAACCCCAGGCATGGCCTTGAGACCACCGTCGGCATTAGAGTCGTCGATTTGGGCAATCGGACGAGTTCATTCGGGAAGTTCTCTGTCCAAATTTGCTTTGAGTTTCGATGAGGACACCCATGTTAGCTTGAAGATCCGCCGCTCTATTACCTTCCCGGAGCGTCTTTGGGAGTGGACTTGAAGAAAGGATCTTTGAATGCTTCTAATATCAATGATGATGTTTTTAATCGACCAGGTGACCGGTCATTGGAGCAAAAGGAGGTTTATGATGTTGAGGAGTCACTTTCCACTTGGAGGATCATTGCCCACCTTGATAGCCATCTCAAGACCCTTGAGGATGGCTAAGGCCTCCGCACGATGGTTGGAACCAAAGTTGAAATTATGGGCAGAGGCAGCAACAATTAAACCCGAATAGCAACGAAGAATGGCCCCTCCTCAGGACATACAGGTTCCCTTTGAAGCGCCATCCGTGTTGAGTTTTCGCCATCCCCAGGAGGAAGCGGCAAAGAATCAATTCTGTCGAAATGGGTTTTTGCACGGAATGGATAAATACTGCTGCCACTCCAGGGTGTGACAGAACTGCAGTTTTTGCTGATATTTAGACCAAGTGGTCAGGTTGATATTTTCTTGGAGAGCCAGGCCAATCAGAGAAGCCACCTGATCAGGATTGAGACTCTTGTCTTTGAAGATTCTTCTGTTTCTTTCTTTCCATATGCCCCATAAACCATGCGGGAGGAGGAGTTTCCAAGCCAACTTTAGAATCGGATGAGTGAAGGGGGAGTACCATTGAGAAAGAGTATCCTGAATGGAATCCGGAAAGATCCAAAAAACTCCTAATCTCGATAGGAGCCACTTTGCAAATATCCTGCGAGAAGAAGCAATGGACGGAGGAGGTGAGATGAGGATTCCTCTTCATTTGCACATAGAACACATTTGGTAGGAAGGGAAAAACCCCTTCTCTTCAGGTTCTCCCCAGAAAGGAAGGCATTTTTAGAGGAGAGCCAAGAGAAAAAACCAATTTTTGGAGTGATCTCCTTAGGCCAGAATTTTATAAGAGGGGGCCCACGTCGGCCTGATGCATCGAGAGATAAGCAGCCCTAAGAAAAAGGAGCCCGAAGTGGATAGAGTCCGAGATAATCTCATCTTCATTATGGGAATACGGGATGTAAATGGTGGAGAGCTGCACTCTGAGGAGGACAAGCGAGTCTCTTTGAAGGTCGATATCCTCCCGATCCTTGATATCCCAAGAGGGGATGGAATTTATCCTCTGCCAATAACCGAGAAGCTAATCTACCATGAATATTGATGATACTTCTCTTGATAGGGTCCCAAGAGGGGTTGAGATCAAGGGGATCATCACCAATCCAAGTATCCCGCCAGAAATCAATGAGACGCCCATTCCCGAACCTCCATTTAGTGCCAAATTACGAATGATGGGAAGCGAACTACAAATGGAGTTCCATATGGTAGAGCCTCTAGTGGGGATGGATGTGAGAAAGTCTTCATTGTTTGTTAAATACTTAGCACGGAGCAAGCGGGCCCAACAAGAATTGCCTTTAGCCACCTCCCAAGCAAGTTTTGCCAGGAGGGCCCCGTTCATCTCCTTTATTTTCCGAAGACCAAGACCACGCGTGGCGGTAGGTTTCTGAGCCTCATTCCGAGCCAAGGTGGATCCTTTTCTTTTCTTCAGTTCCAGACCACAGAAAGTTCCTTTGAATTTTTTCCACAGCCTCTCTAACAGAGCTGGGAATTTTGAGCATGGACAGAAAGTAAGAAGGAAGATTCTGAAGAGTGGCTTTCACCAGCTGGAGCTTGCCCGAAGCTGGTGAGAAACACCTTTCAAGCAGCAAGTTTTTTTTGATATCTTTCAATAATCGGATTCCACATAATTTTTGATTGCCTACCATGGAAGAGGGGGATGCCCAGATAAGAGGTTGGGAGATCCACAATCGAGCAACCAAAAATATCAGCAATCTTCCTCTGAACTCTGGGGGGCGTGTTGAAAAAGGAGATGCTGCTCTTGATGAAGTTAACCGTTTGCTGCGAGGCTGATTGATATAAAGAAAGGATATCCATAATAGCCCTAACCCGATAACGAGGCAGACTCAATGCAATAAGGTGTCATCGTGGCCCAATTTATGGGTGGCGAGGGCGATTAGAGGTGATTTTCAAACCAGAGATGATGGATTGATTTTTTGCCGCATCCAGCGCTCTGCTGAGGGAATCCGCCATAAGAACAAAGAGAAAAGGTGACAGAGGGTCACCTTGCCTGATACCTCTGCTACTTTTGAAGAAACCCGCAGGAATGCCATTGATCGATAATAGAGAAACAAGGGGTGAAACACATGAGTAAATCCAAAACACCATTTTTGTCGAACCCAAATTTTCGGGGTCTTGATTAGGAAAGGCGGTGACTCTGTCAAAGGCTTTTTGCATATCAATTTTAAGATCATACCGGAGACTTCGCAGGAGGGCCGAGTGGATGGCCTCATGGACATAATTATACCGCCTTGAATAAGCCTACCTTTTATGAATCCATTCTGATTGAGGGAGATGAGGTTCGGCATAAGGGGTTTTAGCCTGGAAGCCAGCATCTTAGTGATAATCTTGTAAGACGTGTTGCATAAACTTATGGGCCGAAAATTGGACACGTCCTTGGAGATATGTACTTTTGGAGCCAAGGCCACAAAAGTGGTGTTCCATTCCTTTAGCAGATTATCATTCATCTGAAATTCATTGACTGCGAGGAAAAGGTCCTGCTTGATGATTTCCCAAAAAACTTGGAAGAAAGCAGCCGGAAAGCCATCCGGACCCGGGGCTTTATCTCGCTTCATAGCAAAGACAGCTTTATGAATTTCCTCCATAGCAAAAGGCTTGGTAAGATTGTTGTTCATCTCAGGAGAGACCAGATGAGGAATGTGCTGAAGCATTTCATTCATAGATTGTTCCGAAGGAGCTAGATCAGCATGGAGAAGATTTGAGTAGAAGGATATAAGCTCATTGGATATATCAGAGTCAGCAGTAAGAAGAGTACCTGAAGACGACACCAACTCACGGATCTTGTCCCTAGCTTTATGTTTACAAGCAGTAATATGAAAGAATTTGGTATTACGATCACCTTGGTCAAGCGAGGGCAGAAGCGCGCCTCCAGGTAGGTTTCTTCTTCTTTAAGAGTGTTGTGATAATCAGCGAGGAGGGAGATTTCTGTTGGTGAAGATGGTCCAATCTTCCCACATTCTCAATTTGCTCAAGCAATTTTGATCAAGCTACGAAAGCTCCTTCTTGCGAACCTTGATGTTCAAAGACCTTAGACTTCCATATTTTGAGAGTACATTTTTGACTTCTTTGAGTTTCTTTGGAAAATCGAACATATTGGTTCCTTGATCTCAATATTCCACCGGCTTGCAACCAGGGGGGTCAGATGATTATTCTCAAGCCAAGCCAGCTCGAATCTGAAGGGAGGATTCTTGACATTCACCATATGGTTGGCGCTCAGCGGGAGAGGGTGTGATCGAGCCCGACCCTTGGGAGGAGGCTGAGATAAAAGTCCGGAAAGAGAGAAATCCAATCCATCGATCCAAGGGCTCTATCTAATCTGCATTGAATGTGATTCTGTGCCCAACCTACGATTTGACCAAGTGTAAGAAGAACCGTGGAGATCCATATCCAGTGAATTTTCTCTAATGAAGTCGGCCCAAGCTTCCATCTTGCTTGTGCGGCATAGCGGCATGCCCCTGTTTATCGGAAGGATAAAGAGGAGAATTTAGATCACCCATTATGATAATTGGAATTTTACCACAAGTAACGATGAAGTTGGTGATATCCTTCCAAAGTTTTCCACGATGATTCTCCAAGTTTGGGGCATAGACATTGATAGCAATCCGGGAGGTGTCGATACGATTTCTTGAAAGAGGATACATAGAAAATTGGGGTGTTTGAACAGGCAATCCCCTTTAAGAATTCTGGGATTCCACAAGGTGCAAAGCCCCCCGGAGTTCCCAGTTGAAGGTTGAGATTCAAATGCTGCCGCAGGCCAGAATTTATGAAGCCGAACCTCAGTTTTTAGCTTGGTTTCCTGTAACATGATGATATCAGGTAAGTTCTGGAACTTGATGTCTTTGATGATTCTTTGCTTTTGCAGAGAGTTGAGCCCTCTTATATTCCAAGAAATGATCTTCATTTCTTTTGTTTGAATTACTCCCCACCACCATGGGGATAGTACTTTGGGTTCCTTGGTTGCCACATTTGTAGCTGCTTGATCGAAGCTTAACAACTGCTTGGAGTTACGCCTCTAACTTTTTCCAAGCCTATATCGGTTTCTTGTTCTTCCTTCTAGTGAAACGGTGATTAAAACAATCATCATGTGGATAGCTCAGGAAAGGGGGATTCGAAAGCAGGCGGGCGAGGGGAGGAAGGGAGGGAGGGTCGAGGAGGAGGGGATCGAGGGTAGGGGGATGGAAAAGGGAGCGAGGAAGCGGCGAAGGGGGAAAGAGGCAGCCAAAAGCACGGAACCGTAGGAGCCGGGGGGGGAGAGAGAGGAAGGAGGACGGAGGAGGGGAAGGGTCTCGGCGGCGAGGATCGGAGAGGGCTGGTCGATTTCTCCATCCTCAGGAGAGCAAAGGAATTAGAAGTGGGGATGATCGGTATCTCAATGGAGGACGATTTAGGTCTGACTTTTTCTTGAATTTTGGGGATAGGGTTTGGGACAATGGTTTCGGTTGGGGTTTAGAGGGCATTGGAGGCCACTATGGCCAAGCTTTTTGCGAAAGAACAAGCTTGAGGAATGTATTCATAGTCGATAAATTTGTCTCCGGTTCCCAAAGTCGAGATAAGCTCAATGTCTTTTGGCGAGGGCAGCTAATATCGCATTAACACGAAAGCGAGCATGAATAAATCTAGTTTTTGCTTTCGTGGCTTGATCTATAGCAATCAAAGAACCTATAGAAAGTGCAATACCTTGATGATCGCCGGATGCGAGAACTCGGAGGAAGCCCGGAAGGCGGACCCAGATTGGGGCTTGGGTCATGGATTCCGTGTGAGGGTTGAAACCAGGAGACCATTTCCTGATATAAAAACCCCGTCTGCCAAAGAACCACGGACCTCCCAGCAGCGCTCTAGCGAAATCTTCTTTCAAGCTGAAAGAGAATAAGATGAATCCATTAGGCATAGCCGCTATCTCAAGTGCTCCACATGGTTGCCATTTTAAACGAGCCCATTTTTTTATATCCTCCAGTGGGGGCCTAGGGCCCATCAGCGTACCCACCAAGGACAGGTCACGAGAAGCAGCAGCAGCCTCCGTGATATGAGTGGGTATGCGCAGGGAAAAGGACCCTTCAGACAGTGAAGGGGAAAGCTTTTCCGCGCCGTGTGCTGATGTGGAAGCATCCACGACTTTAGCCCAAGCGAGAGGCTGTGAGGGAGAGAGAGGCCCTGACAGGGGGGCCCCCCGATCCGGACCAGGAGGGTCCGGCATTAGAAAAAAGGACCGAGAGAATGCGAGCGAAGTTCATGCGACATTTTCTCGACCTCTAGGATGATTGTTAGATCGATATGTATTCATGCCAAGTAGAAATATTTTTTTCCTAAAACGAAATATCAAATCAGTCCTTTCCTCCAAAAGTAAGCGAAAAAGAAAAAGCATTTAAAAGATTCAAGTATATAATCCTTGTGCTTTCATGGTTTGACTGAGAAGTTAACTAAGTGTCCAAATATTCCAATGTAGGAAGTGCCATAGGTATTAAATACTATGAACATCTCAGTTACATGGTTTGGCTAATTTACAAACTAATAGATGCTTTAAAATTACATTTGCAGATTACTGAAATATAGAACTCAACAAAATCATTTCCCTTCAAATAATTTTTTACAGTTCCTTACCTTGAATATTATACAGGTGGACTGGGCATGTCCAGTATAAGCCAGAATCCAGATCTAAGAATCTGAATCTAGGGAGTCTTGGATAGCTAAAAAGTGCAGCCCACCACATGCTATTTTGGATTCTTCCCAAGCCTCTGCTTCCTGATCTGTTTGTTTTTTTTTCTTATAGAAAGCATATACCCATCTTTTGGACACCCCAGCTGACAATAACAAATAGGCACGCTGTCGATCTACATCAATGGAAGCTATTTCCAATGAATTGGTAAAAGTTGTTTACATGAAGAAATAATTAGATGCTGGAAAATAATATCATCTAGAGTCTAGACCATGCATATCTGCAAGAATCTAACTCATATATTACAGTAAACTTTGTTATGCTACACATTGTGAATGAAACTTAAAACTAATATTTAATGAAGCTCAAAACTCAAACATGGCCTGATTCTTACATGCACGTAGTTAACTTGAAATACACAATAAAGAGACACATATAAATAGATGCATTTTGAAGATTACAAGTGGAAAAATAGCTAATGAAGATAAAATCGAACACCAACAACACACTTTTGACAAAGAAATCCCTCCATTCTAGCTTGCCTAGGTAACCCCTTGTGTCTCGAATATCTATAATATGAATGTTTTGAATGTAATACCTTCTTTATATGCTTCTCTTTTGGCTATTGACCTAGTATAATAAAAATACGAAAAGAAAATGATCTACAAACATCAGTGGATATGGTTTCCACGTGATTATCACGAGTGCTTGTAGGTTATTTTCCTCCAACTTTAGTTATAGCTAAATCACAAAAAAAATCCATCTAAATCTTGCTAAATCCTACACAAAAACAACCAAAAAATCTTGCTAAATCCATCTAGAGTTTCAACCGTCCATGAAAATATGTTTTCTATTTTCATTTTCAGCGCTTAGTCATTGGCCACATGTAAGATCAATTTAGTAATTGCTTTCATTTCTCATTTAGATATTCTTGAACTCATGTTCTCCTTATTTCTATTGCATGTAAGCCACATGTTCTATCCATTTTGACAAGCTGTTTTGAAACATACTCTTGCATTTCATTTAAAATATTTTAAGAAGGTTGTTAGATACATAAATCACTCGTGTTCGTATTATTTGTTTTATAATTTTTATTATTTGTTTTTTAGATTCAAATAATTTTATTGTACTAATATGGTACATATTGATGGAATTACAGATGGATCCAGGGGATGATTTGGATATTGATATTGTAACTGGTGAAGGGAATCATGTCATTGGTATAGTTAGATGTCCGAGGGATTCTACATTTTCTATTGTTCGTCATGAAATGGTGAAAGATGATGTTGTTGAATATCCATTTGAGTTTGTTAACAGTAAAGGGCATTCATTAAACCCAAAGCAAGAGAAAAATTGGAAAGTTTCTTCATCAACTATAGGCATCAAGAGGAAACTTGAAACTTTGGATATTGGTACAACTGAAAAAATATAAGCGAGATGGTAGAAAACTTTGCAACTTTTGGAGAGAATGTGATGGAGTCCATGCATATACAATCAAGATCCACTGAAAATTCTGAGAATGTGAAGGAGCCCATGCAAAAACAATCAAAATTTGTTGAAAGTTCCGAATCAGTAGAGCAGGTTGTAGTTATTGATATCAATTTATTGAAAAAATGGGAAGACAAACTGAATGAATTAAAGGAAAAGTTTGTCCTCGAGAAGCTTAGTTTGAAACAATGTTTAAAAGAGGGAAAACCTCAAATAAAACTTCATTGTGGGGCTTGTGGAATTGATTATGGATCAGGAGATATATCATCAACAAGTCAAACTATCCGTAACTACAAGAATTCTCATATGAAATCTGAAAAGCATCAACATAAAATTACAACAATTGGAAATAGTGAAAGTCCATCATGCAACCAAATAACACCAAAAAAGGTGTCTGGAGATCGATCTGAGATTGAACATGCAATCAAAATTCTACATGATCTTAACAAGACACAAGATTCAGATTTGTTCAAGGTGGTGGAAGCAACACTTGGAGAATATGCAGACAAGAGAAAAGTCAAAGTGGAGTGTACACGCTGCAATAAATGGTTTTCTTTAGTGCCTGCTAGTGGTAGTATTGCCTCATCTATAAATGAGCACATGAAATCAAAGAAGCACACACTTACTACAAATAAGACTTCTACAGTTGAGTTGAGGAGTGACACAGTTGGTAGACCCAAGAAGCCTACCATTGATAAGTCCCAACAAAGTTTGAATAGGTTTTTGGTCCCATCATCACAACCAATAGTGCAAGAAGCTTCTACAAGCACAAGAGTTTCACATGCAGGTACGTTGCATAACTTGTAATTATTATTGGATTATCACTTTCTCTAATGTATTATTACTTAATAGTATTTTTAATTATATATTTCCTTCTTACAGCTCATGGATCTCACATATTACTTCTATGTTGGGGGTTTTGGGAACCATATATTTATAGAAATGGGAAGCGATTAGACACTAAGATCTTAATGGATGATCAAAGGGATGGGAAATTTTGGGCCATTGAGAAGCATACCAAGAGATCAATATGTTATAATGGCATTGAATGTAGTATCAATGGAACTTATAGGCATATTCATTGCAAAAGGGTCTCTGAGTCAGGATTCCCCTTTGATTCATTGACATGTACATTTTGTAAGTTGGTTCCCAATTGTGATGACTTCAGGATGCGTTTATATCGTGAAATGATAAGCTCCACTAAAATACATGGGAGAGATACAGGAAGAGGGAGAAGATTAGACTTTTTGACTCAAAGTGAACTCAAAAGAGTTTCACGAGATGCTAATACAAGCCTAAGAATAACAATGCGTGCTCTTTGGTGGGAGAGGACAATTGTTGCTTCATTATCTATTAGAATTAGATCCCTAAAGGAAAAGTTATTTGAATCTATAGAAAGGAAAGATGTATATCGATTTTGCAAAGATGTGTGTGAGGCACATAAAAAAGGAAAATTACAGGGTAAGGATGTAGTTTGGGAATTTGTACAGGATATCTTTCACAATATTGTGCATTCTAAGGAAGGAAAAAGGTATAGTAAATCCACCAAATCTATTTACGAGATGATTAAGCTATGGGGAGGTCCTAGATTGCATAGCTTTCTTAGCTTGAATCTAGATGGTCCTTCAATATCTACAACTCTAAGGCAAGTTTGAAAATCATTAACATACATTCCAGGGGAGCATGAATACATTTTTAAGGCAATAGGAAATATTTATGCTAGTTATAAGTCCAAGCATGGGATAGAAGGCCCAATTCCCGTATGCCTTGCTGAAGATGAAACAGTTGTGAAAAAATATATCAGGTGGGTTGCAAAAAGTGATACGTTGGTGGGTTTTTGTGGAAATAAAGAAGAACACCAATGCCAATCACATTTCTTAGTGACGGTTGGCGAAGGAGTAGTAGGATATGAAAATATTACAGATGCTTTTAAGAACAATGTGATTGGACACTATGCACGTGTTATTATTGCAAACCCCTTACATGATATGCTTCCTCGTTTGGTTGTGGTTCTTCATCCAACATGCAATAGGTTCAATGCAGATTTTGTTCATCAACAATGGAAAACAATAGAAGTCATGTGGAAGAAACATGTAGAAATGTATTTAGGACCTATTATTGGCCATTCCTCAGATGGAGATAGTAGAAGAAGACATCTTATGTTAAGGGATTATTCTTCAACAATGGGATCTAGATATCAAATTCCATGGGAAGGATGGAGGCTAACAGGTTCATATATTGATAAAAAAGTAACAGGACTTCATGATCAAGATTACATCCATAATGGAAAAAAGTTAGTGAATCCTTTATTTAGTGGTCGGCGGGATTTGATAGTTGGAAAAGAGTTGATTAGTTTTAATCATGTTCGAATGGTTTATAATAATTTTAAAGTGGATGATCACAAGTTGAAAGTTGAAGATATAGAGAGGATAGATCGACAAAATTGGGCTTCAGCACAACGCATTGCTTCAAGGCATGTTCAAAATTGTTTGAAAGAGATGAGAAGTACAATAAGTGGCAGGACAGAGAGGACATTAGGTACAGAGATTTATTTATCAATTGTTGTTGATTACATTGACATTTTTTTGTCTAATACTCTGACTCTTTGGGAAAGAGTGCGGAATGCATCAAGAGTTCATCATTTCTTTATATTATGGTCTGTGTTGGGTACGAAACCAGTCCCAAACAGATGTTAGCATTAATTTTATCAGCAAAGAGGCATATCTTGATGTGCAAATTTCTTGCCATTTTGTAGTTTTATTGATGAAATTGTTTCGGGATCACTACCCACACTTGCCATGTGTATTGCACCTAACTGGTTCAGATGTATGTGAAAACTTCTTTAGCAAAGTTGGTGGCATGGTTGGAGTAGAAAGGTCCTACGATTTCACTGATTTACTTCACACTGTTGGAACTCTTAATAGGGTTGTTGAAGAAGAAGCAAGTCCCCAAGGACTTCATTTTAATAAATCTCATAAGAAGCAAGAAAACATATGGAGTAAATTGCATCAAAACATGAAGTATAACCCTATTGTGTTGTCACAATATGATACAATATCTACTGATGATAAAATTATAGAAGCTCTAAAAAAAGGATTGAATGATGCACAAGGCATTTTATCAAGTCTTGGCATGAAACCCATTAATAACACTCAATCTTCTTGGTGGCTTAAACCATGGAAAGAGGATCAAAATTATCCAAAATTTCAAGTTGTGGATGAAGTACTTCATGACTCTCTTCCAGAGCATTCTATCTCTATATTCCAACCTTCATCATTGATGGTAGTTGATGGAAGTGAATTTCAAACAATGGAAAGTGAGTGGAGGCATGAGTTGGATGAAATATTAGATTCCATTGAGGATAATGAAAGTGCAGCCATTAAACCAGTTGTTGATCTCGATGGTAAGGATATGTATAAATCATGTTTGGTTAGTCAATTGAATGGAAATCCAACATTATCCAAGGATAGGCTGACCAAAGTGAGAAATGGGGTGTACTTTAGATGAGATGAGAGAGCACCAAGAAAGGGTGTTTCAGTTAGCTTTGGCATTGGGTCAGATTGTGGGGTTTTGTTTGACATTGATTCTATACCCATAGCTGAACGTACTACAAGAAAAGGGGTTTCTCGAAGTACAAATCACGGTGTTTCATGCGGAACATGGTACATTGGAAGGGTTCAAAGAATATGGAAAAATATGGTAATAAAGTGTTTGATTACCATAATGACATTGATCTTTTGGATAGACAAGAAGGAATTGAACTTCAACTTTGTTGGTACAATAAAATAAAGGGGAAACACATATACAAGTATGATTCTACAGACCATCTTTTTGTACAACTTGAATCTATCATCGCGGCTGCCAACTTATCATATGATTCTAGGAGCAATACCTACAAATTGAAGATAGTGATTACATTATTTTTGAAGATTTTACAAAAAACTTAAACAAGGTGTAGTTTTAAAATCATTTTGTCTTCCTTCTTTGAATGTATTTTTATTATAGATGATTTACAAATCTTTGTTAATTTTCATTTTTATAATTTATCGATTCATTTGTAACCCTATAACATTAATTTTATATTTTTTGGTATGTGCTGCAGTGAAAGGTTCAGATATTAATGAAAATGGTGCTTGATGATACCATCTAAAAATGATGCAATTTTAGATTTTACAGGTTAGTGCAAACATCCTCCCTCTCCTTGAACCTACAGAAATATCTGAAACTCGTAATATAGTTATTTGATACGTGATTTTATCTAAAAGTAAGTAAGAAATCCATGATACAACCATATGAGAATGTATTTCTTATTACATAAAGGTTTGTACTCCTGCAAATAATGGTGTGAATGCATATGTGTTATCTCTGTGCAAGACTTGGAGCAAAGAAGAAATAATATAAGGATATTGAACTATCTAAGGGTTGAAAATCTTTGTAAGTTAATAACTAGATTGTCTTGAAAGAAATTTGTAAGTGTGCATAATGGAATCTGTGTAGGCATATCAAGGAGATATTGGTTGTTATATAGATATTTATTTTTGAGGAGTTAGATTCAGCTTAAGGAAGCATAGGTGATGCCACCCTGGCCTAGACACAAAACACTATCCTACACGATCATGCACTACTAGTTACAGACCTCACTCTCATGCACGATCATTACCACTTGTAGTTTTGAAGTGTCAACTGAGGTAGACACAAATTCCAGTCATACCTGCAATGCCTCTTATGGGTTAATCACAAGACCTACATACAGTTGTATTGAAGACATCATGGTACCAGGCCTAAGATAGTCATGTGCAGCCATGAAATTGTTCCAACCATAATTTCCTTTTCATTGCCCACATATATAGTTAAGTTGGAAAGCGTGAATCTTTAAAAAATGTCCATGATGCATAACAAGCCTTCATAGATGCCATATCTCGCCCAGATCTTGTAAAATCCAGAGTTTTAAAATAGACCCAATCGGTATGACCCAATTTGGACATTCTATTTATTATTTTTCTTACTTAAAAATTAAAATTTCATCTCTCTACAAACCCTATTCTTAGCTGACTTGCTCTGTTCATATAAAGCTTGCTTGATAGCATTTTATATGTATAATCAAGGAATGACGAACATAGCATACATGAAGAAATCCTTTGAGGTCCTTTTTTTGTTTCAACATTTTGGACTCCTTGTTCTGCAATAATCTGATTTCATACTCCTATTCTTGACAAGTCGGGACAATAAGCTCAAAAGTCTTATAGGATAACCAAACCTGAATTCCAAATCTGTCCTACTTTCTATATCACCAGGACCACTCAAAGTAAGTCATATGAATCAAATTCAATGAATTGAGAACCCATTTACCCTGTGATGCTGTTGTAATGCACCATGGATCTCTGACCTGAATCAACATCATATATTTTTCTTGTTCCCATTGGAAATATCTTATGCAACTCACTGAAAAATTTGCATTTGTGTCAACAACAAATGGGGCATTGAATCAACCCATTCTCATCTAGACTTTTACTAGAGATCTTTGCACCTTTCACAACTTTTGGAGCCCAAACTCCCCCTGGGAGTAAGACATTTGAGAAAATTTGTAAGATATCTGATATTACTTAATAAACCATGTGCTCTTACTAAACCAACTATGACTGTACATTTCAAGGTGTTGAGGTAGACTTACCTTTGCTATGAGTTTCATGTTGTATGATAACCCATGATCATGCTTTAATCTTATCATGGATTTAGACTTCTTAACACTATGTTCCAATAATGGATAACATCTTACCATTCTTTTCATGTGATTTTACTCCTCACTCAAGTTGTGCACTGTCAACATTTGAACTAGCTTTTAATATTCTTGTTCTTTGACAACTTCATATGATGTCATGAGTTTCGACACACTGTATTTTCACAATCCTTATACTCTGTTTCAGTATCACTGTATGAATTTTAATTACAATCCACTTGCATTACAGTCCACTTGAATTTTAATTATAATTAAAGAGATAATTGTAGTTTTTTGTGGATAAGAGTAGTCCCAAAAGTAACAATTAGCAATAGTCTAGGAGCCCAAAATTGGTCTCATGCAAGGAAATATTGAAGTAAAATTTATAACTTAAAAGAAAATAGCTCAATTTTTGGCTACCCTTTTGATCACCCTAATTAGAAGTATGAAGGAGATCATGTAAGCTTGTAGAGAAGCATCCTAGGTGGCTAAATGACATTAACTGCACACAAGCTTGGAGGTTGGTTCACTTTGTGTGTGATCATCAATTATTTACTAATAAAGATGACCCCTCCACATGTTTAGGGTATTTTATTAACCTATATATAAAGATGTGGGTGCCACTATCCATCATGTTTTTTTGAAATTTTCTACTTTTTTTCTCTTAGCATCATCCAAAGGGTTTGAGGTTGGCGGCTCCTTTCATGTATGCTCTAGAGTGCTATATTTCTATGTATGCTCTAGAGTGCTATATTTCTATTTTCTACTTCTATTAATCAATCAATGGTTTGTTTGCAATGAAAATACATGCCAACTAGATTTTGTTGTTGGATTTTACTTGTGCATGTTTAAGTCATCTCGAGATGACGTCCATGAGTTGTCATTACCCTAATGACATTTTTTGATGTAGGTAGACCTCTTTTAGGTCTTAAAATGAGGATCTCTTGATACTGTGTAACCTTCTTTAACTTGTTTGTACCTATAAACTTGTTAAAACCTTCATGCAATAATGATTCCAAACTTATTCCAATCTGATGTACATACAAAATTAGGGGTCACTTTGGTTGCAAACTCTTTGACAAGTTCTTCACTCAAAAAACTGCTCAGGAAGACAGATTTGCCCCATCTTCTTATTTATATTTGAGGGACTTGCACTAGGATTATTTTCACCAAACTTTGAAATATTGATCTAAATCTATTTTAAATCATTCTACAACAAGTGGCATCTCATTTGAAGGTCTACAACTCATGTTATTTATGATAGTCATGAGGGGGTTAAAAACAGGACAGCTGACTGAGAATTTCACGGTTTACCCCTCTAAACACCTTACCAAGCCTCAAAATATTTCACACATCTAAATTTTTTATCCCTATAAAGCTTTCCTCAAAGTTTCATCTTATCTGGATCATCCATTCCCAAGTTATGCACTTTTTAGAGCTGCTAAAAGTGGGGGTTTGCATTACTTACAGACCTGATGACTGAGTTTTGAACATAACTCTCTCTCCAGGTGTCCAAAAACTCTAAAATAACTTGTAACATGTTATAAAAATCACATTTAGCATGTCTATAAATTTTCATAAGATTTAGATCATTTGTTTGAAAGATATTCTACTTTTAGTGAGCTTAAACCCTTCTTAAACCATCACCTACAGGCCTACTGTCTGTATTTTTGCAATATCTCCTTATATAGACCTGAAATAGGCCTAAAACTTTGTCCAAAGTCCTATTTCAACCATCCAAATATGATCCTAAAATTTCATTAGGTTTGGATGAGGGAAACTCCAGATATCAACGTTTTAGTATTTCAACTCTAGACTAGGATTTGACAGGACAACAAGCACCCAGTTTGCAATTATCTTTGTTTAAAAGTTTCAAATTCCTTTTCAACACTTCACACTGCTCCTGTAGGTTTTCCTACAACTTCTCTACACTTTTCCTTCTTTGACTTACCTCAAAAACCATCTACAACATCATCTACAATGCATGTTTCTTCTTGACAAGCAAATTGTATATACCTGATTTCATAGAAAATTGCAATCAAGATTATATGTGATGTTCATAGGCACTTTAAAGTATTGAAAACCACATTATATCTTATATTTTTACCCTTAAACTATCCTTTCACAAGAGAATGATTTCCTTATTCAATGAAAACACCAAAATCTCATAGAAACATGCTCAAACAATAGTTCATACAAGCCACTTTACATCCACTGGTTGTAGCTTTGCAAACACTTAGGGGCTTGCAAGAACACTGTTCAAGCCTGGGAATACTAAAAATCACTGTTACAAGACTTCCTTGTCTCAATACTCTATTTCAACAACTTATCCATTCATTATATTGCATGTACACACTATATTTTTCAGTTCAGACCAACATCTTCAAGTTGTCACCGTGACATATCATGATGAGAGAAACTATACCCTGCAACCTGTAGCAACATTTCACATAACTGTCCAATCCATGATACACATTATAGTCTTTAAAACTTTGATATTGCCTTTGAAAGGTACTAAGGTCATTTGAGCACTGCTATAGACTCATAAGGAAATATGATAGTTTTCTTGTGACTATTCTGAGTCATTATGTATCTCTTGTGATCCATTGATTGTCCTTGAACATAGTTGATCCTGTATTGTTCATAATGAGGTTGTGTTAGTTGATAATGAAATAGTGCCAGTTTTGATGTGAAGAATGTATTTCTTATTACATAAGGGTTTGTATTCCTGCAAATAATGGTGTGAATGCAAATGTGTTATCTCTGTGCAAGACTTAGAGCAAAGAAGAAATAATATAAGGATAAAGAACTACAACCTGCTCTTGTCATGGTGCACCTTTGGTTCCAGCTATTCCAATTTGGTATCATTATCTCTCGTGTCAAGATGGAACAAGCTTCTGATCACCCTTCATAACATTTAAGACCTTTAGGTGTGCATTCTTACCTCAGAAAGCTCCTCTTCTTAGCATCGACTGCTTAACTTGGACCTTTTGTGCATCCTCTAATATCTTTCAGTGCAGTGTCATACCTTTGAAAGCTTCTCCTGCTAATGTCAAATCCTTAACTTTGACCTTTCGTACATCTACTCTTTATGATATTCTTCTCCAGTCCCTTGCAATTTCCTCTTCATCTATTAGACTATTTTTTGTCATTTATTTAGACCTAGTTGTATTAGGAAAGCTACCCAACAATCAAATACTGATATGTTTGGTGAATGCCAAGGAGTCACATCAAACTCCTACCACCAAGGCCTCTCTCTATCTGATGGCAGTTTAACCCTAAAAAATTTAGCAGCAAGAAAAATGGCTCCGTAGCTATATGTTGGGGTTTAAACTGGAGGCACAAAGTGGTAATCAATCTACATGCATGAAATCATTTTCTAATTTGCAAGCCAATTGATCCCAATTTCTAGGGGCAATGAATTTGTGAGGGATTTCCCCTTGTTCGCAGATAGGGTCATGAAGGAAAATGCACATTACCTATGTTTTCTATAGCACTAGAGGTTCATCGGTTCTGTGTTAGTAAAATGAGAGAGTCCAAAGGTCATTTTAGTATGTGTCACTCTCCATGTTCTACTTTGGGTTTTGAAGAGCGCTTAACCCGGTTGGTGGGTTTGTTTGACATGGGTCTATTTTTCCCACTCAACTTTTTTTTGTTGTTCAATACATGGAGAAAAAAACAACATATACGATACTTTTAAAGCTATACATGGAGAAAAAAATAGTAGATACAATATTTTTTATAGATTATTTTAAAATCTTTGTTAATTTTCTTTTTTTATGATTTATCAATTCATTTGTAACCCCATAATATTAATTTTATATTTTTTGGCATGTGCTGCAGTGAAAATGGTGCTTGATGAGACCATTTGACAACGATGCAATTTTAGATTTTACAGGTTAGTGCAAACATCCTCCCTTCCCATTGAACCTACAAAAATCTCTGAAACTCGTAATATAGCTATAAGTGTTGGGTAGGATACTATCCGAAACTCATAATATAGTTAAAGGTGCTTCAATAGTATCTAAGTTTGTTCATTTTCTTAAAGATATCTGCACAAAGAAATGCATCAAAGATACCAATCATTTGTCATGCAGTTCCCAGGCTAGAGTAGTTATGGTAATTTTAAGTCAACACATCCCTACAATGGAGTGTTACAGTGCTTGCCTCAAAGTTCCACAATATAAATAGGTCAATTACGGTTGTCATAAACAAATTTCATATAAAAGACAGAACAAGAAACATCTCCAGAGAAGCAACCAAGGATCGTATAAGGAGCAAGACTAACATGCATCTAATTTTATCGAGAGATTGGAAACTTGAAATTAGGGGTTTGAGAGATTCTATTCCTTCTTTCTCAACAATAAGGCTAGGGTGTTGGCATTGTACTGCCCTCAGGGAATAGTCTACAGACCAAAGAACCTTTAATACATACAATCCTTAACAAGTGTATAACTTCAAAGATTATATAGAGAAAAGCATGAAGGGAACAAGGTAGCACCTTCACAACTCAGAACTGCGATAAAAGGCCAAGAAACAATAGTCTCAACCTTGTCTTGAAGGACAATATTAGGAGATAACAAAGTACTTGTGATGCACCATCAGAGAGATAGTGGAGATACAACTGATCATAGGTTTGTATATTTTACCAAGTTGTGCAGGTTGGTCAAATCCTCTTCCTTAATAAAGGTGTCTATTTTCTCTTTCCAGGCTTCTCAATACATTTATTTTGTTGTTCAATACATGGAGAAAAAAATAGTAGATAGGATACTTTTGAAGCTATATGATTCATATAATAGCTGATTCAACCCATAATGGTACTGATTTCGGGACAACTATTAGCGAGAGCTTTGTTTAGCATAGTTCTCCATAACTTTGTTTATTTAATTATGAGAGTACAAAATTACTTTACCATTGTTAGTAAAGCAGACCTCTGACTTTTGCACTCACTGCAACCATCCAATTACTACAAAATTTAGTATTCGGGAATGTTTTCATAGCACTTTTTTTTATGAAATTCAGAGAACCTTGTGACATGGCCTCTAAGTTTTAACACTCTAGTATTAGTAGCTGTAAAACCAACTTTGCGTATTTATTTATTAATATTTCTCATAGCTCACATTATGTTTTTGTTTAAATTACTTGCTTTGTAGTTTTAACTTATATTTTGTTTTCCAAGGATAACTTTGTATTAAATATCTTGAGGCTTCATTGGTTTTTCTAATGTTCCCACTTGTGACAAGTTGTAACATACATAAGTCATCTGTTTTTGATGTCTTTATCTTCTAACTCTCATTCTTTTAATTTCTATGTCTTATAGATTATTTAAAAATATTTATACATTTTCATTTATATTGATTCATTTGTAACACTATAATATTAATTTTATATTTTTTGACACATGTGCAGTGAAAGGTTTGGATAATAATGAAAACGGTGCTCGTTGAGAGTTTAATGGCATTATTGCAATAGCCATGAATTTTATATCCTGCAATCATTGCATTCTATGATGTCACGTGTATAACTCATTTTGTCAATGAGATGTGCCTTGTTTAATCTACCTAGTTTGCATATGCGCCTATGAGGGTTTTCGGCCAAAACCATAACATTTGGAAAAAAATTGCACTCAATTTTTTTAATGTACATTTTGATTTTATACCAACGCTCCAAGTTTTGTACAATATTTTATGATGCTAGCAAACAATGATGCGTCGGGATTTACATCTACAATTGCATTTGATTAAAATTTTGTTGATCTTTTTGACAAGCTCCTTCTGTGCATATCCATAATTATTTGGAGACTATGGAATCACATTTTGTTATTTATATAAAAGACACTTTGTTTATATATTACATTTTTAGATGGTAAACCAGGCTTGCTTAAATGATTGAAGGATTTGAACCCCCATTCACTGTTTGATGAATTTCAATTCCTCATTAGGAAATTGCACTAACCAAATATAAATAGTCTATCAATTAACTTGAGACAAATGTGTTGGGATTCAACTTAGAATGTAATTTTTTGTACTACTATAAAAGTTAAAAATAACACATCTTCATCTTGCAAATAAAATTTAGTACAAGTAATCTCAGCCCAAATGATAGATTAGACACAAGCAAAGGGTGCTAGTATTAGTCCATACACAAGACCATAGAAAATGGTGCAAGGTAGGTTTAATCAAGGTTAAAGAGGTGTTATTTTCATCGTATCAAAGTGTTGACAGTTTTACAAATGGTGACTGAGAATTTTTTTGTTTTTATTCTTAGTATTGGTGTGTTGTGGAAACTTAGGGAGATGAGACTCCAAGACTTGTAAATGATGGTTGAATTTTGAAATGGATATAGATAACTCAGTACATTTTCAAGATGTTTGCCCACAACACATGCATACTTGTATAATATTAATGTAAATTTAGAGTAATTTTTAAATATTCTAAACTAATAAAAAGAACATTAAGCTTATTTTTTTAGAATCTCAAGATTCCTTTTTTGGGCATGTCACGTCAACTTGTTATGATATGAACTAGTTCATTTTGTCTATAGCAATGGATAAATTCTTGGCGGAACTTGATATATTTTAATTGCTCCTTTACTTTTACTAAGTCATATTTCAAATTAGTTGGTTGTGTTGCATGTAATATATCTCATTTGAGGTTTTCTTTTATTATGACTTCAACAATGACTTTGAATCAATGACTCGACATTATCCTCATTCATTCTAATTTCATGCATTAAATTAAATTCAATGCTTTGTGTAAATGAATTTACATCCATTGAAATTATTTTATTTTATATGTAAATGCATTTTTTTAATTAGGTATTTATATGGACATATATTAATAGAGTCCATGACTAAATAAATGATAAGTGTTAATATAAAAATAGACTTATCATAGTCTTTATATGATAATGTACCTAAACAATTATATTTGATAATCTTCCCAATTTATCTACCGTTGTCTATTTGAAAGACTTGAAAAGTGCAAGAGGAGTGTGGTCACAAAATTAAATTATAATCTCTTATTGAATAAGGAAATATCAATTAGAATATTCTTAACTAGGAAATATTGAGATGCAAAAGGAACTTCTGATTTTGTCAGTAACTAAGATTGAGTATGCTTTTCATCTTAAATAATATTGTTTCACCATCTTAATTATTTGAAGAATGATAAATTATTAAAGAATAACATTAAAGTAACTGGTAATAGGTTTTGAATGTATTCAAACCCACTATTTATAGAGAAGTTGTATTAAGAAAATAATATTTGAGTGAGAAATATGATAAATATTCTATTTGACATATAAGGGTAGAAATAAAAAGGGGTAAATAAAATTGCAATGGAAAAATGGGTAAGTAAGGTACATGGAAAAAATAGGGGTATTTTCATTTTAATAATATAACGAGAGGGGTATTATCAATTGAGTAAGTAGAGGTAAAAATTAAACTCAAGGGTATTCTTTAATACCCTCCGAACGCACGTGCTATACCATATTTTTACTAGGTGACCCCCGTGATGTAACCATGGTAATGGTATGTTGTGGAGTTGCCAATCCTTGGGTTCTCTTTTGTGGTTGGGTCATTACTAGTATTTTTTCATTAGGGAAAGTGTGGCAACGACATGTATATGGTGTTATTAGGTTGTCTATGTGGGTCGATGTTTTGTGTAAGTGTCTTATGTGATGTTAAGTTTATCTATTGGAGCCCATGTGGTGTTGTGTTGTGAGCATTTAAAGTCAAAAAATTATTATTCGGATAATTTTACTATTGTATTTGTGTGTTATATATGTGGGTGTTACAGCTTTTCTTTCAAGTAACTTATCAAATCATAATAAAGAGAGCGTGGGCACAATCCATTCACATGTGGTCAAAATCGAAAACAAATCTTCTATAGTCATTGCTATAAGCTTGGTTTATCTTGAATTGCTCTAACAATGCACTACCAAATGATGCCATAACAACACTATCTCATTACAATGAAGACTATAATACAAACACAAAACCTTTGATATACTATTAGTGTTAAGAAAGTCAAAGGCGGGGCAAACGAAACATTTGTGACTATTGGAGAAACTGAATTTCATAGTTAAAATGATCATAATTTATTTGGAAATAAAGTTTGGTTTTGGACAAACTCCTCTGTGTGAGTGGGGTAGTTGTCTATTATACAAATAAACATAAGAAAACATCCATAAAGAAGTAGATAAAGAGTGTTAAATTTTTTTATATGGCATCATGATCATCTTTCTTTAAGTGAATTCCCTCATATTTTAAGCGTTGCACAGGTTTTATTGTCTAAAACTCCAAAACCTTCTTCAACATTTTCCTATAATGTGTCGAAATGGGAGCTTTACAGCAAGACATGAGTATTATTAAGAGTGTAATGGAAAACATATTTCTATTATATTTAATTGCAAGTGACCTAGTAGACATATATGCAAAATGTGGAAGTATTTAAAAGACACAAATTGTTTGACAAAATGCCTCAAAGGGATTCATTTTATGCCAAAATGGAATATTTTGAACAAGGGTCTTAAGAATTGACTTTAAAATATGAAATAATTATAAATAGATATCCACAATACAATTTGCAAACAAAATATCCGAGATAACCTTTAACAAAATGACAGTTATCAAGAAGCAGATGTCACAGAAAACAACTTGACAACATTGATTTATAAAAACTTCTCGAGTATATGGTTATGACTATTGAATAATGTCAAGGGAATGAAGACTAGGAGAAAATACATGCCGCTCACATTTCTCATGTAAATGTTCACTTGTATGCATATCACTGGAGGCTTCAACAGCACCATCTTCGTAAACACGGTTATTTAGGGGCATGAGAACCTTTGGGTGTTCCATAGTTTTTCAGAAGCTCAAGACTTTTTTAAAGGCTTCGTCTCCTTTCTGCAGGACGAATTTTGCATGTTTACTCATAATGTCTCCCAAAGACATGGTGATAGAGAATTAATTCGCAAGAGGCATAATGAATGTCAGGGTTTTGGCAGAATTCACATTGAAGACCATGATTTCTAAAGGTGGGATTAGAGACAAAGAGGTAGATGAAAATCACAGGGCTTGAGAAATGAAGAACAAGGGGCTGATGGGAATGAAGAACCAGGAAAACAACGAACATTCAGTTTTTCTCTGATGTTATTCAACAAAGGGAATGATTCCAATAAAATCTTCCCAATGTAGATAATTGTGCTAAGATGATTGATTATGATGGATATTGACTTGAATACAATATGTATATAAAACATTAAAGTTAAAATGACTATAAAAAAATTAGCATTCACTCCGTGTGTTGCTCATTTGGTCCAGTAAATTGTCAGGACTCAGTAGCCTTGAATATAAGACAACACACTTCAATTTCTTTTGTGCACAACTATAGCCCAACCAGAGTCCTTTAGAGGGAGAGGCTCAGAAACAACTTTCTTGTTTTGAGCCATAATCAATCAGCATATCAGACTAGTCCAAGAGGTGAAGAAGAATAGATTCATTCATTTCAGCCTGCATAAGTTTGTATTCTTCATGATTTTATCGCCTAAGTAAATGAAACAGGGATGCTTCATAAACACGAATAATATGAAATTTAATTATTTAATTGCATGTATTCCTAGAAGTCTCGTAGTTTTGGTAAAATCTAATTCTTGCAAGAGACTACTCAAACAATAAAGAAACTAGATAATATAAACGAGTGTTAAAATCAGGTCTAATTATCTAGCTAAAGGTTCAAACTTGTAGTTTATTGGTAACTCACTTTTCTAAAATTTCTTTTATAAATCAGTAATTGTGTCCAGATGTGGTTGGCAAGAGCCACTTTAATAGAGAGCTTTATCGCATGTAAAATGGAGTCAATATTTGCAGAAGCACATCAGAGCTTATAAATCTCATCTTGGCATTCATGTCTACAAAAAAATTACAAACCCGGTAAAAGTGAGGCTAACAATGGATAAAATATGTATGTGTAGAATATTCTAGAATATATATTGATTTTGTACTAATTATTGATCATAATATAGTTCTCCTGATATCATCCATTTTTACTCTATACTTTGATTTGCTTTGCACTTTTAGCAGCATACAAATATTTTCTTTTCTGGAGGAAAAGCAGTACAAGCAAAAAACTATATATTTTAAATATATAATATATATACATTTAATATTTATATATATATATATATATATATATATATATATAGTTCTACAAAGAGGATAATTGTAAGTGGGAGTCTAACTATACAATACACAGAAAAGTGCAGATATATCGGTATAAACACCTCAAAAAACAAAATACAAAGTGCATTGTAAAATGTAATATTTAATTTAATTTAGATATTAATGTCCACAGAAGGCCAAGAATGGCCTATGGGACAGAAAAATACAAACCAAGAACCAAAACATAAAGGGAGTGCCAAAGCATCTCCAGAAACAGAAAAAAAAAACAAATCAACTGCTAGAAGGTTGCAAAGCTTGAAACCAATAGAAAGTGTGTTGTCTAACACATCTAGACTAGGTTGTTTGCATATGAGATCTCTTAAGATTCCTGAAATCAGTAATTTGGAAGTAAGAACTAATATTTTTGTACTCATTTGTATTTGAGGACTACAATTTGAGTGTTCTTTCCCGAATTTGAAGTATCTCATGAATAAATAAAGCTAAGCATTTCTGATCTTCATATCGAATGAGGCTCCTTAAAGATCCATTGGAATCTCTGAAAAGACAATGATATCTTCCACGGATTTCATAGTAGATGGGACACTTGAATATAAAATGCTCTTCACTTTCAGGTTCTAGAAAACACAACTAACAAATACGCTCATGTTGTGGAAGGCTATGATCAGATTCCATCCGTAGAGGGTGAGAGCAAATGCAAAACTGAGCTAAAGGGATCCTTAGGCATGAAGGAAAAAACCTCTTCATGTATTCAAGAATTTTGTTTTGATCTTCATGGAAGCAGAATAAAATTGAAAATAGTGAAGAAGTTTTGGTTTCAAAGGCTCTTTTGGAGCAAACCATGTAACTTTCAAATAAGATTTAGTGAGCTCTTCTCATATACCCCTGTTAACTTCTTGTTTAGTGAGTTGAGGAGCATTAATAGAAAACCCAATAGGAAAACATGCAAGGAGAGGCACTAATATAGAAAGGTAGTTATTGAAGTTCTGTGTTTTATCAATGATGTACATAATTGAGTGAGGACCATGAAAAAGAAATGCGCACAATCAAACAATATAAGAAAATTTTGGAAGGTTGTAATGGAATTTTTATTGGAAGATTGAGTATTCATATACTATTATGGAGAAACAAATGTGAGTATATTTATTAAAATCAATTGGATGCTTGTGCTCACCAAAAGAGAGAGAAAACTAAGTATGTTTGATTGAGACAATGGTGTTTTCAATTGCCACAGTGAATGTTCCATTGAGCTCGAGGTGGTGGAGAAAAACAAAATTTTGGAGATCTGTCTTTCTTATATTCTTCAAAGGTATTTTTGACAAATTGAGGGAAGATTGTGCTTACCAATAGGTGGTGCAAGGTGTAGTCCAAGGAGCCAAATTTTTTTGCACAATGCATTTTACCATGTGTTTATAGTAATATGGTTTTCCAAAATTACATTTTGGACACAAAGAAACATGTTTTTGTTCGTCAAGGTCTAGTTTAATGAGATGACTACATTCCACACAAAATGCTCGGAGTTTGATGAAGTTATATGTTTTTGACCGGAGGATCCCTATGATCTACATATTTCTACAAATTTAGTTTTCATTATATAGACCATATTTCTACAATGATCTCTTTTCGATTCTTTTATTTGGGCATGCGTATGGAGATGGGGGACCAAAAAGTGGTCAAAAACTATTTTTTGGCTATTTGGACCATAACGCACTTGTGTTATGGTTCATCATGTTATACCACGACAACACTAAAAATGAGTGCATTATAACTGACTGACTTGGAATTACTAAGCCATAACACACTTGTGTTATAATGTTATAACACGTGAGCGCATTACGATTCCTAAAGAAAAAGAATACCTGGTATTGGATGAGACCTCCCATTTCATTTTTCCTAGAAAAAAATTATTTTGTGTAAAAATGTGAGCAAGGAATAATGCGAGAAGGTTTCTAGAGCTAAATTATTGTTTCGAGAATGAATCAACTAGGGCAAAGAGTCCGGAAGGTGAGATTTAATTGAATTCGAGTAATTTTAGTCATTAAACTTAGATTTTCTTGCATTGTTCTGATTCGTTTTTTAATTTTTAGTGGATCCAATCTCTTCACCTGAAAACCCTCCTTTTCCTAGACCAGGGTGAAAAAAACCTACCTGAAACACCTCCTTTAATTCCTATACATCCTCCTAATACCTAAGAAAACCTTTTAGGGGAGATTCAAAATAACAAAGCTCAAATTCAAGGTTTAATAAATACCCTAAGAAACCCCAATGCCACGAGTACCCATTGCAAAAACTTGCATCATCATTAAAGTCATTAATATCTAATATTGATAATGTGATGGGTCAAATAAGCATATGGGAGGGTTATAAAACCAATTGTCACAATTTTTATGTAGAAAAATTGTCTTACGATGCGGTGAAGGAAAAAATCACCAAAGACAAGTTGTGTGCTTTATTCACTGACCCCAAAATCAATGCACCCTTACTATTGAGTTGTAGAATATTCTTGATCCATTGGTGTGACCATGAGGGATAAAAAACAATTTTTTTTTGGATAGATAGTGGATGGTTTTTGACTCAACTACCTTGCAAAAATTTTGAGGTACCATAATATTTCTTGAGGAAACTCTATTGTGAGTTCATCCTCAACAAAATACCAAACTATTTTGATATTCAAGAGTTCTAAGGTAGAGGAAAATTCTTTACACATGATATATGGGGGGCAAACATTTGTAGAACTGACCATTTAAACCCCTTACTTGCCCATCTATTCAACATGTTTCAATCCCTTCATTTTGAAGGAGATCATGGAAGTTAAGATACTCAAGTCTATTAGTTCATTGACACATTCATTACTTCAACATGGCACCCATCTCTCCTAGATGATGGTCCTTCAAGTCATCAAACATCATATAACATAGTTTATCATGATTATGGGAGTCTAGGAACCTATGTGGTTGATGAGGCTACTCCACAACCTAGTGAGAATACTCCACAACCTAGTGAGGCTGCTCCATAGCCTAGTCAGGATGCTCCACAACCTAGTCAGATTGTTCCACAGGATGAGCATGGTTTTCAATTGGAGGAGACACGTCATGATTCTGTGTTGGACACTATCATCATCATAGATGATCTACTAGATTCAACCTTTAGTATTGACCAACAAGTAATTTTACATGAAGTTAAATGTAATTTAGTATATATTTTTATACTAAATTTTATAATTAATAATATTAATTCATTATGAATGAAAATTAACTGAGTCATGTGTATTTTTTATAAACTTTTAGGGTCAAACTACACATCCATTATCACATTCCACTTCCTCACATTTGTTTATGGGCACGACAACCCCTCATGTCTAAATTTGTAATAAATTAATAAATATTTTGTGTTAATTTGTTTTCCATATAGATATGTTATCTTAAAATGAAAATTTGATGTTGAATGGGTAGTCTATGGACCTTTAATTCCGAGGATGTCGGTATGAGTGATGTCGGAAATTTACTAATGTGAGTTTTGTATTTTAATCATCATTTATGGAGATAATGAACTATATTTAATGTATGCAGATAATGTCATGTAACTTATATGTGTGTAACCTTGTTCTTGTTTTTAGTTGATGATTCATTAGAGTCTCTTGTAATGGCATTCGACGATAATTAGATGTTGGAGTTATATGGAATAGTGTATGTTGTGCCTCTTACACATGTATGAGATAATAATGTAATTTTCATAATGAATTGTTTGTACTAAATAACATCATTTAGTATAAATAAATGACATTCATATGTATTCTAATTTTATTCATCATGGTTACCACAAGAGGAGGTGATAACTCAAGTTCATGCAAGTTCATTGCACCTAAGGTTTTTCCCCGAGGTTGATCTTGAGAGGAAGATGATGATTCCAAGGGATTATGAGATTACCGTAAGTATTTATTTGTAATTAATGTCATTTTATATGTTATTAGTTATTTTAATGTGTATATTTGTTATTTATATTAATAGGTGGATCTACAATCATCCCTTGAGTGTAGGAGGTCTGATCGACAGAAGGGACATCCACTTATGAGATTGGTCCATCTTCCTAACGGTCCAGATTGTTTGATGATACCCCATAGTTTTGATGTATATGCATTTTGTTGTATGCCTTCATGGCATATAGGTGTAGATTTGTATTTTGTTGATGTATATCATTGTATGCCTATATGGATTTGTTTAGACATTCATTTTGTTCAAATTTTGTATGCCATCATGGATTTCAAAAATCAATATAATATACAAGAGACAAAAATATTTGTTGTCAAACTTGTATAGTGGATCAAGCACTCTTTATATGTATCTAAGTAGATTAATATGATTCCATATGTATGTTATGCTAACATGTATTACTAGTTTTATTTTATTTTTTGTTTTGAACATGGTATTAAAATATATACAACTAACATACAATTTAGCCACTATTATAATCATTCAATGCCATCAATTATAATCATATAATGTCAATGCCAATGCCATCCACTTCCTAAATCTCAATAATAATATAATTCAACAACACTATGAGAGAGAGGTTTAGAGAGAGAGAGAGAGAGAGAGAAGAGAGAGAGAGAGAGAGAGAAGAGAGAGAGAGAGAGATAGAGAGAGAGAGAGAGAGAAGAGAGAGAGAAGAGAGAGAGAGAGAGAGAGAGAGAGAGAGAGAGAGAGAGAGAGAGAGAGAGAGAGAGAGAGAGAGAGAGAGAGAGAGAGAGAGAGAGAGAGAGAGAGAGAGAGAGAGAGAGAGAGAGAGAGAGAGAGAGAGATGAGAGAGAGAGAGAGAGAGAGAAGAGAGAGAGAGAGAGAGAGAGAAGAGAAGATGAGAGAGAAGATGAGAGAGAGAGATGAGAGAGAGAGAGAGATTTGAAGAGAGAGAGAAGAGAGAGAGAGAGAGAGAGAAGAGAGAGAGAGAGAGAGAGAGAGAGAGATTTCCAGAGAGAGAGAGAATTAAAAGAAATTCAGAAGGCAGAGAGAGAGATTGAGAGAGAAGAGAGAAGAGTGGAGTATCGAGTGAATTCAAAAGAGAGAATAAATGTTTTCATTGACATAAAAATTTAGGGAGATCCTTAAGAGAGAGAAAAAGTAAAAACTTTGATGAGAGAGAACCTAGTAATGTATCTTTAAATCTAGAGATGGGAAATTTGAGAGAGACTTCTACAAAACCTCTCTCCCAAAGAGAGAGTCCAATTCTCACTTTTCTTAAAGAGTAACGAATGAAACATGGATGAAAACCTTCAATTAGATTAGAGTGTTGTATCTAGAGATATTTTACAATCATACACTTAGGGATCTAAATTTATGGTGCCCAAATTTCTCGGTGGGATGTTAGATGCTATTGAGGTGTCGTTTTCACTACCCAACCATCTCGATCCTTTCCATGGCTACATTATTCCAACGATGTCTCTTGAGTCCCATGAGAGAAAAAAATAGGAAAACTTTGACAAGTGATTTATTACAAAGTGTGACACTGGGAAGGTCTCATCTAAACCTATAGATGTGAATATGGTCTATCTAAAAATCCTCTCTCATTTTCTCCCATCTCCCACTCATTTTCTCACGGTCATAGTGAATGAAATGTGGCAAAAACCTTCAATTAACATTAGTTTTAGGGCATCTAGAGATATATTTTGTAATCAACCTCATGGAACCCAATCGATGGATCCCACACATTTGAATGGGATATTAGATGTTATTTGAGGTGTCATTATACTACCTAACCATCCCGATCCTTTTCGAGATACATCGGTTCAACGATTTCTCATAAGCACCCGTGAGAGTAAAAATTAGGTTAACTTTGTGGGTGATTTATCAAAACTATGGCACTTGAGGAATGTCTCATTTAAAATATAAATGGGAATCTAGTCTTATACAAAATCCTCTCTTAGTTTCTCCCATATCCCACTCATTTTCTCATGGTCACATCAAATGAAATGTGGCAAAAACCTTTAATTAACATTAATTTCAAGGCATCTAGGGTGATATTTTACAATCGACACCTCATGGCACCAAACCGATGGTTCCCACACATATGAGTGGCCATTAGACTCTATTGAGGTGTCATTCCAGTACCTAACCTTCCCGAAACATTAGTCTACATCGGTTTAACAATGTCTCTTAACCACCTTGAGAGAAAAATGTAGGAAAACTTTGACAAAGTGATTTATCACAAACCATGGCACACTGGAAATGTCTCATCTGAACCTACAGATGGAAATATGGTCTATATAAAAAACAATCTCTTTGTTTCTCCCATATCCCAACCATTTTCTCTGTGGTCGCAATGAATGAAATGTGGAAAAACCTTCAATTAGGTTATCAATTTTCGGGGAATGCATCTAGAATGATATTTCACAATCGACACCTCATGCACTAAATTGATGGTTCTCACACATATAGGTAGTACATTAGAAGTTATTGGATCTATTTTTCTATTTCCCAACCACCCTAGTCCTTCCTGGATACATCGATCTTGAAATGTCTCTTACGCGCCCTAAGAGAAAAAAATAGAAAAACTTTGACATGAAATTTCTTGAAAACCATGACACTTGTGGAATGTCTAATATGAACATATAGATGGGAATCTAGTCTATCTAAAAATTCCTCTCTCTATTTCTCCCATCTCCCCCATTTTCTTGCAATCATAAGTGAATGAAATATGGAAAAATCCTTCAATTAACATTAGTGTTAGGGAATCTAGGGAATATTTGTAATTTGAACCTCATGTCATTGAACCGATGGAACTCACATGTTTGAGTGGTCTATTAATTGATATTATAGGTTTCATTCCATTTCCCAACAATCCTAGTCCTTCCTGGATACATCGATTCGATGATGTCTCTTTAATTACCCAAAGAAAAGTAGACAAAATTTGATGGGTGATTTCTCGCAAATTGTGGCACTTGAGAATGTCTCATATTGACCTACATATGGGCATTTGATCTTTATAAAAAATCCTCTCTCTATTTCTCTTATATCTTGCCATTTTATCATAGTCACATAGTGAATGAAACATGGTAAAACCTTCAATTAACATCAATGTTCAGGGCATCTAGGGTGATATTTTGCAATCCACATTTCGTGGCACCAAACTGATGGCTTCCACATGTTCTGAGTGGGGTTTTAGATGCTATTGGAGGTGTCTTTCCATTTCCCAACCATCCCTTCCCTTCCTAGAATACATCACTCTAACAATGTCTCTTAAGTGCCATGAGAGAAAAAAGTAGGCAAACTTTGATGAGAAATTTCTTGTAAACCATGGCACCTAGGAATGTCTCATCTAAACATCTAGTCCATGTAAAAAAATATTCTCTTATGGTCCATTTTCTCATGGTCATGGTGAATGAAATGTGGAAAAAACCTTAAATTATTATCAATGTCAGGGAATCTAAGGTGATATTTTTCAATCGGCACCTTGTGACACCACACCAAAGGCACCCACATTTTTGGGTGGTCCATTAGATGTTATTGGAGGTGTTATCCGCTTCCAAACTGGGTCCTTCTTGAAATACATCAATTTGACAATGTCTCTTAAGTGCCCTATATGTAAAATTTACAGAAAAATTTGATGGGTGATTTGTTACAAACCATGACACTTGGGAATGTCTCGTCTGAACCTACAAATGGGTATTTGGTCCATCTAAAAACCTTTACTCCATTTCTCCCTTATCCCACCCATTTTCTTAGTCATTGAATGAAATATGGCCAAAAATTCAATTAACATTATTTTCATAATCTAGGGTGATATTTTAGATTCAACACCTCATGACATTGAATTGATTGTGCATCACATTCGAGGTGGACCATTAGATGTTATGGAGGTGTCGTTCCTCTTCCCTCCCCATCTATCTATCCTTCATTCCCCTACTCTATCTCTCCTGAGAATGTGTAAGAGTTTTTAAAATGTCAAAAAGAGCAATTTCATACAATACATATGGTAAAATGAGAATGTGTTCTTGTTAAAAAAATGTTCAAAAAGAAATTTCATACAATATAGGTGGTGAAATGAGAATTTTTCTTCTTAAAAAAGAGCATTTTTTCTCATATAATATGGTCTCTCTCTCTCTCTCTCTCTCTCTCTCTCTCTCTCTCTCTTTCTCCTCCCTCTCTCTCTCTCTCTCTCTCTCTCTCTATCTATCTCTCTCTCTCTCTATATCTCTATCTATCTTTATATTGATATATAATATATATGCATCTACTAATATAATAAGATCAAGTGACCAATCTTAAAACCAAAGGTCCTAAAATAAAGGAATCAAAGGATCATTTTGAAGAAGATATTAAATATTCTCTTCACTTCAAGAATATAAATTATTTACTAATGGTGTCAACCATGTGAAGGTGGAAGATTTTTTGAACCACTAACCTACATTAATAACATTAGTAGTGATATAAATAAATAAAATTAAAGGAAAAAGTACTCAAACACAAAACTTAATAATTCAACAATAGTACTTACAAACTATAAAACTTACGTGTCATTGTACCAATTCAATCCAATGAACCATCTAGGTCTGATCTAATTTTTAGGGTGTTAAGTATTGCTTCATGGTCAAACTCAAGAAATTTCCACAAGTTCTTATTGTCATGATCTACCACCATATTTGATCAATTGAACATTAGATGCAACAACAAGGTGAGAATAATGAATAATCTTTTTATGAGTGTCAAAGTCCTCGAACAACCACACATTGGATTTATTCATTGTGTATCTTCTAAGACCATGTTCTAGTAACAACCACATACCCCATAGATACTCTAGGCCTTCTCCATCTATGATCGAGGCTATCAATTTATTTTTTTCCTTAACACAATGAAACAAAAAATAATGTGTTCCTTATTTATTATTTATTTTGCAACAATTGCATAAACATGACCTACATTACATTGTACAAAAATATTTAATTTCAATAAATGATTCATAAATAAGTTACATAATGAGAAAAAATATTAATTTTAACAAAATAATGTACCTATAATACCTAGTTACACTAGATCTAATATATGGTCAAAGTCAACTAATGATTTTTTCATTGAGTTGTAGAGCTCATGGAGGTTGATATGTATCAAGTGGATGTAATTTTCTACAACACCATTCATTGACCCACTCTTTTGAATCATACTCATCCCAAAAATACATACATGAACATAAAAATGGCATCTTCCTTGTATGAATAGTCCATGAACATGAATTTGAACTTCTAAAAGAGTGCAACTCACTAGATCCCGTTAGTGTAAAACAATCTTCACATTTTTCTAAGGTATCTTATTCTACCAACCAATAAATCCTATGAATTGTAGACTGTACCATCATTACCTAGACCCATTGTTTAGTTACACCATTCCATTATGGATGTTGCATCATTAAACTTTGCACCATCTTTTACTTCAACTCTTCTCTTGTTAGGGATCTTTTAATAAATGATCATGCACCATAATTCTCTCCTTTTCCATGCCTAACCTCAATGGAATTATAAATATTTTGAACATCATTCATCCTATACATCCTTCTCAACTAGTAGAACATTCATGAATTCTTGAATTGTGATGTACAATTATCTGACCATATGATGTGTTGACCAAATATGATGTTTTTGTTACTCAAATTACCATAGAATATCTCAAAGAAAACTTACATGAACTCTGTAGAATGTGTACAATCATCACTAATATAGAAATGATACTCCTTCAAAATCTTTTTGTCTTCCTATGTGTTGTCGATAGCATGAGTGAATGTTATATGCACAAATATGGAAACTTGAATAGAGTTGTAGTATTGTGATTGCACTTCATTATGTGGTTTTAGTGTATAGTTATCTACAAAATAAACAAATGACACAATGGTACCAAGAGGAAATGTGTCCTTGCATAACCTAAATTTCTCATCTAACCATTGAGATTTGTGTGTATGTCGTGCATACTCATACACTATCTTCTCTCGAAATATAGTCATAAAATTTGATACACTTATTACTTGTTAGAGAACACACAAGGAGTCCACGCGGGAGAGAAGGCTAGGATCAAGGGCGTGGAGGGACAGAAGGACCCGTGCATGGAAGGCAAGTTCAACATTCAAGGACTTAGCCAATTTTGAGCATGACGACCTATTTTTAGAAGATGGCGTGTGGAACACACCAACGATGCGAGAGTGTGCACGCCATGCATTGTCTATTTTTGGAGGATCGGATCAAAGCATTTTGCATGGAGATGAGCTAAGAATAGGATTGACACTTTAGTTAACTATAAGAGGCCTATAGATAGCACACTTGCATGTGTGGCTATGCACTATGAATGGCGTGTGGCTATTAATAGCATGCGGCCTATTTTTGGAATAGATAAGTGGTGAAGGGAAAGTCCCCACCCTATATAAGAGTGTGATGGATGTATGAAGATATAGAGATATACACATATGACTGAATTATTGTAGTCAGATCCATACACGCATTGGTATCATTTGACATTATTGTAAGGAGCTTATGTGTTTTTAATAGATGGAAGATATTGGCTGAATCTAAGTGTCATTCTTGTGTGTAATCGAGTAGTGTATGTTATTGATTCAATCATGATTACTTGTTTAACACTTGTTCTGTCATAGATCTGAATGTAGCATACAATGTAGAATGATAGATTAGTTATGAATCTATGTGTTTCTTCCTTCATCATGCTAACATCCTACTACAACAACCCTAAAGAGGGACTTGGTACCTTTGCACGCTTTGGTGAGTGCTCAATCTAGGTTGAGTGATGTGCCAGCACGTCTAGGAGTTATCTAGTAAATTCTAGGCTGCATCATTGGTTCCATTTCTAGGACCTCTTTTTCAGTTGTTTTTAGGATGGTTCACGATGAAGACGTACTTGGTTAACTCTAGCAAGTATTGAGGAATGGATACATGATCTGGAGGAAGAATATGCATGGTGGTTCAGTAGTGGATCTGAGTTTAACGCACACACTTGGGTAGAACATAATCTATATGATAACTTATATGAGAGATTTTTCACCATCTTTCCAGTAGAATTATACGAGTGGCTTACTGCTTATGCATCTCAGTGGAATTGGAGGTATCACACTTTGTCTGGATGCGTAGGAAGAATTTCAGGCCCTTTATGATGTTGATTTGATCTTGGACTCACGTTGTGGATACGTGGTTTCATGGTGTTCTAAATAGTTATATTCTAGAATATTCAATTTTGACGATGTACTCTTGCCCAGGAGGTAGCTGAATTCTAGTTTTTGTGGTATCCAAGAGGAGTATATTTGTGAGGTATCCCATTGGTGATCAAGATCTTGATGGTAACTTTGAACCTAGGAGAGTAAACCGATGGCTAACTAAACTTCACCACATGTGAGGGTAGGAACAGGTTTGGTGAAAGATGGCAGACCTAGTGGCGAGAGGCAGAGAGAGGAAAGGTGGCTTAAGTTTAATGAGGCACATGAGAGGAGATAGAGAAGTAGCGTTACATTACAAAAAGTATGGCATTGAGGAGAGAGATGGCTCATGAAGGATTTACAGCTCACGTAGAAGACATGGAGCCAGAGCATCAAGAACTCCCCATCTTGGAAAACATGACAGAGATCCCCCTCGGCCTCACACAAAAGTGCACCAAGCAGAGACTACCTGGACCATGGGGTGCATCTTAATCCACCTAGTGACCTAGCCCTTGCACTTGGTTTTCTAGTATCTAGTATGACAAGTAACCAAAAAGCTAATTTGGGAAGTAGGAGAGTAGGAGTAAGTCAGGGAGCAAGTACATCAATGGCAGGATAGATGGCTTCAATGATATTTGGAGGAACATCCTTAGGCACATCATCCACATAGAATGTGAGCACGTAAATGTTGGATTCACCTCTGGAAGTGGAACTACCTCACAGATTGTAGGGGTTCAGTATAGTACTACTAGTCGAGCACAGGGGAGTACATCTACAGGTCATATTCCCACTACAGGTGGAGGATCAGGAGGTATAGGTGGTTCTAGTTCTGGTGGATCTGGTGGTTCTGGAGGTAGAGGGAACACAGAGGTTCTGGATCAGGTGGTCAAGGTCCACAACAACCATAGAATATTTATATGGAGATGTCTCTTCATCTCCCAGAATATAGAGTATAGAGGATGCTTTTGCGAACATGTGCATATGTGTGAAATCTTGTGGCGCTAAAGGGGATCATGGCTGTTGAGCGTAAGGCAAGTCAATTTGCTACTACATTACAGGGACATGTGCACATGCTGGTATAGGAAGTTTGACCCTGATCAAACTTGTGTGGATTATGCAACATTGAAAGATGCTTTCTTGAAAGAGTTCCATATCCCTTGAGTTTGAGCAGAAGAGTATTAGTGTGCTCAAGGATATCAAGCAAGGCACTACTGAGAGTGTATGTGAGTATGATGCTCATTTTAAGACACTTCTATCTAAGCTATCTTATGATATTCATGCTAGCCAACATGCACAATGGTTCATTGGAGGATTGATTACACCATTTAGAAGGGCATTGTCACATAAGACATACACTTGATCCATGTGAAAGCACTGGAAGTAATTTGCACATGCTTGAGGTAGTTGGGAGCATTGACACTGGCATTAGTCCATTCTTAGAGGCACATATTATAGCTATGGCAAAGTAGTTAGAGAAGCTATCAACAAATTCAGCCCATGAAACATGCTCAGGAATTTGGTGTATAGATTGTGAAGTGGAAGGTCACACCAAGGATAGTTTCCCTCACAGATCTATGCTCATTACTTGTTGGATTGTGAGATCTGTCATTTGAATCATGATGCTAGTCATTGTCCTTTGTTACACATGTGATAAGGAAGAATGTATCTTGCTTTTGCAAGATTTGCAGGTCCATGACCCATGATACTGAGGATTTTTGGTTGATTGGTCAGATCCAGGATGTTATAGACATTGGGGTATGACAGACAAGTGTAATAGATAATTCTAAGGGTAAGAATGAGCACCAGAGATCGGGATCATAATCCAACACACTATGATAGGAATGAGGGGCATTTTGAAGGAGGTCATGGAAGGGGACATGGATATCATGGTGGATATGGAGGATGAGGCCGTGGTGGAGGAAGAGGTGAGTTCCCTCATGGAACATGTTATACGTGTGGATCTCTTGACCACTATAGGCATGAATGTCCTCGAAATTGCATGTTCTTTCTATGGGAAGAACCATAGCTATGAAGAGTGCCCAACTTATATGAGCATCTGAGTAAGTAAGCATAAGCAAGAAAAAAAAGGCATCGGGATGGTTAGAATCCAGCGTGTGGTAGAAGATCAGTGGATGCCCAAGATAGTAGAAGGACTGAGGCATTGACAATGAAGATTACTACACATGCTGAAGTGGCACACAAGAGAAGCATTGCACCAGAAGCCTATGATCACCAAGGAGGAGGTTTTGCATGCAAGGTACCCAGATCCCACTCATCAGAAGGAGGTTTACCAGATACCATGGAAGTGCTAAGGAATCTTCAGGGTGAGATACAATACTTAAAGGAGTAGAAGAAAGCATCAGAGATAGTCCAAACTGATATCGATGATCTGTGAGAAGTGTGTAGAATGTTGCGCCAGGAGAACATTATCCCACTATTAGGAAGTTGGTTAAAGGGAACACTCCACACGTAAGTTTTGAAACCATAGATGGTAGATCCTGCATGTAAATCTTCCCCCTGATAGCATTGACTATGACAAGGAAATTACTCTGAATGTTGTTGTGGATGGGTGGTTGTTGAGCAACATATTGATTGATACAGTGCGAAAGTAAATGTGCTTACATTAGATGCATGGGTACAAATGGGGAGGCCTCCATTGCAGCCATCATCTAATGTGTTGTTTATGGAAAACCGGACTAAGGCTACTCCCATAGGAGTTTTGAAGGATGCATCTATAACCATACAAGGGGCCAAGTTCACTGGGGATTTTGAGGTATTAGCACTTGCGAAGTGGACAATTTTCCAGCCTTGCTTGGATGCCCTTGGTGTTATGCGAATAATGCTTGACTTGAGATTCAATAAGGGGTATATCAGCTTTGAGAACAAGGAGGAAAGGGTTGTGATACCATTGATAGATGGGAAGTCTACACCATATGTTGAGCCTCTAAGTGAGGAGGACTTAAACCAAATTTATGTACGCGTTGTTGTTCAGGACCCAGAGGTCAATGAGCCATCAAAAGAAGGCATCCTACAGTGGGAGGATTCTCATTCCATTAGTGATACTACATGAGTATTTCTTGTGACAATTGGGCTCATGGTACATATGAATTAGTAGGGCGTGAAGTAAAAAGCATGGTTATGCGCGTGTAAGAATGGACTTCGTTCGGTCCGACGGATAGGTAGCACAATACCTTGGTATATAGGGGAAAAAGATCTTCCTACATTTTTGAAAGCCATGGAAACACAGTGGACATAGATCAAATTAAGAGAAGAGCTATGTTAGTATATACCTTGTGTGGGACAACAATGCATGCATTGGTGGGTAGTCCACAGAGATAATCTTATAGAATGGGAAAAGATTGGAATCACCCTATCTATTAGGTTTGTAAGGAACAATGCACCTACGTAGATCTGCACTTATCATGGTGATCAACCTATTCAACATCACATTCAAGTAGTGTGAGAGACTCTAGATAGCAGGATATGAAGCATTACCACTTTCACTCTGGGTGCATAGATTGTACTCTACGCTACAAGGATGCACATGCACACTGTATGTATATATATGCAGAACTACATCGAGAGACTAGAAACTAGAAAAATTTGACTACAGGGATGATCCAGACCTTTGACTACTTTTCTTCTCAACCTCTAATAGAAGAGGCATTAAAATTTATCAAGCGCTTAACCATGGGAGATAGTGCAAAAGTAGAAGAGCATATTCGGAATTATTTGGTGAGATAGAGTCGGAGCACATTTTGAGAAGGAAGAAGAAATGGACTTCATACTACTTGAACGTGCTTTCCTTGAGAAAGAGAAGGGAAAGATGGTTTACATCGTGGATGATGAGGAAATTGAAAACCTGGATATTGAACATTCACAAGGGGTGCGTGAGGTCTTGGATAGTGCAGACAAGGATACACGCCTATCACAACCCATGAAGACAAAGAAGGTGAATATAGGTTCGGAGGCTGAGCCTAAGGAGGCCATAATTGGAGACTACTGGTCAGACTCGGAGGTAGCAAAGATCATTGAGTTACTCAGGGATTATCAAGACTTATTCCCATGAGGATATCATGAACTTAAAGGCATGCATAAATCACTTGGGGAAATGAAGATAAAGCTTAAAGATGGTGCACACCTAGTTAGAAAGAGGCCTTACAGAATGAATCCTAATTTGTGTGAAAAGGTAAAAGAAGAAATTGATAAAATGTTGAAATCTGGAATTATCAAACCCCTCGATGAGTCAAAATGGGTTAGCCCAATGGTGATCAATATCAAGAAGGATGGATGAATTAGAATATGTGTAGACTACAGGGAGTTGAATGTTGCATGTGTCATCACCGATCCATTCCCAATGCCATTCACTGAGGAAATACTTGGAAGGCATTGCAGGGCGCAAGATATACTCCTTTACAGATGGGTTTTTGGTATCATCAGGTTAGGATTGCTCAGGAGGATCAAGAAAAGACAACATTTACTACTGAATGGGGTAGTTTTTCCTATACTTGTGATGCCTTTTGGATTGAAAAATGTGCCTGTTGTATTCTCATGCATAGTTGTTCAGGCATTCAAATTTTATTCACAACTTCTTACAGTTTACCTAGATGATTGGACAATATATGGGCTTGTGAAAGATCATTGTGACAATCTGCTTAATGTTTGAATGGTGCAGAGATAGTTGAGTATCTCTTTGAACATCAAGAAGTGCATATTTTCCACACCATTTGGAATATTGTTAGGACATATAATCTGCAAGGAAGGTTTTCTCATTGATCCAACTAAGGTTGCAGTCATTTTAGGCCTAGAAGCACCTACTAGTCAAAGTGAGGTGCATGGATTTTTAGGTCATACAGAGATATTATAGAAAATTCATCAAAGGGTATGCCAAAATTGTTGCACCCTTGGAAGAGTTACTGAAGGGGAAAGGTACATTTTATTGGGAGAACCACAACAACACACATTTGAGATATTAAAAGAGAAACTTACTACCACGCCCATTCTACACTTTCCCTCATGGGATAAACCATTTCATGTGCATGTGGATGCCTCTGGCATGGCCATTGGCATTGTGTTAGCTCAACCTAGAGAAGGTATTGTCGATCATCCAATTTGTTTTGCTAGTAGGAAGTGACTCCTGTTAAACAAAATTATACAACTACAGCACGAAGCTTTGTCTATGATCTATGCATTGCACAAGTTTTGATAGTACTTGTTAGCAACACCATTTGTGTTTTATACAGATCACATGGCATTGAAGTACTTGGTAAACAAGCCCATCTTACAGGGCATATGCAGATGGGTACTCTTATTTCAAGAGTTTGATTTCACAGTTGTGGTGAAGCCAGGGAAAAGCAATTCTGGACCAGACCATCTATCTAGAATCAACTCAGGAGAGGAAGCACAAAATTGAAGAAACCATGCCAGATGCACAATTATATAGGTTACAATGCATGCCCATCAGAATTAGAAGACATTGTTGTCTTTTTGTGGACTAGTATAGCACCAGAAGGAATGAAGGCATTAGAAAAGAAACAACTTGCTATATGTGACACACATTTATGTTAATCAGTGGTGACCTCTACAAGTTAGGCAGAGATGAAGTATTACGTCATTGTGTATTAGAGCATGAGCGCAAGGATATTATGGAAGCTCATGGTGGTATTGTAGGAGGCCATTATGTAGGTGATGTGACTTCTGCCGAAGATCCTACTTGTTGGATTATGGTGGGAGACATTGTATAAAGACTTGTAAAAATATTGTAAGGCATGTGATCATTGTTAGTGCACTTAGGAAAACTAGGGAAAGAGATGAGATGCCTTTGAGACCAATTACTAGTGCCAAACCATTTGAGAAATGGGCCATTGACTTTGTAGGACCTATTTTGCTAGCCACACACAGGAATGGATCACGCTATATCATTACTTGCACATATTATCTCACACGGTGGGTAAAAGCAACACCTACAAAGGACTATACAATAGCTACAGATGGCTAGGTTTCTATGGGAGAATGTTCTTACAAGATATGGATGTCCTTTAAGCTTGACAAGTGATAGGGGTACACACTTTTTGAATGAGACAATCAGGATCCTATTAGATGAGTTTATGGTTGCACACCATAAAACTACACCCTACCATCCTCAGGAAAATGGAACTACTTGAGGCTTTCAACAAGATTTTGAGCCAGACTTTGACAAAAATTTGTGATGTTGGAAGAAAGGATTGGGATGACAAAGTGTCAGCTATTCTTTGGGCATATAGAACAACTTATAAGTGATTGAACAAAGCCACACCATTTCAGCTGGTGTTTGGCATGGAAGTCATTCTCCTATAGAATTTATGTTACCTTCTTTGCATTGTGCACATGCTTTGGAGGTCTAGCTGATGAACATGCTTTAGAAGAGCGTATCGAGAAGATGATTCAACTAGATGAGTGACGAGCCATAACACGATGGAGTTAGAAGTAGGAAAAGGCTAGGCAGAAGGCATGGCATGACAAAACATAAGGGATAAGAAGTTTGAGATTGGACAAATGGTACTTCTTTATGACTCTAAGTTCTTGTGCCATCTAGGAAAGCTCAAAGTACATTGGTTGGGGTCCATATGTCATCACTCACATACTTGAAACAGTGCTTTCTAGTTAGAAGCACTTGATGGAACACGGCTACCTAGTTACTTTAAGGAGTAGGCTGAAGCCCTACTATAAATAAGACTTCTTGGTGTTTGTAATAAGGTAGTATTTCCATTTAGATTAGGTTTCCCTTATGTATTTCCTTAATGTATTTCCTTCATTATCACTATGCTTTTTGTCAATTTAGTTGTTGTTCTTGTGTAAAGCGCACTTGCACGCATGAAGCTCATTACTATGTGAAGAATGTTTATGCACAGAGGACTACACATACCTTTAGTGTGGGGTGGTTGTAGTTATCCAAGTAAAAGACCATGGGAATTGAAAGGTGAAAGGAATAAGCTACTACTGGGTGTGCTTTAAGTCAAAAGAAGATTGCTTCTCACAAGTGACCAAGGATGGAGATGAATGAAAGGACAGTATAACATGAGGCAAGTGGAGGCCATGATAACTACCAAGGAGAAGGTACAGTGATGAGGTACTCGGGTGCAAGGGCATGTGCTGAAAGAGAAGTCTGTGACCAGAGGGTAGGAAGGTGCTAGAAGGTTATAGCTAGGGGTGAAGATGTACCACATGGAAAGAATGAATTTGGTCAGTAAATGAGAGGATATTTGGTAGGTGAAGGAGCAATAAATGCATCAAAATTTGAAAATTTGAAAAAAATTATATAAGGATGGGATGCAGATTCATTTTTACCATTGTGACTAAGAGAATTTGAGGAAAGAGCCAATTGTGAAGAGCCGAGTGATCGGGTTAAGGTGTGAAGGGTGTGAAACCAAGCATGATAAATAGATCTGTGTGAAAAGAAGCTTGCATCCTGGTGGTGAAGGGTTTGAGTGAAGCAAGGAGGCAGAGAGGAGTTAGGGCATGAAGTTTCCACCTAGGGCATGATTGAATCAAGCTAGGGTTTGATTCACAAAGTTGTAGAGTTAAAGAGGAGACATTTGCAAAGGGAAAAAATGGCACCCAAGAAGGCATCTATAAAGCAAAAAAAAAGGAAAGAAGAAGGTGGTCATCGAGGAAGAAGAGATGGCACCCAAAGCCATTTTTCAGAAATGCAATATCCAGAAGGAGTCATCATTGGCTAGGAGTGGGATTCACCCATCAAAAAGAGAAAAGTGAGTGAATACAATCACAGGACCATGGAGAACAAGAAGGAGCTCGATTCCTTGCTCACTACTAGGATGAACAAGCGTACGGCGGATGACATGCCAGTTTTTGATGATGTAGGTGAGAAGCTTCAAAGAGAATTGGGGTCTACCAATTATATGAGCTCCCATATTTTGGGAAGTATGAGCCCTTGTATCAGTGGCTCATGAGTAGAGTGCATGAGGACTTCTTCTACTTTGCAGGATGCAGAGTTAGAATCTCATATGTGCTTATCTCATCAGTTATAGTTTGAAGGCCACAGGAGAGGACATAAAGAATGATCTCATAGATAAAAGCCATGATCTTGAAGACCAGACAAGAGTTGGGATACCTGAAGGGTCCACATGGTATGGATATAGACAAATTGAAGAACTGTCTGGTTGTGCAAGCAGCAACACACCTTGTTACAAAGTTGAATGATCAGGAGTGGTGGTCACAGGTAAATACTATGTGGTTACATGTTGCACGTAAGATGTCAGAAGGAGCAATCTACAATATTGTAGGCTATATTGTAGAAACAAATAGTCGAGGAAGCATGCACAGAGGAAGATCAGCTTTGGGGTTGTTCTACTATCACTAGTATTCATGGAAATTGGAGTACCAGATGGGCCGAAGGAAAAAGTATGGGAATACCCCATGGAGAATAAGTCACCAGCTGAAAGGTTCAATAAGTATCTATGTAAAGGGGCCATGACAGATGACATAAAGCAAAGGGTGGAGAAATGGTATGACAGGCTCCATGTGGCATTTGGAGAAGAGTGGCACATCCCAAAGGACCTACCATCAGTAGTAGGGACACAAGTCCAATTTGTTGTATATCAACATTTCTATATCATCATGCTTCCCAATGAAAGATGGAGTCTAGAGCCCTTGGTGTAAATTTCCTTACGCATTCACTACAAGGTATTTCCAAGCATCTATTTCATATTTATACACATGCATGCTGACTGGTATTCAATGCAGATAAGGTAGACTGTGACTACCACACGTTGAGAAAGAAGTATGTGTATCTGGAAGAAGTGCCTTCACCGAGAGGATCATTTTGAAGGTGTTGAATATTAAGCCAATAAGTCTAGTTGTAGCAGATGTAGGGGCAAGCATTGGTGTATCTCTAGTTGAAGCCAAAGATGGAGAATAACAAATATGTGGAAGGTGAGTTCACACTTCCAGCACCACCAAAGGGAAAGCATACAATGGAGAACATCCCATGCCTAAAGCCCACAGAGCCAATTGAAGTGGAGGATGAGGAGGAGGAGCAGAAGATAGTGGTGGTTTGGAGCATAGAGGTAGGAGACATCCTACAAATAAGGGTGAAGTAGAGCATGCCATTACACCACCTCAGCCACAAGAGGGGGATGATGAGGACTTGAATGCAGTCCAAGGGGAGCACATATTTAAAAAGGTGTTTAGGAGAACAAGGACCCAAGGTGCTACTCCAACCATGGTGCGCAGATCACCCAGAATCTCTCCACAGAAGGAGGAAACCATGCAAAGAAGAAGGAAACTAAAGTTAGATAAGGAGGCGGAAGAGTTAGAGGAAAGCACACCTAATTCTCCTACACTTCCAGAGAACATAGAAGAATAGGGTGAGGAATCAAAGGGAAGAGAAGAGGATGAGAAGAGACCAGAGGAGATAGCTGCGAGAGAAATGTTCAGGACATGGAGACACAAGTGCCAAATTTGGAAGCTAAAGTCCCTAAGCAGCAATGGTCTAGAAGAACAAGTGGGAGCACATTCCACCAGCCATGGGGTATGCGAGGATGTAGGTAAAATTATCCATGCCCACTTCCAGAGCACGATGATAGCATAGAAGGATTTATTCGGCTGGGAGCTAATGGATGAGGATATGGTGATTGTGCACACTCAAAAGCAACTATCATGGTCAATGCACACCCACATGGATGAGCCTAACTTTGATGTATGTGAAGAGTCATGCATTTTGAGATGGCTGAAGAAGGCACCCCAAGCTAGACACATGATAGTAAAGCCTCTTTGTCATGTCAGATGAGTAGGTAAGCAATGCATTGGTGAAGGTTTCTACTTGAAGTGGCTAGAAGAAACATGGACAAAGCTGCAACAATCAGAGTGTTGCGTGAGGAGCTGAAGACAAAGGATGTGGAGATAGCACATAACACAAGAGAGGGACTTCACGCGTAGAAGAAGAATGAAGTATTTATCAACATCACAGAGGAGATTGGGGACAATGTCATCAGAGCAAGGCCACACTTGGAGGCCAAGGTACCACAAGACATTTCCTTCAGCGATACACTATGTGGGAAAGTTGGTGGACTTGGTACTTGAAGATGAACCTCTGTGCATGACAGTGCCAAGAAGTCAGAGCAAGATGCAGAATGAGAGAAAGCATCAGTGATGTGAAAGATTACATCTTATGAAGGGTTGTTGCAAGTGTTACAAGAAGTATTGAAGAAATCAGACTAGGCTTTAAATATCTACACTCTAGAGGCACTTATCAATATAAAGACCCTAGAAGAAAACAATGAGGTCTAGAAAGCAATGAAGGATGAGACATTGGGCCACACAAAAGATTTTCAATAGTTAAGCGAAGCAAGAGAGGCCCTGGCAGCAACACAAGAGCCACACAAGACTTGGTTTGGAAGAGCTTGGGAAGCTAATTGCGTAGAAGATGGATCTTTTAGAAGGAAGAATGACATCAATGTCCAGCATTGTGTTGGTTCTGTAGAATGAAAAGGGAGAGATTGCGAGGGATGAGTTGGAATCCATTGTTGTGGACATCCCAGAAAAAGTAGAACAAGCACTCACTAAATGGCAGGTTTTGGAGGCCAAAATAAAGGAGGAGTATCCAGAATTGATACTGCAAAGTGATACAGAGGAGGTTGTCTCATAAAAATTCTTTATTTGTAAACATTCTTTCATTCTTATTCTTTCCATTATTCTATTCTTTACTTCAATTTTTGGAGGAATACCCATTGTCGGGATGATAATGAGATTAGTGTGGGGTAATGTTGATCAGAGAATACTTGTTAGAGAACACACAAGGAGTCCACATGGGAGAGAAGGCCAGGATCAAGGGTGTAGAAGGATAGGAAGGACCCACACGGAAGGCAAGTTCAACATTCAGACTTAGCCAATTTTGAGCATGATGACCTATTTTTAGAAGATGGCGTGTGGAACACACCAATGATGCAGAGATGTGCGCACCATGCATTGTCTATTTTTGGAGGATCGGATCAAAGCATTTTGCATGGAGATGAGCTAAGAATAGGATTGACACTTCAGTTAACTATAAGAGGCCTATAGATAGCACACTTGCATGTGTGGCTATGCTTGTGAATGACACATGGCTATTAATAGCATGCGGCCTATTTCTGAATAGATAAGTGGTGAAGGGAAAGTCCCCACCCTATATATAAGAGTGTGATGGATGTATGAAGATATATGAGATATACATATATGAGATATATGATATGATTATTGTATCGTATCCATATGCATTGGTATCATTTGACATTATTGTAAGGAGCTTCTGTGTTATTAATAGATGGAAGATATTGGCTGAATCTAAGTGTCATTCTGTGTGTAATTGAGTAGTGTATGTTATTGATTCAATCATGATTACTATTTAACACTTGTTCTATCATAGATCTAAATGTAGCATACAATGTAGAATGATAGATTAGTTATGAATCTATGTGTTTCTTCCTTCATCATACACTCATACACAATATTATCATTATGAATATTAACACATATATGCCATATTAATTATAATGCATAGAAAATTCAATGTGGGTCCTACAACAACAAGTAGTCTGTCATGGGTGATTTATTTTAACATAAAAAGGTTTTTCCATTTAAAAATACCTTTGAATAATTTATATTTCGAAATAAATATTTTTAAACTATTATAAAATTGTGTTTGTGTCATATCCAAAAAAATTAGGATGTGATTCACAATTTTGACAACCAATACTTCTTTTTAAAACATCTTTTTCATTAGGTAAAACCCTTGTATTGGTATTCAAAAATCTTTTAATTCTTAAACTATGTCTCTATCTTTCCATGGGAGTATACCAAAGAATTCCCATAATTCATTTTTATTGGGATCTTCAACTCTTTCACGTCTTTCAATAGATTTCAATAGTGTTTTCATATTTTTAATGCACTACTTGTTTTCCTAATTAAACAAGATTTCTTTGTTGCTTTGCTTACTATAGTTAATGTAATAAAACGTCCGAGTAGTATTACTATCTTTGGTACATGAGGTTGGACCTATTGATTGGTATGCATTCATTAAAATTTTACAATAGACTTTTCTTGTTGGTATTAGATGTTTTTAGACAAAAGGTATTCATAGTAGGTCTAAAATTAATATTTTTCATCATTTCAAAAACAATAGACATCTTGCTATTTCATTTAAGTCGTTAAAAATGTTTTTCATATCTAATTAAATTTTCTTCTACAAGTGAGTTCACTAATATTTTTATAGATAAAAAAAGGTTGAAGGGTCCCTTTCCCTTTACATATCAAAACATAGATTTTATTATCCTATCAAAATGTGCTAAATGCACTACAAGAGACTAAGTCTTGATACAATATTATCTAAAAATCCTAGCTATTAATGAACCCTAGAGAATGATATAATTGGAAAAAGTGGCTAAAAAAACCGGCTCCAACACATTTAATCTCTTGAGTCATACGGACCGAGATCACTTCTACCTCGACATTAAACTTTGTCTCCAGAGAGTAGCAAAGTTTGATCTCATCCCTACTTTGGATGACACCATCTTTGATTCATTCATAAAATTTTCTTCCTGAAATGTGAAGGATTCCCACCACAAAGGATCTTGTTTTAGATGCGCCCTAAGTGCTTCCAAATCAAGGAAAAGGATACATAAAACCTACGATTCCTTAATTTTGTAAAACTGAACCATCATATCCACAAAACCCAACGGTATTTCAAACCTTTTTTCCAACTCTATAAAACTCACCCTGTTGACTAGCCCCACTCGAAACACTCTTTCCTCCAATAATAACGCCATGATTTAAGGATAAAATGCTACACATTCCTCCATACCCACCATATGGTTAGGCAAGATCCATTTATGCCCCATGTCAATCAATTCCATTTCCTTATCTAGTTAGATTATCAATAGGTGACCCACAACAATTGTAACAATTTCCATATTTACCCTTAAACGGCCCTCCGTTCAAATAATCTTCTCCAATTATTTACTTGATAGCTTCCAGAGAGCTCATTTGGGACACAAACTTGAATATTGTTTTCAATATTTTTCTGTAACCCCGAGTAAAATTTCATTTCCTGTCATTTTCAAATAAACAAAGGATAATTTGGATTCTACATTCTTGTTGTCATGCATTTTTGCTAGCCCAAAAATTCAAAATTTGAAACATGACAACTAAGCCAAATGTGAAAATTTACTCCAAAGCCTTCCCAAATCCCTCTCCATGGAGTTAGGAGGAAATAAAATAGGCAATGGAAATTTTTGATAATATTTTTCATGGTGGAAGAATCATATTTTCACAAGGCCTAAGGATTCATTGAAACATTTCCATATTTATAGGCACACCTAGCTTTCCCTAAGAAAAAGGAGGATTTTTTTAGAGTTGTAGGAAGAATTAGCTTATAAAAACTATTTCATTTATTTTATAAGGTTTTTTGGATTTATAATCATATAAAATTTCACCTCAAAATACCTCTCTAATCTCCTAGAATAAAAATTTCAAGTCTTCACTAGTGCAGTGAGTTGATCCCATACTTAGCCAAATTTTCAACTAGCCACATGGCAGATTCTTACTCAATGGAATTGCTTTGTGTCCCTCTTGTACCTTTCCCAAGGGTACATATGGGAAAAAAATTGCACCCATGAGCATTCCCTCTCTCTGGTCCCCCATACGACCCTCCTCGGACCACAAGGTGCTTAACTGGCTAAACCCCTCATCAGCTCACTACACCAGATCTCGCCAAGTGCCATCATCTTTCTCAAAGCACAATTTTTTTCACCTCTTGTCCCTTTTTCCAAGGGGATATTGGGGACATAAAATGTCTCCCATGAGAAATCCCCTTCTCGAAGTTCTCCATGCGACTATTTTTAACCCTCGAGAGCTTGATTTGAATTTCTCTCCATCATACACATTGCACTGCATCTTGATACATGCCAACATATTACTCAAAGAACAATTTTGTGTTCCTCTTGTCCCTTTCCCCAGGGGGGCATAGGGGATAAAAATTACACCCTTGTGCAAGCCCCTCATCTAGTCACCCATGTGACTTCTCTCATGCTTAGAAGGTGCTCAAACTATTTTTTCAATCTCCCTCACATTACACCATACGATGACAATTGTCATCATCTTACTCAAAGAACCATTATTTTCACATATTGTAAATTTTCCACTGGGAAATGAGGGGAAATAAAATGGCATCCATGAGAAAATATTACTTTTAATTCATCTTCCATGAACTCGTGGTCTAACTACAATTAACAGATTAAGCCGAAAGTGAAGAATAAATCGTTTTTAGTCATTCCTTCTACATAGTTTTCTATTACACCATTATTTCTAGTAAACCTTAAAATAAAATTAAAATATGATATAGATTCTTCCCAACACGTTCCACAACAGCCATGTCTTGCACAAAAAAATAAGATTTTCTCATAACTCTTCAACCGTGATGTTTGATTGCACTAAGATTTTAACCGGTTGCTTTACTCCTAGGAACATTTGTGATCACTCTTTGGGATAAAATACACTTTGTACTGGTATGATTCTTAATGCTAGCACTAATCATCTTGCTATTAAATTTCATGCTATTGAGAACAATGGTGAATGGATCCTTTCTAATATCTATGCCCCTAATACGGTTAGTGGGAGACGTAAACTTTGGACTGATCTTAAGATCTTTAGAACCCAACATACTACAACCAACTGGCTTATCATGGGTGACTTTAATTCTCCTCTAAACCCAGGTGAAAAATATGGAGGAATCTCCAACTTTTCCACAGGTATGGAGGAATTTGTAGATTTTGTTGCTGATCTTAATCTCTTGGATGTGGATCTCCATGGGAATAAATACACTTGGAACAACAAAAGGTTGGGAAAATATCTTATCCAAGTTAGACTAGATAGAGCCCTGATTTCTACTAGTTGGATTCTCAGTCAGGACTTCCACCTCTCTTCCACCCAGAATTGGATCAGACCACAATCCGATTGCCTTAAATCTTCTCAATTGGACTAAGCCCATCAGAAGCTCATTCAAATTTGAAAAGATGTGGATGGAGCATGATGACATTTATGACAAAATTAAAGAGTGGTGGGTTTGGAATGGTGAAGGCACTACTCAATATAGATTGATTCAGAAGCTCAAAAATGTTAAAAAACAAGTTAAAATTTGGAATAAAAGAGTTTTTGGTAATGTGTTTGAAAAAAAAAAGTTAAAACAAAAGCTCCAAGATCTGGAAATCAAAATGAATACAATGGGGAGATCTTTTGAAGACCAAACTGAGGAAAAGAACATTCTTGCAGAGCTGCATACAATTTGTAGTAGAGAAGAATCCTTATGGAGACTAAAATCTAGGGCTATCTGGCTAAAAGGAGGAGATAGAAATACAAAGTTTTTTCATATGACCACTTTGAAGCATAGAGCTTGTAATAGGATTATGGAAGTGGCTAAAAGTAATGGCAGCATTTATAAAGATCCCAACAACATCAAAGAGGAAGCTCTCAATTTCTATAAAAAACTTCTTAATGAGAGGAATATCATTGCTGATGAGGCAATTTCTTTCATGTTGGAGGCTATTCCCCAAGACAAAATTGAGGAGCAGAGATTTAAAGATATCACTAAAGCTGTCACACTTGAAGAACTACAAAAAGCTATGTTTACTTTAGAAGGCGACAAGGCTCCGGACCGGATGGATTTTCTATTAACTTTTTTCAGAAATTTTGGGAAATATGTTCGGATGATCTTCTCAGAGCGGTGAATGAATTCTATAGAACGGGGACCTTTTGAAAGAGCTGAATAACACCCACATTGTGCTTGCTCCAAAAAAAATGGATGCTAAGGACTTCAAAGACTTCAGACCCATCAACCTTGTGAATGTTATCTATAGAATTTTTACCAAAATCATTGCTACCAGGCTTCAATTTATTATGAATGATTTAATCTCAAGGCAGCAGAGTGGATTCATTAAAGGCAGGATTATCCAAGATGGAGTGATTATGGTACATGAGACCATACACTCTATGGAAAATAATAAAAAAGTGAATATGGTCCTTAAGCTTGATATGAATAAAGCCTTTGACAAGGTCTCTTGGGTTTTTTTAGACAAAGTTTTAATTAAATTTGGCTTCCTGCTAAATTCAGAAAAATTATTAAGGCTTGCATCACTACGGTCAGATTCTCAGTGGTGGTTAATGGTGAGCCGGTGGGATTTTTCACAAGTAGCAGAGGGCTAAGACAAGGGGACCCCATATCCCCCCTGCTCTTCATTCTTATGGCAGACAGTCTTAGTAGATCAATTGGTAAAGCAGTTATTGACGGTCTCCTGAAAGGTTCAAATCCCACTTCCATCAGTCACGCAGCTTCTCATCAGCAATTTGCGGATGATACAATTCTTCTCTTAATGGCATCCGTCCTTGAAGCTAAGGCTACCAAGGCTATTCTGCAACTTTATGAAGCTGCTTCTGGGCAAGAGATCAATTATGATAAAAGCTCCATTTTCTTCTTCAATACTCCTGAGGAAAGATAACTTAAAATTGCAAAAATTATGGGATGTAAAATAAGTGCACTTCTAGCCACTTACTTAGGACTCCCTCTGGGCACTAAAAAAGTTTCTACCAAGGTGTGGAATGATCTGTTGGAGAGATTTCAAAAAAATGGCTGGATGGAAAGGAGCCATTCTTTCTAGTGTTGGTAAATGCCTGCTCATAAAAAGCACTCTTCAAAATCTGCCTATCTATATCATGTCTCTATATAAGATCCCTTCTACCTTTAGAGAAAAAATTGAGAGGATTCAAAAAAACTTCTTATGGCAGGGCATGGAGGAGAAGTTTAAATATCACTTAGTTGCTTGGGATAAGGTTTGTACTCCAAAATCTATAGGAGGCCTGGGCATAAAAGACATCAAGAAAATGAATGAGGCTCTTATTGTGAAAATGGGTTGGAGAATGCTATCTGAGAAGCAACCCTAGATAGAATTAATTAAGGCTAAATACCTTAATCAACAAGTTGTCTTTTCTTTTCTTCAAGATGAGCATCTTCCTTATGGTTCCATTTTTTGGAATAACTTAGTGAAGAGCAGAAATTTCATAAAACAAGGAAGTAAGTGGAAAGTGGGAGATGGTTGTGATATAAAATTCTAGGATGATAACTGGTTTAATTGCAGCCTTATGGATAGATTTGGAGTAGTCAAAGACAGTCTTGAAAGCAAGTATGGCACTAGAATCAAGGATTATATTGAAAGAAAGGGCAACAAAAAGAAATGGAAAAAACTTTACTGTGGATAGAGATGATCTGATCCAAACTATTTCCTCCCTGCAAGATCAGTTGGACCTTATCCCCTTAAGTCAGCTAGAAGTTAAGGATGAGTTGGTCTAGAGCAGTTCTATTGATGGGAACTACTCTGTTAAAACTGGTTATAATACTTTCTTCGACAATAGTCAAACTGAGTTTAAATGGAGTAGAATTTGGATGAATGAGCTAACACCTAAAATTAACTTTTTCTTTTGGCTTGCTCTCAGGGGTAGAATTCTTACCACTGACAACTTGATAAGAAAAGGTTTTATAATGCCTAATAGGTGTCATTTGTGTAAAAAAGACTCTGAGGATATCAGTCATTTTCTTATCCATTGTGAATATGCTACCAAAATGTGGAGTTTTTCCCTCTCTAATTTTAAAGCTTCTTGGGTGGTTTGAAGGATTTCAGTCAGCTCTGGACCCAATGGAGCCCACCCTATAAACATTGTGTTGTGAGAAGGCTCTGGAATTTGGTAATGCCTCATATTATTTGGAGGATATGGAAAGATAGAAATGATATCATCTTTAGAAATAGTAAACAGAATTATAAGCTCAGTATTGGGAAAATTTCTAGTGTTATTAAAGAGAATATTGCTAGATTTAAACCCCCCAAGAACAAGAGTTATCCAGAAAATGAAGAGAATATCTTGTCCTAATGGCAGATTGGAGTTGACAATATCCAAAATAATTCAAGTAATAATATTGATAGATCTTTGATACACTGGCATCCTCCTGATCTCAACTGGTGTAAGTTGAACTTTGATGGGGCCTCTAAGGGTAACCCTGGAATTGCAACTGGGGGAGGAGTGATCTAGGATCATAAAGGTAGTTTGGTTGCTTCTTATGCCGGTAAAATGGGAATACAAACTAATCATTTTGCTGAAGCATTATCCGCTTTATGGGGCCTTAGAATTTCTCAAACTCATAATATCCAAAATCTCATTCTGGAAGGAGACTCAGCTTAATATCATTAATCATCTTAATCAGTGTTCGCCTCCAAGTTGGAACATCAAGGACTTCATCTTGGAGTCCATAAGTATTTTCCAAACCTTCAATAATATTCAGATCAAGCATACTTATCGGGAGGGTAACAAGGTGGCAGATGCATTGGCTAACTATGGCATAAATGTTAATCACATTATTTGGGATAATAGTGATCACATTCCTGAGCAGATTCAAAATAGCATACAAGCGGATACTTATGGGCATGCAAATTTGGAATAAGATTAATGAGCATTTGGAGTGGGTCTTTATGAATAAGACCTTCACACGCGGATAAGTTTAAAATAGTGCTTAATCATATCTTGATGGGTAATCAAGGATATAGAAAGTATAATGATGATTTAAAGTGGATTTATCTAAAGATTAAAGCCACACATGCGGGAAATATTGTGCCTATAACAACTATTAAACAATTTTTTATGGATTTTCAAGTCCGTAGTAAGGTTGATGATGATCTGGAGTGGGTTTCTAAGGGGGTTGATGCTCGCGCATGCGGGTCTCATGTGCAGAATAATTTACGTAGGCATTCATGGGAAGTGTTATGACAACAATGACTACACTATTCATCATTCCCATCGCGTGAGAAAAAACAGAGAAAGGTGGGTTGGAAACTATGGCTATTGTAGAATTCCTCATAGGGATTTTGAAGTTCAATCACTTAAGCCCAAAGTGAAAATGGGAGGATCCCTTGTCGATCGAGCCCAACATGGACCGGAGTGGAAGAATAATGAAGAGCTTTGGAATCTTCTCAACCAGGGAGGCATTACTAATTTCATTGAGAAGATACAGGGTCACGACCAAAGCATTTCCATGCAATTTGCAAAGGATTGGAAAGACCACAAAGTTGAATATGGCAGTCAGAAAATTTTGATCAATGAAGAGTTAATCACCAAAGCTACTGGCCTTGGAATGGATGGGTACCAATTTTTCAATAAAAGGATTGACAGGTTGGTGAGGAGAGGAAATTTGTGGAGGGCAATGAGAAACTGGTATTTGTCATGGTATGGGTTTGTAGGTCAGCTCTATCCCTCCACCTTTTGACGAGGTCACCCGTATGATGGTGAGATACATCTCTTTAGAGGGGAGATTTGTCATAGTGCCCTTAAAACATCTTGTGTTCCTCAATCACTTCGCAGAAATTACATGGTATGTTTCCCTCATTATCTACTTAATTCTCTTGAGCACTCCATTTTGGAGTTCCAAAAGCATGCTCGTGTGGTCCCTTTGCATCAAGGTCTCATTTTCTTATTGCATAAAATTTGTCTTCTTAAGCTTCCCGGCATTCCAACTTCCCCCATCTCTGTTCCTTCTTTTCCCCTCACCACTGCCGATACCACTCCTTCTATCCCCATCACCACTGCTGCTACCCCTATGAATTCCTTCTCAGCTCCCCTATCATCCCCCCCACCTCTGCTCCCACCCCTTTTGCCTCCACCTCGACCAGACCTATAACTAGGTCTTCTAAAAGGCTGAACCTTGATACCCCTATTTCGGGGAACGTTCCTCAGGACTTGGAGGTTGCTCATAATCTCCTTCACATTAGCAGTATAGGTTCTCAGGAGACACATGCTGAGAGCTCCACTAAAAGGCTAGAATCTTTAGAAACTGACATGTTGCTACTGAAAGAAGAAGTCAAAAACTTGACTAAGCAAAAAGGTAAGAGGATGAAGGAGGAGGAGGCTGATATTGACAACAAACAGGTTGAAGATATCTACAAAAACTTTACTCCCTGGACAACCGACTAGGGAAAACCAAGACTCACCATGATCATAATATGGCTATATTTAGTGCAATCGAGGAATTTATTGAGCAACATGTTTGCTGCGTCTCTAATCTCAGTGGAATACCAACAACTCTTTAGGGCATGGAAAAAGAAAGCAAACAAACCATTCAACAGCTGGATATTACTGACCCTACTCACATGATGACATTGGCTATGTTCACCTCCTGGTAGACTATTAAATCTAGAATTGCCAAAGCCACCAAGAAGTAATTGTGGATCTGCTTGCTCTTGCGACTTCATCATGTTTTTACTATTTTTTTCATTTGCTCTTCTACAGGTGTTTGAACCAGTTTGATGTTTTGGGGTAACCGCTCTTTGGTTACACTTTGGATTTTTATGTCTTATATGGATCTTGATCCTTCTTATAATGTTTTCATTCCTATTACGGATTCTAGGCCCTTTTTGTATACAAGGGTATAGTCCCTTTCAAAAACTATTTACCAATAATAAAAAAACATTTGTGATCACTATAGATTTATACCAAATGATGCCCTAGTTTCTACAACTAAAAATTTAGATTTTTGATTTAGTGCTGTAGAAACTATATGAAACCCTACCATCTAAATTTAGATTTTTGATTTGAGAGTTCTAGCGGAAGACACACAACGAAAATTGGAGCATGAGATCACAATACAGTTGAATCCAACAATGGTGTTTTCATTGCAAAACAACACTAGTATGACCAATTTCTAAAAAATAGCACATGATTTGTATAGTGACTTACTAAAAATAGTAATTCTCTCAAAATAAAAAATCTCCCATCACTCATAACATCTAGAAATGGTGCAAACAATAAACAAGACAAAACGAGAAATTTTCCCAAAATAACAATTTATGAAAAATAACCTAAAAAAAAAAATTCATAAAAGTGGTAAAGCATAATCAAAAGAGGTGAATTAAATTTTCTAGGATATTTAGAATAATATTTTTAGCAAAAGAATAAACTCCCAAAATAGTAGCTCCTAACCCCACCTTCCAAAAAAAAAATTTTAGTTTCTATTGTAGAAATTCATTGGCTCCATTTTCACTCATCTTGTTGCTTTTTCCATCATCACATGATCATAAAGTTTTCATGAATATCAAATAAGAAAATTAACCCTCCATAAGGATATTGAATCATCATTTTAAGAACATTTGTGTTAATGGACATGACGGAGCATATCAAGGCGATAGAACTAGTGAAAGTTAGAAACATTATGCGATTGGAAAGGAGATTGGAAAGTGTCAAGATCCCCATTGGAATTAATATTAATCAAAATATGTCATCATGATCATAATTAAAATGATAAAATCTTCAAGAAATTTGAGAAACATCGTGCCTTGAATCCATCATCATCTCCAGAAGCAAGTTGAAGTGAGCTATTCAAGTCATGAAAGTATTCAAGCCATCATATGTGAAGAATCAAAGGATACTTATTTCTCATCGAGAAGCATATGAGAAAAAAGTATAAAATAATCCCAAGTATTATTTCATTCAAGTACTCTAGAGTAGTGAAGGATAAATAGGTGATCTTCATGTGTGGCATCATGAATGCAAGAATAAGGAATCATCCCAATTTCATTTGATGTCATAATGTTCTTAAACACTCAATCAAACACCTGGTAGTGTGGTCAATCCTCAAATGGTAAAAATTTCATATTCAACCAAGATCCTTTGAACATGAACCTTCAGAGGAAGATAATGAAAAGAGGATGCACAATTTCTATATTCTAGAAGGATTCATATAAGGTAAGGTTCATTGTAGATCCCATAGAGCCTCTTGAGTTAAACAAGAGTGATCCATCACAATAAACTTATCTTTAGGGAAATCCAGGTATGTATTCTCTAATGGCAGATATTTCCCATAATGAACAAGATGTGATCCTACATCAAGCTCCTAAAATTGCTCCCATGACCAACATCATGTCTTCTCCTAATGAGTCATCCCATGGATTTAATAATTTCTCGAAAGTGAACCAAGAATAACACAACAAGATAATATGCCCAACCTTGGAGCTATCACAAAAATATTTAGATTCAAGTGGAGAAAGAAGACATAGGTGACTTCTTGTATCTTCATTGGAACTTCCGGTGACCAATATGTAGATATTACCTAACCTAAGAATGTAAATCCCATTGAGGAGATGACTCCATCGTATTATGAGTTGACCCGCATCTCTTTGGGTCAAGCTACACATGAGGGTAACTCTAATTTGTTCAAGGAATCCTCTACCCACCTTCTTGCTCGAAATAAGAAATACAAATGAATAATTACAAAATTGGAGGAACATGTGAAAAGTCTCAGTGCCTACATTCAACCTTTCTTAGAGCCCAATTCAATACCTCATCTTCTTGTGGAATATATTCCTCCAATCAGTAGCTTTGACCATGAGATGATCAAGAAGGCATAAAATTATATGATGCAAGGGAAGGCTAATGAGAGATGGATCGAGAAGATCATTGAGAAAGGAAAGACATTATTCCCAGAGGTTCTCTCTCTACTCAAGTATATTCTTACCACTTTGTCGGAAGTGAAGAAAGTAAGGGAGGAGATTTAAAAGAGAAGATATACTTGGATGAGGTGCTCCCACTTGTGTCCAAGATGATATCCCTCGACTCTCACACCCTCATGAGAAAAAATATGTTCACATCAAATGTTGACAATTTGTACCCAGTTTGGGTTTGCATCATGGATGCTAAATATGGAATGATAGAAGATGTCATCTCTAAACTTGACTCTAGTGGAAAAAATTCTTTTGATATTTTGAATGAGGTCTAAATTTTTTTAGAGACTTTATTTCCCTCCACTCACTGAGAATTCATCATCGAATAACTCATTAATTCCTTCCAAGAGTTGGTCAAGAAAGAGGCGGGTGATCCCCTTTCTTTCAATGAATATACCTTAGAGTCCTCGTCAACATTAGAGGATCTATTTCTGAAATTGCAAGAGATCACAAAGAATGATCTAATCAGTGCAAGGATATCAGTGATGTTTCAAATACATGGACCAAAGTGTTGAGCTACATTTGCATTTCAGAAGAAGATAAGGTGGCACCTCAGGTAGCTTGGTTAGTAAAGAATTCAAAGGACAAGAGATCATTCTTGGAACTCTCCCTCGAGGATCATGATCAATAAATTCTCTTTCAACAAATATTCTATTCATAAGATCATTCAACCCTTCTCTCTTCCTTCTTCTCTCTCCATGTTCTAATTTCTCATTAAGAATGTACTTTTTGTTTATTTTTCCTATTTACTTAAGTGATCCTTAGTTAAACATTACAAAAGTCCTTTTTCCAATAATAATAAAATTATCCGCTTCCTAAGAAGATGAAATTTAACAAGTGATTAGGATAAGTGAAAGGTCATGTGGGGGAGATGAAAGGACAACATGTAATTCTATAAATTTGAATGACTTATCCATTCTAAAGGGTTGGCAATTTTTGATTAAATGTATGTTGTTGAGATTACCACTTCTACATCAAGTAATAAAAGTTTTAAATATTCTAATTCTTATCTCATGCTCCTCTACTCTCTCTTTCCAACTTGGCATACATCATAATCTTGTAAAATAAAGAAAGGTTTTTGCACCTTTGATAATTGAATCAATAGAATTTTGTGTTTATGATTTGTTATGTCTTATAATGGTTTGCATTGTTGCATTATTCTAATTGGATGTGGACTTACTCTAGTTATCATATGTGAATTCTGCTAGTGCTTACTCACAATATTAACCCTCTTTATCCTTATTACCCGGACTTCCCTTTACCTCTCTCTTACGCAAATTCCTCCCTTGCACTAGGTGTAAGAATTTGCCACATGTTTAGTGTAGTGTTTCTATGTGATCCCGACTTATTTTCCACCCCAAAAATTTTAGGTATTTTAAGTAGTTTACATTCAATAATGGGATCGTCCCCATAAACAAAAAGGAGTCGCTTAGCCCCATATTATTGGTGAAAAATTAGTAATTCTCAACACGAAAAATTATTTCGCCAACACTTCTAATCAAATAAGAAACAACTAGTAGGAAATAAGATACTATGAATGGGGTGGGAGTCTTTTTTAATAGGACCAATCCATTTTATCATGTGATCCACCTCACTTCAAACAATAATGGTATAATCATTTTCATCATCCAAAATATCCTCAAGACTCAGCCACTCCTTAGAATTATTGTTAATTAATTCACATATGTATTATTCCACCTCTTTTGTTAGCAAGTAAATCAACACATTTATTTTTTCTCTAAAATGTTGATTAATGAACCAATATTAGAAATTAGTGAACCAAAAACACCTTTCTCAATATCAAATTAATTTTCCAAGATAATAATTTCTGTTGATATCTCGAGTTAATTATAACACGGAGCCAACTTTTATTCTCATATTGCGTATATTTAATTCTTCTACCAATTTCAAGCCTCTTTCTAAAGCTTGAATTTCCACTTGATTACTTGTTCCCCTTATAAGTCTGAAGGATCCAATAACTACCTAATCACCATTTTAATTCTTAATAATGCATGCATCCCTAGAAGAAATCAGATTCCATTTAGATGCTCCATTGAACTTAAGTTTACAAAATCCTAGGGAGGTTGTTCCCAAACTGCTAAATTCTTCTTCGAGTCCCATTATGGCATGAGAACCTTATATCAAGATAATGATCTTGGGCCACTAATTTTAAATCTCCCTATTTCTAGATAAGAAAAACTACCACTTTGGCCCTTTCAAATCTATTCAAAACATATTCCACTAAGTTGGTTTCTTCCTAAATATCTTCTTTTTCTTTCCCACAAAATATGCCAGATCAAAAGATAAGGACTACAAGCCCAAATTGAAGTAAGGGATTATTTGATTTTTACTCTCATCCAATCTAGAATATTTGAGGAAATAGTCCCATGTTGTACCCATGGGAGATTTAGCCTTGCACATAACCAATTCCGGCATTTTATAGTGAAAGGACAATGCACCAAAAAAATTATCCAAATCCTCTTCACTTCATGGTAAAGCACATATCTAGTAGGTCCAACCTTATCTTTTAATTTTCTCCTCTTTTGAGTAATAATTCTACCCTTATAGGCCAACCATACAAAAGCTTCATCTTTTGGCGGGGAAAATTTTGGGCTAGCACTCAATCCAATCCTTTTCTTGAGATCCTTCTTCAATCACTATTTTTAATATCATCTTTGAGCTAAGTAGTACCCAGATTTTGAGGTTGTCCAAATGATTTCATCAATTTTTGAAGAAAGGAGAGTTGTCTCTTTTCTAACTCTAATTTGAATAGGGCTTAATTTCCTTTGAAACACGAATATCCATCAACTCCTTCCAAATCAGTATATAGGGAGTTTGAGGTGAATCAAATTTTTTTAGTCTTTAACTTATTTTCCCAATAGGGGATTGAATTTCCTAATCAGATATTGTAGAAAAAACACATCACCTAAAGTTGGGTATCAATTTCATGAATTTTCCCAAAAAAATAGCCAATTCCTGTTTACCTATCAACCAAGAATTCAACTAAGTAAATTTTTTTCTAAATGATAAGATGAAAAAATATATGTGAGATCCTTTTAGGGTTTTATCTACTAAATGTTGATTAAAGAACCAATATTAGAAATTAGTGAACCAAAAATCACCTTTCTCAATATCAAATTAATTTTCCAAGAGAATAATTTCTGTTGATATCTCGAGTTAATTATAACATAGGAGAACTTTTATTCTCATATTGCGTATATTTAATTCTTCTACCAATTTCAAGCCTCTTTCTAAAGCTTGAATTTCCACTTGATTACTTGTTCCCCTTATAAGTCTGAAGGATCCAACAACTACCTAATCACCATTTTAATTCTTAATAATGCATGCATCCTAGAAGAAATCAGATTCCATTTAGATGCTCCATTGAACTTAAGTTTACAAAAGCCTAGGGGAGGTGGTTCCCAAACTGCTAAATTCTTCTTCAAATTCCTAGGGAGTCCCACTATGGCATGAGAACCTTATATCAAGATAATGATCTTGGGCCACTAATTTTAAATCTCCATGTTTCTAGATGAGAAAAAACTACCACTTTGGCCCTTTCAAATCTATTCAAAACATATTCCACTAAGTTGGTTTCTTCCCTAAATATCTTCTTTTTCTTTCCCACAAAATATGCCGAGATCAAAAGATAAGGACTACAGGCCCAAATTGAAGTAAGGGATTATTTGATTTTTACTCTCATCCAATCTAGAATATTTGAGAAATAGTCCCATGTTGTACCCATGGGAGATTTAGCCTTGCACATAACCAATTCCGGCATTTTATAGTGAAAGGACAATGCACCAAAAAATTATCCAAATCCTCTTGACTTCATGGTAAGCACATATCTAGTAGGTCCAACCTTATCTTTTAATTATCCCTCTTTTGAGTAATAATTCTTTCCTTATAGGCCAACCATACAAAAGCTTCATCTTTTGGCAGGAAAATTTTAGGGCTAGCACTCAATCCAATCCTTTTCTTGAGATCCTTCTTCAATCACTATTTTTAATATCATCTTTGAGCTAAGTAGTACCCAGATTTTGAGGTTGTCCAAATGATTTCATCAATTTTTGAAGAAAAGGAGAGTTGTCTCTTTTCTAACTCTAATTTGAATAGGGGCTTAATTTCCTTTGAAACACGAATATCCATCAACTCCTTCCAAACCGTATATAGGGAGTTTGAGGTGAATCAAATTTTTAGTCTTTAACTTATTTTCCCAATAGGGGATTGAATTTCCTAATCAGATATTGTAGAAAAAACACATCACCTAAAGTTGGGTATCGATTTCATGAATTTTCCCAAAAAAATAGCCAATTCTGTTACCTATCAACCAAGAATTCAACTAAGTAAATTTTTTCTAAATGATAAGATGAAAAATATATGTGAGATCCTTTTAGGGTTTTATCTACTAAATGTTGATTAAAGAACCAATATTAGAAATTAGTGAACCAAAAATCACCTTTCTCAATATCAAATTAATTTTCCAAGAGAATAATTTCTGTTGATATCTGAGTTAATTATAACATGGGAGCCAACTTTTATTCTCATATGCGTATATTTAATTCTTCTACCAATTTCAAGCCTCTTTCTAAAGCTTGAATTTCCACTTGATTACTTGTTCCCCTTATAAGTCTGAAGGATCCAACAACTACCTAATCACCATTTTAATTCTTAATAATGCATGCATCCTAGAAGAAATCAGATTCCATTTAGATGCTCCATTGAACTTAAGTTTACAAAAGCCTAGGGGAGGTGGTTCCCAAAAGCTGCTAAATTCTTCTTCAAATTCCTAGGAGTCCCACTATGGCATGTACGAGAACCTTATATCAAGATAATGATCTTGGGCCACTAATTTTAAATCTCCATGTTTCTAGATGAGAAAAACTACCACTTTGGCCCTTTCAAATCTATTCAAAACATATTCCACTAAGTTGGTTTCTTCCCTAAATATCTTCTTTTTTTCTTTCCCACAAAATATGCCGATCAAAAGATAAGGACTACAGGCCCAAATTGAAGTAAGGGATTATTTGATTTTACTCTCATCCAATCTAGAATATTTGAGGAAATAGTCCCATGTTGTACCCATGGGAGATTTAGCCTTGCACATAACCAATTCCGGCATTTTATAGTGAAAGGACAATGCACCAAAAAAATTATCCAAATCCTCTTGACTTCATGGTAAAGCACATATCTAGTAGGTCCAACCTTATCTTTTAATTATCCCCTCTTTTGAGTAATAATTCTTTCCTTATAGGCCAACCATACAAAAGCTTCATCTTTTGGCGGAAAATTTTGGGCTAGCACTCAATCCAATCCTTTTCTTGAGATCCTTCTTCAATCACTATTTTTAATATCATCTTTGAGCTAAGTAGTACCCAGATTTTGAGGTTGTCCAAATGATTTCATCAATTTTTGAAGAAAAGGAGAGTTGTCTCTTTTCTAACTCTGATTTGAATAGGGGCTTAGTTTCCTTTGAAACATGGATATCCATCAACTCCTTCCAAACCGTATATAGGGAGTCTCGAGGTGAATCAAATTTTTAGTATTTAACTTATTTTCCCCATAGGGGATTGAATATACTCATAAAATATTTTAGAAAAAACACATCACCTAAAGTTGGGTATCGGTTTAGGAGTTTTCCCAAAAAATAGCCAATTCTGTTACTAACACCAAGAATTCAAGTGAGTAAATTTTTTATGAATTATAAGATGAAAATATATATGTGATATCCTTTTGGGGTTTATCTACTAAAATGTTGATTAATGAACCAATATTAGAAATTAGTGAACCAAAAACACCTTTCTCAATATCAAATTAATTTTCCAAGAGAAAAATTTCCTATTGATATCCGAGTTAATTAAACACAGAGCCAACTTTTATCCTCATATTGCATATATTTAATTCTTCTACCAATTTCAAGCATCTTTCTAAAGATTGAATTTACACTTGATTACTTGTTCCCCTTACAAGTCTGAAGGATCCAACAACTACCAAATCACCATTTTAATTCTTAATAATGCATACATCCCTAGAAGAACTTAGATTCCATTTAGATGCTCCATTGAACTTAAGTTTACAAAAGCAGGGGAGGTGGTTCCCAAACTGCTAAATTTTTCTTCAAATTCTAGGGAGTCCCATTATGGCATAAGAACATTATATCAAGATAATGATCTTGGGCCACTAATTTTAAATCTCCTATTTCTAGATGAGAAAAACTACCACTTTGGCCCTTTCAAATCTATTCAAAACATATTCCACTAAGTTGGTTTCTTCCTAAATATATTCTTTTTCTTTCCCAAAAATATGCTAGATCAAAAGATAAGGACTACAAGCCCAAATTAAAGTAAGGGATTATTATATTTTTACTCTCATCTAATCTAGAATATTTGAGAAAATAGTCCCATGTTATACCCATGGGAGATTTAGCCTTACACATAACCAATTCTAGCATTTTATAGTGAAAGGACAATGCACCAAAAAATTATCCAAATCCTCTTCATCTTCATAGTAGAGCACATATCTAGTAGGACCAACCTTATCTTTTAATTTTCCCCTCTTTTGAGTAATAATTCTTTCCTTATAGGCCAACCATACAAAAGCTCCATCTTTTGGTAGGAAAATTTTAGGCTAGCACTCAATCCACTCCTTTTCTTCAAATCCTTCTTCAATCACTATTTTTAATATCATATTTGAGCTAAGTAGTACCAAAATTTTGAGGTTGTCCAAATGATTTCATCAATTTTTGAAGAAAATGAGAGTTCTCTTTTCTAACTCTGATTTGAATAGGGGCTTTGTTTCCTTTGAAACATGGATATCCATCAACTCCTTCCAAACCGTTTATAGGGAGTTTGAGGTGAATCAAATTTTTAGTCTTTAACTTATTTTCCCCATAGGGGATTGAATATCCTCATCAGATCTTTTAGACCAAACACATCACCTAAAGTTGGGTATCCACTTTCAGAATTTTCTCAAAAAATAGCCAATTCTGTTACCTATCAACCAATAATTCAACCGAGTAAAATTTTTTTCTGAATGATAAGATGAAAATATATATGTGATATCCTTTTAGGGGTTTATCTATAGTTATTAAATCCACCACAAGGGGAATCAATATATTTATTTTAAAATATTTTACCAATTAAGTGGTTGGGTTTAGAAAGGAGATACATTTGAGGCCAAATTTTGTTTCTCCAAATTAATCATTTCTGTTCCACCACAATTCTTTGAAAGGGATACAACCTCCCATTTCACCAATGGAATATTTTGAGCTTCCTCGGTCCCTTGATAAATAAATATTCTCATAATCTTTATTAAATTCATAAAAAATGGAATTATCAATATCGATATCATATATATGGGGAGAGCATTAAGGATTGTTCTAATCGTAAAATCCTACCAAAGAAAAGAAAATCATCTACCCTTCCGGAGTGTAACTAGAGATCAAAATATTTAATTAATTTTTTCAGAGAAAGATCTACTTGCTCTTGTGAAAATAGGAATTCCTAGATACTTGTGAGGTAAATTTATCGTATTAAAACAAAATATCCTTTGTATCCTTTTTGTAAGCCTTATGGAGGCATTGAAGAAGAAAATTATTGATGTTGGCTTTCTTATCTCTTTCCCTACTATAGAATCATAAGTTCCGAATGTATTTAAATTCCATTTGCCTCTTGAATTGATGTATATCCAAATATAAATGTATCATCTAAAGTTTTGATGTGTTATAGGATCAGTACCATCCGTTATTATGAAACCCTAAAGATCTATCGCCTTAACTACAACCTTTATTTCTCTTCCTAAAGCTTCTTTACCAAGATAAAAGAAAAGAGGATAATGGATCCCTTGTCTTACCCCCTTTTACTGTCAAAGAATCCATCATCATATCATTAACCATTACTAAGAAATAAGGGCTGGATATACAACTAAAAATCCAATCACAGAGAGAGGGAGAAAAACCAAACTTTGACAGAATCTTCATTAAGAACCTCCAATTAACTCTATCATAGGATTTACTGATATCCAATTTGAGTAACATACATGGGGTCTTGTTATTACAAAGAGAGTGCATTAATTCATGAGTAAGGATGAAACCTTTTGAAATAGATCTCACTAGCACAAATCCGATTTGTTCTTGTGATATTAGGGACTCAAGTAAAGGCTTAAGTCTTAGGGAAATAAATTTGGATATAATTTTATATGTATTGTTGCATATAGAGATCAGTTGAAATCATCAAAGGACTTAGATATTTCCTTCTTTAGAAAGAGGTTTATGAAAGTTCCATTGAACACCTTAAGTATCCTTCTATATTTTTTGGATTCTTCTACTGTAGCCCATACATATTTTCAAATAATATGCTAAAATTCTTGAAAAACATATGTTTGGAAACCATCAGGACTAGGAGTTTTGTTATTTTCATCTAGAGAAGACCACTTTCTGAATTTATTTTATAAAAATGGATCCATAAGAGATTTATTTTAATCCTCCATGACTAAAGATGAAATCTTTCTCGAAGCTCTTCCATCTTCCATAAGATTTGAGAAAAAATGAACAACCTCCTTTTTAACCCATTCTTGATCTAAAACAATCTCACCATGAGCATGTTTTATGCGTGAGATAAAATTAAGACTCCTCTTATCTTTGACTGAGGCATGAAAATATTTTGTATTTATATCCCCTTCTTTAAGCCAATTTTCTCTTGAATTTTTCTTCCAATAGATTCCTCTCTTATTAGCAATTCCCTAATTCTTCCAACAATTATTTTTCCTTGAGAAATTCATCCTTCCCCATGCCATTCACAAAAAAATTATTCAATGCTTGTAATTGTTTCTCCACTCTATTTTTTTCTGAAAAAAATCTTAAAATGAAATTCATTCCATTCCAGTAATTTTCCTTTCAGAAGCTTCAATTTCTGAGATAAAATATATATTTTAGAACCCCTTTTCTAAAATAAGACCACCAGGAATCAATTAAATCATGTAGGAGGGGTATCTAAGAAACATTAATTCAAATTTAAAATGATATTTGTGAGGAGCTTCATCCTAATTTGAAGAGAGAAAGACAAGGTAGTGATCCGAACCAAACCACAAAATCACATAACTTTCAAGTAAGATACTCTTTTACATCCAAAGTGGGCTAGCCAGAAAATGGTCTAACCTTTACGATATATTATTAAATTCAAAGTTATGATTTGACCATGTAAAATAACCTTTTTGGTTCTATATCCATCAAAGAGCTATTTTGTACAAAAAAATTAAAGTCTATTTGAGATTGAGCATTCCTTACTAGACCTCTAGTTTTTCTTTATATCATGAGATGGCATTGAAATATCCACCCATAATAATGAGATAATATTTCCTTAATTGAATTTGTCTTCTATTTCACCAAATCCACTTGAAATTTTTTATTTTTCTAGAGGATACTTAATCCCCCAAAATTCCTTACACATCAAGAAATTCTCATGACCATACTTTCCAATACTTTGACTAATAATTCTTGATTTATTTCACCTTCATATTTTCTCTTGTAAAATCACCACACTAACCTTTAAGGATAAGATACAAGGATTAACTAAGCATTGTTTATTAGGCATATTTAAACCCCTAACATTCCATAAAAGGATTTTCATGGCTATGTGGGAAGGGATTTCACCTTCCCGGTCTCGATTTGTAAAACTTAAAATAAATTGCTTGCTAGTTTCAACCTCTCTTTTTCCACCACTCCTGTTTTGATTTCCAACCTTTTTACTAGAGGAGCCACAATTGGCCACCTTGAGCCCATCTTGAACCATATAAAGGCTATTTGTGATTAAAGTGAGATCCAAATCATCTAATTTATCCTCCATAGCTTTTTTTCCAAGGGGAGATGCCTTTCCCACTATCTCTTCTTCCACCTAAAGATCAATATCCAATCATTAAGATCTTTCCATATGAATTAGATTTCCTAGGTTGATTCCCTTACTAAGCAAGGACACCAAAGCTGAAAACCCTTCACAACTTTTTCTATGTCATCCAAGAATGTCCTCACAGGGGTTAGGTTCCCATTTAGATATTCCCAGTATCTAAGCATGAGAGAACACGTTCAAGCACTTGTTTGTGACTCCACTCAAACTTTACCAAAGGTCACCTTATCTTCAAAAATTGATCTTTAAAGTGACCAACTTATTACAAGTAAAGCACCTAAAAGATATTTTTTCATAGTCCACTCTCTGGTTCCATTTACCCAAGGAGGATATAATAGAGATAAAGGAGGGAAGTTCAAAGTTGATTTCTAAGGAAACACATACCCAAGTGAAAGAGAACTTTGAGCCATCCGGGATTTTGGGTAGATCCTTAAAACCTTACCAATTTTACTGCATATCTTGGATAAGATTTCAGGTTTCCAATACTCCAGGGGTAAGGCAAAGAGATGAATCCGGATGAGCATTTCACCCATTGATGTCAAACATGCATCAAAATTTGGAACCCATGGTAGCAAGAAGATCCCTGCCTCTCCCAATAACCAATCCCTCCTTCGAATAACTTCATTTTTCTATTCTTCACTTTAGAATAAAATAGAGAAGAAACCCTTTAGTAAAAATTCACTGAATGTCACTTCCCCACCGAAGATTACACCATTAGAGAATAGATACATCGAAGAGTATTCTTCTTGAAATTTAGCTATAATAGCTTTCCTTCTTAAGATCTCAATCTCCTCTTCCAACTCAAAATCTAATAAGACCTTCACTTTGTAAATTCCCAGTTATGTTTCTTTATAAGTCACTCCACCTTGATCAATCTCCATCGAATGTTGAAAATACTTTGAAGTCACTCGCCACCTATCCCTTTGCACCTTTGACACAATACAAAGGCTCGCCACCTTTTCTTTCATTAACTTCTCTCTTCCTATGAAATTCACATATTTGTGCCATCTTCTAATAATAGAATAAAAATAGAGCCCTATATCCAATGGGTTCATTTATTCAATTTTCATGAGTTCACTAATCTTATTAGTCATTGGGTTTAAAATATTTTCATCAATTTCAAGCAAAACGTGGGTGTTTTACACAAAATTTTAATTAACGATTTCAATGGTAAGGCTAGTTGAACATTAGATTAAAATTTTTCATTTCTTATATATATGTTGTTCATATTCATAATTTAGTAAAATTTACTGTTTTGAATAGCTTGGTCATTTGGTGTAACATCTAAGTTTAAATTTTGCATTGCATTATCATTCATTGAACATTCATATTTATTGATTCAATTGGTGTTTGAGGATATGATTCACTATCAATTTCATTGGAAGAGATGACATATCTTCACCTCCATACATTGATTTATTTCACGTATTTTTGCACTTGTTCCCTTATTTTATTTTTTCTTATTATTTCTTGGCTTTGGTGGATAATATATGGTCTCTGCCAACATCTAATTTCTTTATCAAAAAAACATTTCAATTTATTTTTCATGCCCTTTTTACATCCTTCCATTTTTTTCCATCTCCTCAAGTGGTTTTGTCTGTGGTCTCCTCCCGTAATTCTACAATATAGTTATCAACAAGAACAATTGACCAAAAATTGTTTTATGAATGTTAGGGATATAAGAAATAATGAAAAAACACTCAAATCTCAAACAATGATAAAAATTTTCACAAAAAAATGATTCTATATAAGAAAAAAGATACAAAATGAATCTTTTATCAATGTTACAAACATAAAAGTACTAAATTATCATATAAAATGTTGTAGGAATACGCAAAAATAGTGATTTGTGGGACCAAAATCATGAGTACTTTTGTTTTGTGTTTATATATCATTTTTAAATATCATTATAATGCACTCACGATATAACACGCTTATGTTATAATAAGAGTATGTTTCTCTATTTTGGATTGAAAACTGCCAACCCTTAGGCTTGGATTTGGCTAGGATATCTAAGCCTAAGGGTTAGATTATATAATCAATGACTAAATATGTGTTTTGCAAAAAAACTAACAATCTCAAGTGTATGCCCTGAATTTCTCATGTGTTATAAGACAATATTCCAAAAAACATGACTACGATGTCAAGCTCTATTTTAGGTTTATGTCGATGTATTTATTTCTAAAATCCTATTAGTTTAAGGTTTTCATCCTTCATTTTTTATTTAGTGCCTTCATTTTTTCCAAAACACGTGTATCATTTTTGTACATAATTTATGATTTGCTCATCCAAATTTTTAAAAAAAAATCAACATGATCTACACTCCATTCTACACATTCAAAAATAATAATTGATTTTCAACTATTTTTCTAAAAACTAAGGGTGTGCACACAAATATTTCATTTTTAGGATGTGTTCACTTTGAAAATTAGTAAAAATAATTATATATGTAGACACAAAATTTTGGTATCACTCCGCATTCTCTCTTTCTCTTAGTAGACTTATACCATTTCCACAAACCTACATGTTTGTTTAATCAATTAATCTCTTAAACCTCATTATGTGCAAATAATACCCAAATATTCTATTTAAATCACATTACCACACTCAATCAAATCGTGTCCCCACCATCCAAATCATGAACCCCACTCAATCAAATCAAATCTATTATCTCACCCACCCAGTCAAATCATGTCCCCCTTACTCACCTAACCAGGGTCAATTTATCAAACCCCGGTTACCCATTAACCCCAATCTAACCTCACCTCCAAGCTATAAATATGGGTCTTCCCCATTCTTTCAAGGGGGAGAAAAAAATGAGGAAGAATCAGTATGAAATCTCTACTTATTGAAGTTTTAGGAGAGGAGAAGAAAATGCTTAATTAAGTTTTGCAAGTTTGAGGTCAAGGAAAACCTTTGCCATTATTAGAAGTTAGAGGTGAGGATTGTTGGAGAAATATTTTCCATTATTCGTCATCTTTCCATCCTGATGCCCATTTCATCTCCATATCAGAGCACATGCCCATTTTGTTATTTGATTTTTATTTCATTATTTCTGCATGATATCTATTGTTCATCATTTATTGCTATATTTTTAGACATGGGGGTTGAAATCCTCCAAGGGAGTTAACATCCTCTTGGAACCGGGATTGTCTGGAAAACCCCCACATATTTTTATCTAATCACATCTATTTTGGTTTTCTATATTATCAAAGATCTATCATTTTTTCATCAGATCTATCTTCTTACACCCGTAGATCCATATCTGCATCTGAGGTCCTAAGCCCTCCATCATTCAAGTTGTTTGGTGGCTTCAATATCGGATTTTACCCTGCTGAGAACAGGGTTTCTGTACAACATTTTGGCATGCCTGGTGGGACCAAACCCAAAATATGGTCATTTATATTCCTTTACTCATCTTGTGCAGGTGTTGTAAGTATAACGCTTATTTGGATTCCTAATTATTGTCAATTTCAATATCTTTTATGAATGTTTCATTTTTTGACTCACTTGCTTGTAGGGTGTTAGTGTTGTCTCGGTCATTTTTAGTGTAATTACATACATTCGATTGCTATATCCATCTTCCTTTGAAGAGGTTTTTATTCAATTTTGTTTGTCTTATAGTTTTACATTAGTGCATGTCTTGGTTTTATTGAAAGTGTTGAAGACTATAAAAACCAATAAAAAAAAAATCATTAATAATAAATAAATATAAATATATATGTGTATATACATGTTAGGTTGTGAATCCTGTTTTCATGAGAAAGTGTTGAAGACTATACACTAAGAGTATTTTACACTTTCCACAATTGTCTCGCCAAACGTGCCCAGATCAATTGAGAAATGTGCTTTTCTCATATGGGCAGGATTTTTGACCCATAGGTTTATGGGACAGTTTTTGCCCATGGTTTTAATACCCACAGTTTTGTAGAACTACTTAAGCGTAGTTGTCTACTTATATGGTTTTATGCATATGGTAGGCATAATATAACATTGTATAGAGTTTTTTGAGCATAGCTCCAAATAGATCTAGGTATTGTATTGAGAGAGTGGTCGCTTGTAATAAAATCTGAGCAAGTGATTCTTGGTGGACGTAACCCAAATTGGGTGAACCACGTTAAATATTGTCTCTTTGTGTTGTGTTATTTTATTCTGCACTTTTATTTGAGATCTATACTATTTTATGCATATTATTTTCTAATATTGCGATTCTGTGAGGGATTATTCCACATATTTTATCCCTTATTTCCTAACAATTGGTATCAGAGCCTAGTTTGGTTTGCTGAAGTGTTGAATTTTAGGGAAAGTTTTATCTTGAGTGGGAGCTATGGCGGATGACGGAAGATCTAGGGTTGATAAACTCAATGGGTAGAATTTCATTCTTTGGAAGATGCAGATGGAATATTACCTTTATCAAAAGGATCTTTATATTCCGTTGTCTAAGAAGGTGAACAAACCCTCGAGCATGACAAATGTGGAATGGGATTTTCTAGATAGGAAGGCACTTGGGACAATCCGGTTGTGTCTTTCATCTTCGGTATTATTTAATGTTTCAAAGGAAAAGACTACAAAATAACTGATGGATGCATTAGGGAAGTTGTATGAAAAACCCTCTGCCTCTAATAAGATATTTTTAATGAAAAATTTTTTAATATGAAGATGTTTGAGAATGGTTTAGTAGTAGATCATCTAAATGATTTTAATATGGTTATAAATATGATAGCTTTGGTTACAATAGAATTTGATGAAGAAGTTAGGGCTTTATTAGTTCTATGCTCTTTACCTAAGAGTTGGAATAGCTTAGTAATGGTGGTAAGCAACTCGGTTCCAGCTAACTCAAAGTTGAAGTTTGAGGATGTTGTAGGGGTGATTCTAAGTGAGGAAATGCGAAGAAAAATATCTGGTGAATCTTCTACTTCAGGGAATGCTTTGACAATGGAAACTAGAGGGAGACAGAAGAATAGAGGAAGCCATGGAAAATCAAAGGATCGGCAAGGTCAAAATCCAAAAGCAAGATAGTATGCTGGCACTTTGTGGAAAGTCTGGGCATGCAAAGAAGGACTATTGGGAGCTTCAGGACAAGAAGAAACAATAGGAAGAAAACAAGGAGGCAAATGTGGCAATGGGTAATGTATGTCAGGATGCTTTGATTCTTTCTTTGCACAATATTACTGAATCTTGGGTTTTAGATTCGGGGCTTCTTTCCATGCTTCTCCACATAGGCATTATTTTGTTGATTATGTTCAAGGAGATTTTGGGCATGTTTTTCTTGGTGATGATGAGCCTTGTAACATAGTTGGAAAAGGTTGTTTTTAGGTTAAGATGTAGAATGGGAATACTTGGCCATTGAAGGATGGAAAGAAGCCCTGACATGTGCCTACATTAAGACAAAATTTGATATCGGCGGGGGTAGTTGGGAAGTGATGGTTGTACTGTGATATTTATAATGGACTCTTGGAAGGTTACCAAGGGTGCTCTTGTGGTGGCAAGAGGTAAGAAGGTTGGAACCTTGTATTTAACCACTTATAGCACTAATGTTTGTAATCTTGTGGCTTTATTACAACATTATGGCACTATAGGCTTGGTCATATGAGCCATAAGGGCATGGAGATCATAAAGAAGGATTTTCCTGGATATACAAAATAGTTTGGAGTTCTGTGAGGACTGCATATATGGGAAACAAAAAGCGAGTAAGGTTTCTCAAGGTTGGACCTACAAAGAAAGAGAGTAAGTTAGAGGTGGTGCATTTTGATGTGTGGGGGCCAACTCAGGTATCATCTCTTGGGGTTCAAGTTATTATGTTACTTTTATTGATGATGCAACAAGGAAAGTTTGGGTTTATTGTATTAGAAACAAATATGATGTATTTGACACTTTTGTTAAATGGAAAGCCTTGGTAGAGAATGAAACATGTCTTAAGCTAAAATGTCTCAGGTCAGATAATGGAGGGGAGTATTATAGCAATGAATTTGATGATTATTGTTCTAAGAATGGAATCCACAGGAAAAAGACAGTTCCAGGAACTCCACAGCAGAATGGGGTGTCAGAAAGGATGAACAAACAATAATGGAATGTGCTAGGAGCATGAGGTTACATGCAGGATTGCCTCTTTCTTTTTGGGCAGAAGTGGTGAGCACAATTGTGTACTTGATAAACAGAGGACCCTCAAGTGCCTTGGATGGAGGCATACCTAAGGAGGATTGGTATGGTAAGAAAGTTGATTATTCATTTCTTAGAGTCTTTGGATGTGAGGTGTTTGTTCATATAGACAAGGATGATAGGACCAAGCTAGAGGCTAAATCAGAAAAATGTACTTTCATTGGTTATGGTGGTGATGACTTTGGATATAAATGTTGGAGTATTAAGGACAAGAAAATCATTCAATCTAGGGATGTGGTCTTTAATGAGAAATTCATGTATAAGCAACAGTTGTAGGAAAATAGGAAGAATCCAAGAAAGAATATGCAATGGTAGAGGATCTTCGGATGGAAAAGTGACACATGAATCAGTTCAGGAACCTCCTCAACAGGAACCCCAAACTCCTATATTGAGGAGGTCTTCTAGGGTAAGAAGAGAACCTGAATGTTTTTCTCCTTCTCTTTATTATTTATTACTCATTGATAGTGGAGAGCCAAAGATCTTTGATGAAGTAATGCAGGTAGATGCCAGGAAGAAGTGGGAGCAAGCCATGGATGAGGAGCATCAGGCTCTCATGGAGAACTAGACATGGGATTTGGTGAAGCTACCAAGGAAAAGAGAATTACAAAACAAGTGGGTGTTTAGAGTCAAAGAGGAAGAAGGAGGCAAGAAAAGATACAAGGCCCAATTGGTGGTCAAGGGGTTTGCACAAAAAAAAGGTATAGATTTTGATGAGATTTTTTCTCCTATAGTAAAAATGACTTCTATTAGAACTGTTCTAGGAATAGTTGTAGCAAAAGACTTACACTTAGAACAACTTGATGTAAAGACTACATTTCTCCATGGTGATTTGGAGGAGGAACTATATATGTAGCAACCAGAGGGCTATGAGGTCAAAGGTAAAGAGGAGATGGTGTGAAAACTGAAGAAGAGCTTGTATGGCTTGAAACAAGCTCCACGTCAATGGTATAAGAAATTTGATAGCTTCATGATGGAGCAAGGTTATATTAGATGTCATTCTAACCATTGTGTATACAAAGAAATTTGAGGATGGCAGTTATATTATCCTTTATGTCTGTATGTGGATGACATGTTGGTTGTAAGTAAAAACATGCAGGAAATAAAAGTACTCAAGAAGCAGCTAAGTGAATCCTTTGCTATGAAGGATTTGGGGGCAGCCAAACAAATCCTTGGTATGAGGATATCTCGGGATAGGAAGGAATGAAAGATGACTTTATCTCAGGAAGAGTACATTAAGAAAGTCTTGAGAGGTTTAATATGCAGGATGCTAAACCGGTTGGGACTCCTTTGGTAGGCCATTTCAAGTTATCAAAGGAGTAGTGTCCCAAGATAGAGCAGAGAGAAACCAGATGTCCAAGGTACCTTACTCATCAGTAGGTTGGTAGTTTGATGTATGCCATGGTGTGCACTAGGCTTGATATTGCCCATGCAGTGGGAGCGGTGAGTAGATTTATGAGTGATCCAGTAGAGATCACTGACAGTAATAAAGTGGATCCTTCGATATTTGAGAGGGACCATGGGGACAATTTTTTGCTACAGTGGATCAGACACCACTTTGTGTGGTTATGTAGATTTAGATATGGTTGGAGATGTAGAGAAGGAGGAGCACAATAGGTTATATTTACATGTGGTGGGATAAAGTGAGAGCTAGATTTCACGACTACAGAAGCTGGTGGCTTTGTCAACCACGAGAGGTTTGAGTATGTTGCTACCATAGAGGCAAGCAAAGAAATGATTTGGTTACAACAATTACTTGAGGAGTTGGGGCATAAGAAGGAGGAAGGAAAGCTGCATAGTGATAGTCAGAGTGCTATACACCTAGCTAAGAACTCTGCTTTCCACTCTAGGACAAAGCATATACAGTTAAGGTACCATTTCATCAAGACAACTTTGGAGGAAGAGAAGTTGAAGCTGGAGAAGATTCATACCAATCAGAATCTTACAGACATGATGACCAAGGTGGTCACAAGGAAAAATAAAGCTGTGTTTAGCTTTGGTTGGTCTTCACGAAAACTAGTGAAGGGTTGAGAACTTGCTCGAGAGGAAAACTAGTCTCCAAGTGGGAGATATTGTTAGGTTGATCTGGTTTCATGTGAGAAAGTTTTGAAGATTGTACACTAAGAGTACTATGCACTTTCCATTTTTCTGCATGGTTCGGGGCATAACCCCAAAACATTTTGGTCCTTAAAATGTGCTCGATCATTCGGGAAACGTGTTTTTCTCATATGGGTGGGATTTTGACCCATAGTTTATGGGACGAGTTTTGGCCCATGGTTTTGATACCCACGTTTTGTTAAAACTATCTTAAGCGTTGTTGTCTATTTATATGGTTTTATGCATATGGTAGGCATAACATAAAACATTGCAGATGTGTTTTGAATTCGGTTGTGAATTATCCGAGAGTTTGTTGAGCATAACTCCAAAAAATCTCAGGTATTGTATTGAGAGAGCGGTGGCTTGTAATAAAATCGAAGCAAGTGATTCTTGGTGGACGTAGCCCAAATTGGGCAAACCACATTAAATACATCTCTTTGTGTTGTGTTATTTTACTCCTTCCTCACTGCACTTTTATTTGAGATTTGTAATAATTTATGCATATTAGTTTCTCTTTTATATTCTTCCACCTGAGGGATTATTCACATATTTTATCCCTTATTTCCTAACCACTTTACCCGCTTAATATAATTATTATTGACCTTCATTTTTCCAATTAAATAATTTAATTATAAAAATAATTAATAAAATATGCTTCGATATCTACAGCTTATCCCGCGTATAATACCATTATCCCCTATCTTTTGTCTCCCATTACTTGTTTACACAAGCATAGTCCATCTCACTCCCGAGCTCTCTCCTATTCCATCCTTGGCTCAAATCTTCCATTATGTGCCACTCACCTCTCCCTTCCTCACCGATTCTTTCTCCAATCCAACATCCCACATTTTATCCTCTCTCACCTTAAAAGCTATAAAAAAACTTAAAAGCTCCTTCCACACCGGTTCTTCATGCCCCTCGTCATCTATAACCATCTAGATCAAAAAAAAATGTACCATACACAACAAATGAAAATACAAACTTTTACCCCCCAACCTCCCGCTCTCCTATCTCACAATGTACCATACTAACATTATCTCATTCCGACCTGCTCCTCCTTACTCCACCACCACCTACCATAACAACAAATGAACTCCATACCCAATCCATCTTTCACCCACTAGTTCCATTTCTCTACGTCCATTCACATTTCAATCCACACCATCCCATTTTGACCCATCACCCACCATTCCCCATCCAAAGTCAATATCCACCTCCTCCCAATTCATTCCTTACTTGATGTTTTAAGTTTTTCCTCCACTTCAAATTCACGAAAAAAACTCGTGCCACTCAAGATTCACTTCACTCACCATTCCCATCAAATCCTATTTCTCCATCACACATTTATAAATAGTGTTACTCTCACCAATTACATACTTCTTCACACATTTCATGTAGCTCATTATGCATCGTCTCTCCTGACCACCACCATCGACTTCCTCCAATTCTACTTTTAAATTTTACATACATTATATCTCCCTCGCTGTGTTACCTCACCCGATCTCATTATGTGGCATCATCCAGTACTATGTGAAAAACCATGTCTCATCACTCTTCCTGCATTTTGCACTAAATTTAAACTTGCTCCTCAATGAAATCCTCATTTTAGACTAGTTAATTATTTAAGTTCTCATGAACCCCCCACCATGATCAATCCAGAAAGTTTTCTCGTTAGTTGATATCATTACTTTTAAAAAACTCTCATTCAATATAAATTATAAATTCATATATAACTACAGGACATAAACCTCGTTTTCCTTATTTACATAATCCCACCTCCACATTAGTCCCAAACTACACACTAGTGCAAAATCAAAATCTATCAAAATTTTATTTATCAACTCTTTTAAAATATCAACTAATGCTTTGATTATGTCAAGATATGCTAAATCAAGGGCATTCTCCTGCTAATGTTTTTAACAAGAGGTCTATTCAATAATAAACTATTATCATAATTCCAAAAATAATTCAAATGTATTCCAATTTGTATTCATAAATCAAAGTGAATATCCTCTAACAAGATTCCAAAGCATGATGTTTCCAATTGTTTCCAAATCCATTTCAATTCCATGCTTTAGGGGTAGTGATATTAATTCTCTTATCACAAATTTCCACAAAGCAGATTCACAAGATTTCAACATTTGATGCTTCAAATTTCAGCTCAAGCCACACCTAATTCACTCCAAATTTGTTCTTTTAGTAATCTGGCAACCACCCACATCCACAACACATCATAAATTGTTTATGCCCTCACATCACTTCGTCCATCCTTTTCATTTAGCTTGAACTTCTTCACCCCCTACATTCTCTTATGATTTCATTATGGTGAATTGAATTCATCTTCATGTCATGATCATACACAATTATTACGTTTACTATTCAATTATTTACATTACGGTTTTCAAAATCTTTTTCCAATCGTACGTTTCCCCCTTCTCGGCCATGACTCAACCAATTTGGCATATCATTGACTTTCACGTTGCCTTTTCGATCCCTCTCATGACACTATCTTTTCCCTCATATTTTCAATGTGAAGTCCACAACTTAACCACTACACCCATCTCCATTAACAAAAAAATTCAAATCAAAGCACCACTTTCATTCCCAAAAGTCTTCATTATTAACATAAATCAACTTAGTCTACCCCCTTTTTCATCATTATTTAAATCATTACATTCACTCATTTTTTGATATAGGCTATTTTTATTTTATATTAGTAATTATCTTTCATTTAAAAGCTACACTTAATGTTTTAGTAAATATAGTTTAATTTATCATTTAATGTCCACTATTTTTTTTCATTGCCTTTATATCCACCCAATATTAATCATTTATCAATATTTATTTGCTCATAATTTATTCATTGTAACATTACTCTGAATTCATGAGTTCATTGTTTTTGGATTTAATTGGTTTATTCACTTTTATTTTCATAGTCTAAATTTACTTTACCCTTTGAATTTTGTTTTTCCGTTTTTTATTTTCATCATTTAAATTAATTAGAATAATTATTTTCATTATTTTCTAATTAAGTGTTTTTTAATACATAACAAATTATATTTTAGAGTTTTTCCTCTTATTTTATCAAACATACTAATTAATTGTCTTATTTTCTTTTTGCGGGTAACATCTACCAAAAAACTTATAAACCAACAACATTACGTTGTCAAAGATCAATTACTAAACATAAAAACATGCCTAAAATCTCTTTCACTGACCTTTCCACATTCATAAATGGTGCATTTTAGGGTACCCAGACGTTCTGGCCATTGATTGGTGCTTTCAAAATACATCACTATCATGTGCAATCAATAATAGGGAAAAACATTCTCTAGGTTTTCCTCATTTTTCCCTATTTTCTCTTTTCTGCATTGTAATTTCCTTTTAAGTGATTATCGCATCGAAATTCACATTTTGAATTTGGCTTTAAAAAAACCTTTCTTTTACGCACCACCCGATCACATAGTTTAAATAGGGTTTTACCTTCTACATCACACATTATCACACACTACCTGAAACTTCACAAACAAAATCAACACATCAAAACATTCCTTTCACTAGTTCACTGATTGGGATTTGAACACCCAACAGAAACCATTTTAGACATTTCCCTAGCCAAAACTACCTGAAACCAGCCTTAGAATTCCATTCTTTAGGCACCTTCATTATCCACTTTACTTTTCTTTTCACATCTCATAATTAATCATGATGATAAAAATATGTTGCTTGATTTGTTTGTCAACAAATTACATAAACAAATGTTTCTCTATTTCACACCTATTGTCACTCTCTCTCAAATCAAAACAAAACAACAATGTCCTCCACCCAATAAAATTACTTCCTATAATGATATTTTCCAACAAGATTCTAAACTCAAAACCATGCCTTCAATTACCCAACCCCTATCTCTTATGGCCTCACTTCATGAGAACCATGTCATCCATAATCATCCTATCTTAAAACTAATTCTCATATCCCTCACCAAGCCAATCTTCCTAAACCAACTGCACACCATCTCCCACTCCTCTAGAGACACTTCGGGCCCCTCCTAACCCCATATATGATTTCATATTTTGAAAATCCCCCACAATATCTCAATCCTCCCAATCTCCTAAATTGGTGGATCACATTCCACCCACATCCCTTTTTGTCAATTCTATTTCATCCGCTACTAATATGCCTGTCCAACCATCTCAACCTCTTCACACTTATATTCCTACCCATCATATGCTCCAACCATCTCAACCTCTTAACACTCATATCCCCACTTATCATTTACCACAACAACCTACCCAACTTCAATGAACACATCATGTCCCTATTATTCAAAGTCATCCTATGCAACAATCTCAACCCATGACACATGTTAATCCTTACCAAATAGTTCCCCACACACACACCCATAAGTTTATCAACCATCTTATCAAATGATTGCACAAGTTTATCAACCACCTTATCAAAAATTCCCCAAATACCCACACATCCACAAACGTATCATTCAGCCTTATCAAACTACATTTCAAACCACACAACCAATCCAATCTCAACCTAACAACACATCGAGTGATCCAATTCATGCCTTAATAAATTGGTTGGCTAGTTTAGAGGTTGTTACCTTGGCACCTAAGGATACATTATCCTATGAAAAATCTGTAACGAACCAATTCATCTCATCGCGGTTCCAATCAAACCCTACCCTCCTCATTGGAAACTTCCCAAGTTTACTAAGTTCAACAATAAGGAAGATCCCCAACAACATCTCTATGCATTTAAACATGCATGTTGTCTTATTACACATGATCACGATCTACTACTTCACACTTTCCCCATGTCCTTGTTTGTCCCGCATTGGATTGGTATAACCATATCCCACAATATTCCATATTCTCCTTCACTCAACTTGCAGTTGTTCTTAGAACACTTTTTAATTAACATTACATGCAAAACTACTATCACTTGACCTATACACCATCCGACAATTTGAAGATGAGCCCATCACCAAATTTTCACACGATGGCATGGTGTTATAAACCAACTATCCTTCACTCTTCCACAAACCAAACTCATCAAACTCTTCTCACATTCATGTGCGAAACATATATCATCTACTTAAATCTAATCATTCCAAACCTTTGATCTTTCACAATGGCTCAAAAATCTAAACTCTGCATTGAAAGGTCATCTTAAACTCATATCCACCAAACCTAAAATTGGGACTAAACCATCACACATAACGAAAATTTAAGGTGTGGCGAACGCCGTTTGATAAATCCCTTGTCCACATCTACATCCAAAGCACATGGCCTCAATCCATCAACCAACAACTATACCCCCAAGAATCACCCATGCCAACTTCCTCCCAACTCGGCAAGCCAAGCCTTTTGGTATCACAAAACTATTGTAAATATCATCAATTCAAAGGTCACAACATTGAGAAATGTCATTCCTTCAAATATTGTGTCCAACAACTCATAAATCAAGGGGATATCCAAATCGATAGCTCCACTACTCAAACTTTACCTAATCAACCACCAATCAAATCAAGCCATGCCCTTTACATCTCAACTATCAAATGCTTATATGATTGACACCATCAATCAAGATCTCATCTTATCACCACTCCACATGTTCCTACCTTAGACATTATTCCCACTCCTTATTCAGAACCTAACACACCTATGTCAACTTTTACTACTTGTCCTAAACCTACACCTTCTTCTACCCTTACCACATCTACATCAAATTTGACTATAACATCTACTTTATCCACTTCAATCATGCCCCAATCCACCACATCAGATTCATCCTTAGCACCTATTTCAGCCCCATTGATATCCACACATATCCCTACATCTCTCACATCTATTCCTTCACCCACATCTATCAAACACACCTATTACTACATCTACATCACTCCTCTCTACAACCATCCCAACTAAACTCATTTCTACCACATGTACCTTTACAACCCACCTCCGACATCAACCCCATTAGAAAACATATCATTCTTACCCCTCAAACATTTATGAAAACAATCCCCCACCTACTTCTACACCCGAAAATACTCCTGCATTTGTTGCATTACCCATAATGTCTACTCCATCGGTTATCACATCACCCACATCTCCAAATATCCCAAATATGCCTACATCCCTATCTATCCCACCTACCCCTATATCTATCATATCAAAAAATCCACCTATCCCTACCTTGACATCTATACCTATATCCTTGCCCATGGCCACATCACCCGATCTACCCCAATATTCTTTACCTAATTTGTCTATCACAACCAAAAATCCTCGATCTTATCTGTAACCCTATCAAAGATACCCTTTGAAACATCTATTAAACAAACACCTCCACCTAAATCAAATAAATATGGTTTACATTCTCCCTCTACAAAATCAACTCTTTTTATGCTTTTAAAACCAAACAATCAATCTCACATAGATCTCATTAATCACATCATACAAACACCTATTTCTCCATTAACATCCTCATCTTGTTTTAGGACATTTTCTCCATTAATAACCATACCACCACCATTGTCAGATCCTCTAGTTGAGATTATTATCATCCCTGCTAAGAGTAAATCTTCTCGATTAAAGTCTAAGGATCATGGAAAACATCCCCGAAAGTCCCCTATGCATCCTTGTAAAACATTTAGATTTTCCCTCTTTTCAACTATCCAATGCCACCACATCTATTTTAGGATCATTCCTTCCATCTACAACATCTATTTTAGGATCAGGTCCTTCTATCTTTCTTGCAATGATCAATCCACATCCAAACAATTCCATCCTCTAACCAAATTTTATTTTTCTTCCAAAACACATAATCTACCCATCTAATTTACCCTCACAAATCCCAATCCAATAATCATCCTCAAGTTCAAATTTGATTTCCAAAACACATCATTTATCCAAGATTATCTTCATGAGAGTTATTTCATCATGACACTTAGATTGGGTCCTTCACATACATTTTTGACATTTAGTTTGAATATCTGCCATCACGCTTCCTCCCATTAATCCTTTAATCCCCATGATCTGAAGCCATCATGGTTCAATCTAATTATAATTGCTCTTATCATCATACCTAAACCATGACATCAAACATTGAAAGGCATTTCAAACAATCATCCATAACCTTATTGAGAAAGATGATTTCCTCATTCAGGGGGAATATCCTTCTCCATCTATATCTAATCCAATTTGTATCCCATCCATTATGATTCCTTCATCCACATCATCCCTTAACATCCCTCCTCCTACACATGACATTCCTCCCAAGTAAATTCTCCATTGTTCATCAATATCGCTTATCTTTCCAAGAAAACTTGTGGTCTCCAATCTTTTATCCCATCCAAATCTCCAATATCATCTAAACTCTTTCACATCCTTTAACTCCTTCACTCTTAATTCCCTTTTTGGGAGTATATCATCCATATAACTCCTTGACACTATGGGACTTTGCTACTTTACATTGTTTTTTACCTTTACAAATTTATCCAATCTAAACTAATTCATCCAAATCCTCATCTCATTCTAAGTCCACCATTGTGGCCATTTTTTCCTTCTGTGAGGGACCATTATTGTTATTTTTCTTACAAAGTCCACCATTGTGGCCATATTTGTGTCTCTTTTGGGCACCATCTATTTCATCAAGTCCACATTTGTGGCCATTTTTGTCCTGCCATATTTGTGTCTCTCTCGGGGCATCATTTATTTTCATCCAAATCCACCGTCATGGTGGTCATATTTTTGCTTCCTTAAGGACATAGTTTTATTTCTCACTTTGTCTATCACATCTAATCCTTTGTAAACTATCATCTCATCCTGTCACAACTTAATGTCTTCCCTCTCTTGGTGGTAAACCAGAGACATAACCTCTTAATGCATTGCACTTGCGACCAGTCTATTGTTAGCATATCTACCAATGAGCACTTAGTTATATCCTTAGATCACTCCTCCACCATTAGCCCCTTCCATCTATCATGGTAATGATATGAATTATGTGGTCTACCATCACTGCTTTGATATGACCTTGAATATGAGTACCACGACTCTACTCATAGCATATTCATTATGGATAAGTTCTCCCATTTGGTGAGAGCTCCATGATCATTACATCCATCACCCTCTCATTCACCTATTGGAGCCATGCAAAGGTCCATGGGGTGTCACTTGATCATCATCCCCTCCTAAGTGGTCTACTTAGTTTTTCCAACTCTCCCCATGTGAAGCTAAATTCATGTATGCAAAAGTAAAATCAAAGTTATAAAAAGCATAGATTAATCCCTCGAAGGAAAATTGTTTCATGCAAAAAAAAAAAGAAAAATAAAAGAAAAAAGAAAATAAAAAATAAAATGATCCAAATCAAAGTCAAAAGAGAAATCATATATATTATTATCTCCATGAAGGACATATTATGTATAAAGTAGACCATTCCATCCATAGGATGTATAAAGTATTATTATGGCATTCGAAGGTTTCCCATATTGATCACTTTTTTATGGCATTCTTAGAAATCTTCTCCGCATTGATCAATTTTCTTCTATTGTTCTTTCCCTTTCCCAGAGCTGGGGCATAGGCATATGGAACACCACCTTTAGAGAACCTTCTTCCCACATAACAGTTACATCTCAAATCCTTTTATCATGTCAACATTAGGTTTATAAGAATCTTTCATCCATATTTCCCTCATGGTCTTTTGGTATAACTAACTATCATTGGTTATGTGTTAACACCTTTATTGGCTGTAAAAGCAATGCCTTGAGTGGTAACCTTTCTTGTTTATCTCCAATCTAGTTCAAGCATAGTTTCCTTGTATGCCCTTGCTACAACTATGTTTCATTCATCTCATCAAGATCATCTTTTATCAAAATCACATCAAATTTCACACTATGAATTCTATATCTATCCATAATATCCATGAATGTGCTCACAAATACACTTTTCAATTTATGAATTCTACTTGATCACCGTTGCAGTTTATGAATCCTACTTGAGGATCCTTCTCAAGGCAAGTTCATTATCCTACAGCTTCTTATCCCCAACATGTTCAACAATGTCTTTGATCCATTTCTCTTTCACTCCCCATTTCCACTCATCACCATTTGTCTCCACATCATCCTTCTCACCTTTTTGTCCCCTTTCACCACACTTTGAATATCTTACTTTCCTTTCCTCTTGAGTTTCCCTTTCACTCTTCCACTTTCAGTTTGACAATCTTACTTAATCATCCATACAGCTAGAGAATCTTAGTTAAGGTATATCTTCTTCCTTGGATCCTCCCATTGTAGAAGCTTCTCCACCATTTCCTCTTTCATCGAGGATGACAATCACCACCACAAATGTCTTTTTCCTCCTTTTTCACTTGACACTCTTACATCATCACTCCCACCACGTGGGCATCCTAATTAAGGATTGCCCTTACACTCTCCATCTACACTACATATGTTCCTCCATCCACTCATGTCACACTCCTTTGTTTCCTTGTTATCACCTTGATATCACCTCCTTTCATCTCTTGTTCCATTTTGGTATACACCGCTCAATCTTTTCATCATTCTTCTTCTTCTTTGGCTTGGTGATCCTACTTAACCATCCCGTCACATGGAAATATTACTTAAGAGTCCTCTTAAGAATGGTTTCCATCTGACCCTTCCACATCCCATCATATTTCCATCATCTTCTGTCTCCTCGTCTCTCATCGTAATCATCTACTCTAACCAACCATTCCACACTTGTACTAATACAATGTTGTCTTTCTCCTTCCATATCATCACTATCAGTTTGGTGATCTTACTTAACTCCTCCTATGACATGGTGATCTTACTTAAGAATCTCTCTTAAGGATGATCTGTCATCCTACACTCACCCACCACTCCACATTCTCACCATCTACATTTTCTCATCATTCCCCATCATCACATCCTCTCACCTCCTCTTCCATTCTTGCAAACACCACTTCCTACTTACCCCTGTTCATCTCCATCATCCCTTGCTTGGTAATCTTACTTAACCATTTCTTCCCCATTCATTTCATGTCTTGTTTCTTCATCTTTATTTCATTCATTCTCATCCACGATCCTCTCCTCACCTTCATCTTCACACACATCGTTATCCCTCCTTTCTTTACTCTTTCCACTCCATATTCTAGATTTATCCCAAATATCTACCCCCATACTTACCCGTCATTGTCATTGTTCATCTCCTAACATTATTTCATCATCATCTTCTAATAATTATTAGTGGACTTCTCCTAAAATCACTCATCCTTGTTAGGGGTGTGGATCATTTTTTTGGTCTTCTAAATCATTATTGAAGTGTGGAGTTTGAATTGGGAAGATGAAAGTTCATGACCATTTATTTTCCAACCATGGGAAGATGAAAGGTCATGACAGTTTATTTTCCATCCATGGGAAGATGAAAGGTCATGACTTTCAAACTTCTAGGATTCAAATTTTGGACTTCTTAAAGGATTGTAATCCTATAAATAGAGGTGTTAGGGTATCTTGAATATATCTTGTGTGTTTAAGAGGTCTTGAGTCTTAGTGATCAAGAGGTGATCAAGAGTGATCAAGGTTAAAAATTGGGTGTAAATTGTGGTTTATATGTGGTTTAGCATATTTGGAATTCTGTTGTGAGTTCATAACTGAGAGAAGAGTGTGAGATTTGTTTTACTCTTGTTGATAATAAAATATGAGCAAGTTCTTGGTGGACGTAGCCCATATTGGGTGAACCATGTTAAATATTGTCTTGTCTTCTTTTGTGCATTATTTATTTATGTTGTTATATTTCTACATGTATAATTTTGCTATATAGTTTCCTACTACTGTGGTTTGAGGAATTATTTCCGCATATTTGTTCTCTAATTCCTAACAATTGGTATTAGAGCTTTGGTTGGTTTTTTTGCTGAAGTGGTAAATCATAGGAAAGTTTAGCTTGAGTGGGAGCTATGGCGGATGAGGGAAGATCAAGGGTTGAGAATTTCAATGGGCATAACTTTGGTTTGTGGAAGATGCAAATGGAGGATTACTTATATCAAAAGGACCTCCATGTTCCTTTGGCTGGAAAAGAAAAGAAACCTATAGCCATGTCGGATGAGGATTGGGAGTTGCTGGATAGAAAGGCACTCGGGAAATTCGGTTATGCCTTACATCTTCGGTTGCTTTCAACATATCGCAGAGAAGACCACATGGAAGGTCTCATGAGTGCGTTGGGGAAGTTATATGAAAAACCCTCTACCTCTAATAAAATATTTTTGATGAAAAAGTTATTTAATATGAAGATGTCTGAGAATGGTTCTATTGTTGTTCATTTGAATGAATTTAATACGGTTGTGAGTATGTTAAACTCGGTAAAAATTGACTTTGATGATGAGGTCAGGGCTTTGTTGATTTTGTGCTCCTTACTAGATAGTTGGGACAACTTGGTTATGGTTGTAAGTAATTTAGTCTCTAATAATTCAAAGTTGAAGTTTGAAGATGTAATAGGTGTGATCCTAAGTGAGGAATGCGAAGGAAGAACAAAGATTCTTCTACTTCTAGAAACTGCTTTGATGGTGGAGAGCGAGGGAGACAAAAGAACAGAGGGAAAGGTAACCATGGGAAGTCGATGATCGTGGAAGGTCAAAGTCCAAGAGTAAGTTAGAATGTTGGCACTATGGGAAGGTTGGTCATGCTAAGAAATATTGTTGGGCTCTTCGGGATAAGAAGAACAAGGAGGAGGAAACTAAAGAGGTAAATGTGGTAGTAGGTGATGTTTGTCAGGATGCCTTAATTATTTCTTTAGATAATATTGTTAAGTCTTGGGTGTTAGATTCAGGGGCTTCTTTCCATGCCACCCCACATAGACATTACTTTATTGATTTTGTTCAAGGATATTTTGGACATGTATATCTTGGTGATGATGAACCATGTAGAATAGTAGGGAAAGGTTGTGTTTAGGTGAAAATGTAGAATGGGAACACATGGCTACTTAAGGATGTCGGCATGTGCCTAAGTTGAGGTAGAAACTTGATATCAATGGGTCAACTGGGCAAGTGATGATGGTGTATACGGTCAGTTTTACAAATGGATTCTTGGAAGGTTACCAAGGGATCTCTTGTGGTTGCAAGAGGTAAGAAAACTAGTACTTTGTATTTAACCAGTGGTGCTGATTATTGTAATTTAGTTGTTGTAGATGGAGATGCAACTTTGTGGCACTAGAGACTTGGTCATATGAGTCAAAAGGGCATGTAGATTATAAAGGACAGGTTTCCTAGATTAAAGGAGTTAGATTTAGACTTCTATGAGGACTGTGTTTATGGAAAATAGAAGTGGGTGAGATTCCTCAAGGTTGGACCTACTAGGAAGGAGGGTAAGTTGGATTTAGTGCATACAAATGTATGGGGCTAGCTAAGGTAAACTCTATTGGTGGTTCATGTTATTATGTCACTTTCATTGATGATGTAACTAGAAAAGTTTGGGTATATTGCATTAGAAATAAATATGATGTGTTTGAAACCTTCAAAATATGGAAATCCTTGGTTGAGAATGAAACAGTCTCAAGTTGAAATGTCTCAGGTCGGATAATGGAGGGGAGTATTGCAGCAATGAATTTCTTGATTACTATTTGGTAAATGGGATCCACAGGAAAATAATGGTTCCAAATACTCCACAAGAAAATAGAGTGTCAGAGAGAATGAACAAGACAATCATGGAGCATGCTAGGTGCATGAGGTTACATGTGGGGCTGCCACTCATGTTTTGGGTGGAAGCGGTGAGCACAATTGTTTATCTGATTAACAAAGGACCCTCTATGGCTTTGGATGGAGGTACACCTGAGGAGGCTTGGTCTGGTAAGAAAATTGATTACTCATTTCTTAGAGTATTTGGATGTGAGGTATTTTTTCACATTGATAAAGATGATAGGACCAAGTTAGAGGCTAAGTCTGAGAAATGCACCTTTGTTGGATATGGTGAGGATGACTTTGGTTTCCATGTTTAGAGTCTTAAGGACAAGAAAATATTTCGGTCTAGAGATATTGTCTTTAATGAAAAAGTCATGTATAAATATTAGTTGCAGGAATAGAAAGAGGAATCAAAGAAATAATACACAGTGTTAGAGGACATTGCGGACAACAAGGTGTCCAAGGGGCCGGTTTAGGTGCATGTTCAGGATAACTAGTTCAGGAACCTACTCATCAGAACCCCAAACTCCTGAGGTGAGAAGGTCTTCTAGGGTAAGAAGGGAACCTAAATGATTTAATCCATCTTTGAATTATTTATTACTCACTGATAGTGGAGATCCAGAGTGCTTTGAGGAAGTAGTGTAGGTGGATTCTAGGAAGAAGTGGGAGCAGGCCATGGATGAAGAGCATAGATCTCTTATGGAAAACTAGACTTGGGATCTAGTGGAGCTACCCGAGGGCAAGAGAGCATTACAGAACAAGTGGATGTATATAATCAAAGAGGAAGATGGAGGCATGAAAATATACAAGGCTCGGTTGGTGGTCAAGGGATTTTCACAGAAGAAAGGTATAGACTTTGATGAAATTTTTTCTCATGTTGTTAAAATGAATTCTATTAGAACTGTTCTTGGTTTAGTAGCAGTAGAAGACCTGCACTTAGAGTAGTTGGATGTGAAGACTACATTCCTTCATGGTGAGTTGGAGGATGAATTTTATATGCAGCAGCCACAAGGTTATGAGGTCAAAGGGAAGGAGAGGTTAGTGTGCAAATTGAAGAAGAGCTTGTATGGTTTGAAACAAGCTTCACGGTTGTGGTACAAGAAGTTTGATAGTTTTATGCGGGAGCAAGGTTACTTTAGGTCACACTCGGACCATTGCATATACATCAAGAAGTTTCTTGAAGGTAGTTATACTATTCTATGCATGTATGTGGATGATATGTTTGTCACGGGAAGAACATGCGGGAAATAAATGTACTCAAGAAGCAACTAGGTGACTCCTTTTCTATGAAGGATTTTGGGGCAGAAAAACAAATCCTTGGTATGAGAATAACTCGGAATAGGAAAGAGAGGAAGTTGGCAGCAAAAAAATCCTTAGAATGAGAATAAAAAGGGAAATTTTGTAGGTAACCATACCAGAATTTTGTTTTGGTTCCCATTGAGGTCACTTAGCGTTCGAAATGGCATAAAATTCCTTTCCGGAGAATCTGGTTTTTTGAACCGAGTCTTTTGGTCCTTTTTGGTGGCGCATATTTTGTTCATGCAACATCAAATGTATCTCGCACCCTTCTATTCCATTGGCGCACTCTGCGAAGTGTCGACATTACAAATGTTGTGCCTTCTATGATGCACCCTTTAAAATCGCGACGAGGCGCATGCGCCACCCTGTCAACATCAAAAATGTTGCGCCCCTAATCGATGTGCCAAGGCGCTAACAAATCAATGTCGATAGTTCCAAATCCACGCCATTGGCGCACAAATTTTAATGTTGGCATTCATTTTTGTGCGCCCTTTGAAAAAAATTGGTGGCACATTTATTACACCTTTTGCTATATATAGGCGCATCTGACCTATCATTTTCATGATTGAAAAACATGTGAAAAGCTCATTTCTCTGCACCTGTCAGTGCTCTGTCATCCCCGTGTCACTTTATGTCACGTTCATGGACCCCACATCATTTCTTCCATTCTATATATTCCTGGTAAGTGGTCCTTGCTTTTCTTGTGGTATTTGTTTGTTGGTTTTCTGTGTTGTTTTCAGAGGTTGTGGTTGTTATAAAAAAATAAACAAATGAACCTAAGAGGCTCCCCCCAAATCAGTTTCACCCTCCTCCCAGATCTGCTGGCTTGGAGGGCTTTGTCTCAAAAATGATCCAAGATCCTCTTTGCTCTGTTCCCCCTCACTTTGTCCCGGATCATGCTAAAGAGAGCCCAAAACTACGAAAACCAATCATGAGAGAAAATCTAAAGATATCACAATCCAAACCCGCGGTTTTCCTTTGCGCAAAAACGCCATCACTATTGCATAAAACACAGTCACACCAAAGGGTACACTGTCCCTACCTATAGCATGCACCCTCCCTGCGCCCTTTGAAATTCTTAAAATCCTAACACATGTGCAAGCGCAATCCCACCTACACCGACATCTGAATGTCATGCAAACTCTTCCTGCGCCATGCCAAAAGCCCCTTGGCACACCTTAACTCAATGATGCATCCTTTATTTCTGTGCCCTTTGGCACATAAAAATGTTTTGTAACATGTTCCAGATCTGCGCCATTGGCGCATCCTACTGCCATGCAACACCATAATTATTTGCGCCCAGTTCAAAACCTTTCATATGCACAGTGCAAATCCTTTTACACTAACACTGAATGTTATGTGTAGTATTCTGCGCCATGCGCCCTTTGGCACTATTTTCTTCCTTACTGCACACTCTCTAACAAAGTGTGCCTTGATTTTCTCACCCTGCACCTCTGACAATGTATTCTTGTGTCCTATGCCCAGAAGCTTCTAAATTACTAACTCTTCATTCTGTAAAGCTTTGATGGATAATCTAACAGCTAACATGGCTCTTCTGCGATGGACTTTGCTCCTTCTTCTTGCAGATCAGTAGCTGAACTCAGATTCACACATGTCTTCATCAAGTAAGAGGCCAACCAAGTCTAAGGGTAAGGCCAAACTCATAGAAGAAGAAATGAAGTATAAGTATCAAAGGGTCAGGATGCCCGAGTCCCATGCAGAGTGTGACTTAGACATTAGGGATGCTAAACTTGGCCACATTGATATGGAAGATTTTTGGCCCAAAACCAGAAGGGTCATAGGCAGTCCATGGATGGACAAATTGGTCGGTAGTGGTCTACACTTCGTTGGGGAATTCCCGTGAGTGTAGTGAACAATGAATTCATGATGGTGGTGGCCCGCTGCTACAATAAGGACACAAGGTGTGTCGAGAATGAAAAGGGTGAGGTTATAATCAACCTCACTACAGCACTTTGAGATCATGTTGGGTATCCCCCACCACCGAAGCACTTTGTGGCCGTAAGTCAAGAAAAGACTGCATAAAGGCATGGGATGAAAATGAGGACAAATGCATGCAGTTGATGAACGAAGTATACTGAAGAATAAGAAGGTAATAACCAGGTGGCCCCAGGTTATTCATCACAGCGACTTCTCAAAAGAGCTAAGCGACACCATAACCTTCCTAAGTAGGGTATTTGGGCTTCCTGATGCCCATTACTTCCACAAGTGGATGCTTAGGTATCTAGAAACTATGAACAAAAATGTGCTTGATCAGCGTTTTGAGTGGGTAGAGATCATCAACAACACCATCTCTGAGTAGCTCCAACAACTCTCAACAACAGGGGAGGTTCTACATGAACTCCTACGTGGTATACACTGCTGCCTCTGAGAGAGATTATCCAGCACTGAGCCGATGGGGGTGTGGCCCTAGGTAAAAATAAATGAATATTATCCGTGAGTTGAGACTAGAGAATAGCATCCCACAATTGACAAGATCAACAATGCCTTCTTCTACGGCATCATCTGCCTATTGAGGCCCAATATGACTCACGGTCAGACAACCAAGAGCATAGTGACTGCAACAGAGAAGTGGGGGCGTTATTTATGTAATTCCCCACTTTTACTTATCTTAGAGCCGCCAACTTCTTGGGGGAGCCCACCAAGTTACCAAGATATGTAGGCCCTAAGCTGATCCTATTAGAGTTGTCTAGACAACTCATCACATATCATGAGAAGTGCCTAAAAAGAAAGAAGGGTAGAACTCCATTCCCCCTCATAGTGGGCAAGTACACTTGCACTTCTCACACCAAGGCCCGGAAATGTTTGCAGAACTGGAGCTGCTCAACTCTGAAGCACAATTTCCCAGCAAGGCCAACCTTTGATCCACGCAATTGCCTCCCAAAGGCAAAGCTCAATCTGATCCACATCCCACAGATCAAGGATATCTACATCGACCTATACCACGAGGTTGAGCTCAGGAGAAAGGATCACTCCCGCCTGGCCCTAGCAAAAATTATCCAATATGGCGTGGCCATTGTCCCGAAAGGTTTCCAAATGACTGATCAAGAAGTTGATCAGGTCTATCTAGATACGAACGGGGAAAACTGGCCATTTTCTGAGATTGATAGAGCAAAGGCACCTCAAACTATTGAGGAAAGGGTCAAGGCACTTTACAATGCATAGAACATTGGTGCAGGTTTAATGGTCTCATCTACCTTGGGGTAGACTTCACTACGTCTCCCTTAGGTAATGCACCTACCAGGCCAAAGCATTTGCCAAAGGGAAAAGGGAAAGACAAGGAAGGGGAATCAAGTGTTTGCTCAGGAGCAAGCTCCTGAGAGTCCTCCTTTCACCACCAGAATAGGTTGTAACCACAGTATCTCATTGATGGCGAATCACAGCACCCCTAAGTGTCTACAGCTCGATGGGTTGAGACTCTCAGTGTGATTGCATAACATGGAGCTTTTCCCAAGTGTGGGACCTTGCGAAATTGGAAAAGATCTTCGGATGAAGGCCGGTGCCTATTCCTCTGTTCGAGATGCACACGAAAAAAATGCGAGAGGGTTTGCTAAAAAAAACCTAATCTAACTTGCCAAGGAGACAGGGTAAGAAGATTCGTAAAAATAAACCTAAACTAACAAAGGTGATGCACCGAGGAATGAAGAAACATCTGTCTTGCCAATAAACACAAACCATTAAAATGTAATGCAAGATCATACACAAATAACAGATTTTTAGTGAAAGATCAGGAAGATGCAAATGAACACAGAGAGGGTTGAGAATCATCCATAGACATGCATTATTTGCTCCAAAGATTGATACAATACACCACAAAATGCCAAGAGGCAAAGTTGCATTACAGATTGTAGATGGGAGGTTTGAACTCCACGATTCACTGACGCAAAGAGAAGAAGGGAGGCAAACAAGAATGTCCAACCTTTAGAAAAGAAGCCCCTCCTTACAATTTATAGGAAGAATGAGAGAGGGAAGAGAGAGAATTCCAAATCTACCCCAACCACCTCCGGGTTGCATTTAATTCATCTCATTATGGTGGTAGGTGAGAACCCTAGCAAACCCAAAAAGTGGCAAATCATTGTAGTTGGAAAGAGGACCTCGTAAGCTTTCCGAAAAGTCCAACCTTGTGTGAATCCAAGCTCCCTATGAAAAGTTATGGCCATCTGAATATCTGGGTGGGTTTGCTTCTGTCCGGCGCTCAAAATGTTGCGCCTCTTGAAGGTGCGCCTTGGCGCATCCATGTTTGTGTCGACATCCTCTTACCTATGCCATAGGTGCATCCATATTTGTGTTGACACTCTATGTCATCCGCCCTTTACATGTGCCAAGGTGCGACTTTTACCATGTCAACACTCGTGTCATGTGCCCTTAACATGCGCGAGCGTGACTTTTACCATGTCGACACTCTATTATGTGCGCCATGGGTGCATCCATTTTCATGTTGACACCTCTTGTTGTGTGCCTCTGACCTGCGCCTTGGGCATGAATTTTGGCATGTCGACATCTTCTTACCTGCACCATGGGCGCATCCATTTTCATGTCGACACCTCTTGTTGTGCGCCTCTGACCTGCGCCATGGGCGCGACTTTTGGTGTGTCAACATCTTCTTACCTGCGCCATGGGCGCATCCATTTTCATGTCGACACCTCTTGTTATGCGCCCTTTGGTTGGCAACACAATAAATGTTGGGTGTTTGAGCTTCTTTGATTCCCATATTCTTACCTTTTCTATATCTACCCGGGAAAGATATATAAAGCAGTATCTCCATAGAAAGAGCGGTGGTATGTAAGCATTCCAATGGGAACATCCACTCGGGATGTTGCCCTTTCTTGCCGTTGTTGAAGTTCCTTCCATCCCATCTCCTACTCCTCCTTCCCCTCCTCATGTCACTCAAGCAACCACTCCCTCAGTTACGTCTTCTCCCCCATCTTCTAATATTCCCCCTTCCTCTTCCTCCATCTTCTCTTCCCTCGCGAGAGTTGTCCCCTAGTATTTCTTCCCTCATCTCTCGGATCCCTTCCACCCCGCGGTTTCCTCTCCTACAGTGACTCCTACCCCTGTGAGCATTGGAGATTTGACTTCTTTATCAATGCCACCACCAAGCGTCTCAACACATTTCCCCTTGTTCACTGTAGCTGCCCCTTCTTCTGCCATCGTTCCCTCTTCTCCCTCTGGTCCCACTCCCTTAAGTCTAGCATGGATCTCCCAACACCTGAGCTAGCACAAGAGGAAAGTCCCCATTGCACCTATGGACTTCTCCATCATTCCAACAAAAGGAGCTAAGAAGCAAAATCCAATAACTTTGCTTTTCTCGAGTGTGCTAGGTGAAAGAGTTATGGAGATCGTGTATCCCGATCCCACAAAAGATAAAAAGGTTTTGTCTCCTATAGATTACATAGTGACACAGGTCACAATGGGAACATCCTCCGAGAGCCTGCAAGGAGAGGCCCTATCTGAAGTGGATGCCCTTTGCAAGAAGCTTCAGGAAGCAAAGGAAGAGAAGAGGATACTGAAAGAGTAAAATAGACACCTTCTCCAAGCCCTGTGCAAAAAATGGGCGATCACCTCCCACAACCCCATTGCTTTGAAACTCCTGCGGCCCTTAGTCGGGGAAAATATAAATGAATACGCCAAGATTGGTGAACAAGGCTTGGCGGTATCTGCTGGAGAGACCAAATTCTCAAAGATAGTGAGGAAGTAATCGTAAAGTTCACATAGCTATATCGGAAAATTGATCGGGTGAACAAGGAACTCCGAGCAATTATGGGACCTATCTTGAAGAGTTGGACCATGCTAGGTTACAACATGAGACTTTCCAAAGGATGCTCGACTACCCAGTCGATGACTTAGTAAAATTCGGCGTCTTTGATCACCCGCGGACACCCAACAAAGTCCTTGCTACTTTGGATTATCGGGTTGATCAAATGGAATTTGTCTTGGAGAAGATAGACAAAGTCAAAGAGGAAGCCTTGGATGCAATGCATCAAATGGAGAAAATTGTCCTAAGGATGTCTCCGGGCTTGCTCACTCCATCATACACCTTGAGGAAGGTAGATGAAACCATTTGAATCTTCAAAGAGATCGTCTCGCAAGGGTTAGGGCCAAAATCTACTTTTGACGCTAACTCCATCAACAACCTTCTGGCCTACCGCGACTTTGTGGGATACATGATGGAGGCGGGTAATGAATAACTCAAGCTCCCAGAAAAACTTAGAGATGAACGGGAGACTTGTGAAGTCATCAGCGATCACACCAAGGGTCCTGCCCAGGATCAACTCCAACTGATGATTAGCAAATTCATGGAGTATCGGGCCCAATTCCACATTGCCTCTCCTGAGTAGAAGCAGGATACTCCCTTCCAGTTTGTGGGATGATGACGAATAACCTTCCTCCTCTTGGCTTTCTTTCCAATTTTGTAATGTTTAAAAGTTTGTTGGCATATACGATGACATCGTCCATGTTGCATCATGGGATGTTGCCATCCAAAAAGTTGCCCCAAAGTCAACAGTTGACTTTTAGATATTTTGTAAATATTTTGTATATAGTTTTTGGTTTCTTTTTGCCTTGTCTCTTCTTCTCCTTCTATATATACTTGAATACTTGTTGTATTCGGGGTGGACACTTTTTAGATGAAATTAGAAGTGAGAAGAAAAGGATTTGTACTTTTTGTAATAGAAGAAAACATTAATACAAATATTAAGACTTTGTGCTTGAATACATGTGTTATGTGCATCGATCTTTCTTATGTCGGATCTATGTGTTTATTCTTTAGATCTATCTCTACTTTTTTTGTCATTTATTCATTAGTATTACTTTGTTCGTTTATGCAAGTAGGTGTGGCTATGTTTCTTTACCAGCCCAAAACATAAACCCTCGACCTTTACCTTTGGAATTCATTTCTTTTCTCCCTTCGGATATATCCTATCTTCATCCTTCCCTTCATTCTCTTCTTTTCACTATCGGAAATACCCCAACCTGGGACGAGATCCCAAACCCCGAAGGTAGAATCTTTGTAGGACTTGTGCGGATACTGCTTTGGTAGAATAGCAATAAACCAGATTCACGCTTTCTTGTCTCAAAGAGGGCTATGCCGCACACTATTGGCTCGTCATCCATAGATCTCCCCCTCACATGATTTTCGGACCAACGGTGTGGAGCCTATTTTTGGTCTTCTCAAATTAATATTGAAGTGTGGAGTTCAAATTGGGAAGATGAAAGGTCATGACCATTTCTTTTCCAGCCATGGGAAGATGAAAGGTCATGACAGTTTCTTTTCCAGCCATGGGAAGATGAAAGGTCATGAATTTCAAACTTCTAGGGTCAGCTTTTGGACTTCTTAAAGGATTTTAATCCTATAAATAGAGGTGTTAGGGTATCTTGAAGATATCTTGTGTGTTCAAGAGGTCTTGAGTCTTAGTGATCAAGAGGTGATCAAGAGTGATCAAGGTTAAGCAATTGGGTGTCAATTGTGGTTTAGATGTGGTTTAACATCTTTGGAAAAAAATTGAGTTCATAACTAAGAGAAGACGTGAGATTTATCTTACTCTTGTTGATAATAAAATATGAGCAAGTTCACGCTATGGGACCTCTTGCTTTGCCACATCTTGTTCACGCACTCCCTCATGGGCCGAAAGAATTTCCTCAAATTTGATGGAAGCGAAACCAAAGCATAGACTCACATATATTTGCATTCATCATGTCATGCAACATCCTGGATGTGACCCATGAAGATGTGTCAGTATGCCTCTTTCTAGAGACCTTGCAAGGACCCGCAGCAGAGTGGTTCCAACATTTATCGGCCGGATCTATCACTAGTTGGGCCACGTTACAAACTGCATTTGAAGAAAGGTATAAGCCTTCAGAGGATGCGTTTGCATTACTATCCAAGATCACTCACCTAAAGAAGGAAGTCAATGAAACCATGCACAATTTTATCACACGTTTCAATTCACTTATTAACCGTGTGCCACCTGCTAATGCTGCCAACGCCAGAAAATCAAAAGTGTTTCTTTATGAATGCCATGAGCTCAAGAGTAAGTTTCTTACTCTTACAAGAAAAAATTACCACCCTGTATCTTGCTCAAGCTACTTGCCATTTGGATAGAAGACAACTTGCTTATATCTAGCGAATTAAAATGAGAGCCATCCAAGCCCAAAGTTTTAACTCCTTCTCAAGCCACTTCATCAGATCCGACATTCCAGAAGATGGCAAATGACTTTCTCGTGTTAAAGAAGCGATTAGCTCAAGATTCTACTAGCACTTCATGCCGGGATATCCACGGTGAAATTTTACTTCAACAACGCCCCAAAGGCCGCATTTACCTACAACTACTCCATGGTTGGCACTTGAGGCTCCTCCGGTCAATGCCCTAGTCGAGATTGAAGAAGAGGAGAAAAATTATGAAGAACCTTCATCCCAAGGTGAAGATGATCAAGATGTCGGTGAACCGACTGTGACTCTACGATTGGGTATATGGAATTTGAAGATGAAGAATCTGATGAAGAAGAGGGTACCCAAGGGTATGCAAGTGGGCATTCATATGTTGTTTTCACCCGCTCTCAAGGAAAAGAAGTAGAAGTTGCTACCAAGATACAAAAGGAGAAGGCTGTGTCAAACACGCCTCCAACCATTGCTAAAAGAGGTAATCCTCTTCCTACTCAACCTCCTATTAAGTCTTTTACAAAAAAAAATTCCCCTCATCTCTCCTCCAAATCAACCTCCTCCTATTCCCACAAAGACCAATAATCCTACCCCTCCGCCACGAAGTGAGGGACTCATTCCCTCATCAACGCAACCCTTGGTCGCATTCGACATAATTGATCATGCTAAAAAGACCAAGATTCAAATGTCTGAGGCTGAATATCTTCAGTCTAATCCTGAGAAACTTGTAAGATTGACCAAATATATCCAAAGCCAAGTTGCCATAACTTCCCATGCCTCCCCAAAAGGAATTCTTTCCACTCCTCCTAGCATCTCGCATAAATGTTGCCTCGACACGTGTCGGAAAAATTGAACCTTTTTATCTTTCCTAATCAATGGTCACAAGCTAAGCAATTGCATAATTGATTATTGGGCTTCCGATAATTTCATGCGTGAAGGTCACCCATGCTTTGGGTCTCACTCTTACCAAGCCTTTCGGCAAATGTTACTCCATGGAAACCAAACAAGTTCCATTGATTGGTCAAATCAAAAGACGCATAGTTTGCCTTTGTGGAATTCCCAAATAAAAGAGTAAAGATGACTATCCTTGTTGCTGATATCCCTACATCATATGGAATTCTACTAGGAAGAAGCTTTTGCGAGAGAAGTTAATGGAGAGATTTATATGGACTGGTCCAAAGCTAGAATCCCCGTCAAGGAGTAATGCAGACATTGGAGCCTGAATCACAAAAGAAGTACTTGGTCACCAATTATGACGACCCCAAAGCCCAAATTCTCTTCGAATCATCAGGGATGGGGAACTACTTATCTATCGAGTCGATAAAATAGATGTGTTCGTCCGGAAGAAGACCTTAACAAGGTTTGGACATTGCAGTTTGATGGCAGTTGTGCAACTAGTGGATGCGGTGCTGGAGCTGTGTTAATATCTCCTGAGGAGGAGATTTTTCCTCTCTCTTTCAAGTTGTAGTTTTTCAACACGAATAATACTGCTGAATATGAATCTTTGCTACTTGGCATGCAAGCTGCAAAAGAAAGGGGAATCAAGAACCTAAAAGTACAGGGTGATGCCGAGCTAGTCATGAATCAAGTAAAAGGATATACCAAGTAAAGAATGAAAGGCTCAAGCATTACCGCAATGCAGTGTGGGAAAACATTGAGGAATTTGATGCCTTCTCAATAAAATCCATTCCAAGAGCTTAGAATGATATGGCTGATTCACTAGCCATCTTAGCGTCTCTCATGCTCCCTCACCCAGGGTTAAAAACAGACACATATACTATTGAGGTAGTCTTCCGCCCAAGCATGCCAGACAATTCTCAGCACTGGCAGGTATTCAATGATGACAATCAACTTATTGCCTTTCTGGAGAAGGTGGAGAATTTTAGTGAGCTTCACTTTGAAGGATCTACTTCTGCATGCCGTGAATCTGTCACTGATCAAGCAAACAAATCAAAAGGAGGTGATGGCATATGTCAGCTCAAAGGAAATAAAATCCCAAAAGGTTTAGTTTCTCTGGAATGATTATTTGACAGACATGACTGTTTTGTCAGGAAGAAGTGGCAAGATGATCCTAACTCCTCTCCAGAGACCGAACCGGTCAATCTAGGTACTATGGAACATCCGCAGTTTGTGAACATCAGAAAATGTTGCACACCCGAGGAAAAGTGAAAGTTTGTCAAATTGCTGAAGAAATATATGGATGTCTTAGCATGGTCTTATGCTGATCTAAAGTCTTTCAAGCCGAAAGATGTTCAGCATGACATCCCATTGAAAGAAGATGTCAAACCTTTTTGCCAGAAACAGAGGCACTACAATCCCAAGATCTCGGGTACCATTCAGGTGGAAATACAGAAGATGTTGGATGCAAGGATCATTTTTCCTATCCATCATAGTACTTGGGTCACAAACATTGTGCCAGTACGCAAGAAAAATGGCAAGATACGCATATGCATAGATTTTGAACACAATCGGGCATCCTTGAAGGACAACTACCCGCTTCCCATAATGGATCAGGTTCTGCAGGTAGTAACTGGTTCAGAAATGTTGTCCATGCTTGACGGTTTTTCGAGGCTACAATCAAATTGAAGTCTCGCCTGAAGATCAATTCAAAACAACATTCACTACCCCCTGGGGCACATTCGCCTATAGCAGGATGCCTTTTGGCTTGACCAATGCTAGTGCCACCTTTCAGAAAGTGATGGACTTCGCATTCAAAGGTATGATGGGAAAGGTCATCGTGGTTTATTTAGATGACTTAACTATGTTCTCTAAACAACTGAAGTGATCATTGTGATCATTTGGAGCAAGTATTGATTAGATGCCGAGAACATGGGATCTCTCTAAACCCAAAAAAATCTGTTTTTGGGGTCACTGAAGGAAAGTTGTTGGGACACGTTGTCAACAAGGAAGGGACAAAGATAGATGTCGAAAGGGTTAAAGCTATTTAGAGCCTTACTTTACCCACGAGCAAGACCGGTGTTCACTCCTTCGGAAAAGTGAATTTTCTCAGGCGCTTTGTTCCCGACTTTGCTGAAAAGACTCGCCACATATCAAATATGATGAAAGGGTCGCAAACTTTCCGATGGAGCAAAGGAAAGACATCATTCGAGGATATAAAGGCCTCTGTAGCCCATGCACCCATCCTGGTATGTCTGACTTCTCCAAAGATTTTATCGTGTACAGTTATGCATCTGAGCATATTGTATCGGCCATCTTAATGCAAAAGAATTATGAGGATGTTGAATCTCCAATCACGTTCATGAGCTCTCCCCTCAAGCCTCATGAATTGAAGATGTCTCAGTTAGAAAAGAATGCATTCACCATTGTCAAAGAAATCAAGAACTTCTGGTATTACATCCTAAACTCTCATACAGTAGTGATGGTTCCTGACACGGCAGTTAAGTCAATCTTAACTCAACAAGAGTTAGGAAGCTTATGAGGGAATTGGATCGCAAAGGTCCAGAATATGATCTAGACATAAAACCAACCAAGCTAGTAAGAGGCAAGGGCCTATGTCAGCTTATGGCTGAAAACGAAGATTCAGTAGTCCTTAAAGAAAAAGATGACTGCATCGATGGAATGCAGGGTAAACCAAAGAAATCTGATTCTCTGCCTATGGTTCTATTTGTTGCGACTAGCGACGAGTGGTATTCTGATATCACTTTCTTTCTCACTTATGGTGAGTGCCCAACTCATCTAACTTCAAAGGAGAAGCGTACTGTAAAGCTCAGGGCAGCCAGATATGTCATATGGAATGATGGTTTATACAAGCATGGGATTGATGGCATCTTCTTACGATGCGTTGACAAGCCACAACAGGTAAAATTGCTAGAAATTTTTCATGATTCAGCTTGCGGTGGTCACTTTTCCTCTTCTGTCACAGCACACAAGATCATCCGGGCCAGGTACTATTGTGTGCTATTTCGGGATACGGACTACAGGTAGCAAAATGTGAGCTTTGCCAACGGTTTGTTGGCAAACCAAAATGGTACTTTTTCCCCTAAGGCCGATCGTTGTTGATGAACCATTCGAAATGGGGAATTGAATTTATTGGAACACTACATCCCCGATTAAAGTGCCGGACATAGTTACACATGCTGTGCATGACATAGTTAAGAATGCCACCTCTGAAATTTTTTAACTTCATCAAAGAAAGTATCATTGTGAGGTTTGGCGTTCCACACAAGATCATTGTTGATAATGCTTCCAACTTCTCCTCATGGGAAGTTATTAGTTTTTTCTATGAATATGGGATAACCTTGGCCCACGCCTCAGATTATTACCCCCAGGGAAATGGTCAGGTAGAATCCAGTAATAAGAACCTAGTGACCATCATACGGAAGCTAGTTGATGAGAATCAACGGTCATGGCACAAGTCACTATATGATGCTTTGTGGGTAGACCGCATTACCCCAAAGAGGTCTCTTGGTATGTCACCTTTTCAAGTATTATATGGAATCGATGCTGAGCTTCCCATTTCTACAGAACTTTCTGCTCTGCGCTTGCACGACGATCGAAGATGAAACTTTCCAAAATTCTCTTGAAAAGAGGATCATGTATCTAGCAGAGCTTGAAGAAAAAAGAGTAAGAGTGGTCGACAGGATCACCAAACATCAGAATCAAGTCAAGAGACTGTTCGATAAAAGGCCAAGCAAAGAGATTTTTAGGTGGGAGATCTCGTCCTTTTGTGGGACAAGCGAAGAGAGCCAAAGGGCATGCACGGAAAATTCGATTCTCTATGGAGAGGGCCTTTCAAGATCAAGCAACTCAATGGAGAGAATAGCTTCTATCTCTTGTATCTAGATGGAACTGAGCTCCCGCTTCCCTATAGCGGGCAACATCTCAAAATATTCAGGAAGTAGAGCTTGCTCTCTTCTTTGTATAATTTACTTTAAGTTGTGTGTTTGTTTTTTTGTGTGTTTGCTTTTGTTGGTTGTGTGTTTGTTTTTGTCGTCACCCTTGTTTTTGACTCTGTAACCCAATGGATAGGCACATGTTGATTTGGGATTCTCTACCCTTAAGCTTCGCTCAAAGATAGTCCCCAAAAAGAGCCAGTTGTTATCCTATAAAATTCACAAGGGAAATTTTGCACGTAACCATACCAGAATTTTGTTTTGGTTCCCAACCAAGGTCACTTAGCATTCAAAATGGCATAATATTCCTTTCTACGGAGGATCTAGTTTTTCGAACCGATTCTTTTTGTCCTTTTTGGTGAGCACTGATTTTTTTTCATGCAACATCAAATGTATCTGCGCCCTCTTCTATTCCTTTGGGCACACTCTCTGGAGTGTCAACATTACAAATGTTGTGCCTTCCTATGATCGCCCTTTAAAAAGCTGTGACAAGGCGCATGCACCATCCTATCAACATCAAAATGTTGTGCCCTCGATCGGTGTGCGAAGGCACTAAAAATCAATGTCAACAGTTCCAAATCCGTGCCATTGGTGCACAAATTTTAATGTTGGCATTCATTTTTGTGCACCCTTTGAAAAAGTTGGTGGCACATTTATTGCACCTTTTGCTATATATAGGTGCATCGACTGTCATTTTCACAATTGAAAAACACGTGAAAAGCTCGTTTCTCTGCACTGTCGATTGCTGCTCTGTCATCCTGTGTCACTTTACATCATGTTCATGGACCCCACATCGTTTCTTCCATTCTATATATTCCTAGTAAGTGGTCCTTACTTTTCTTGTGGTATTTGTTTGTTGGTTTTCTATGTTATTTTTAGAGGTTGTGGTTGTTATAAAAAAATAAACAAATGAACCTAAGAGGCTCCCCCAAATCAGTTTCACCCTCCTCCTAGATTTGCTTTGGCTTGGAGGGCTTTGTCTCAAAATGATCCAAGATCCTCTTTTCTCTGTTCCCCCTCACTGTCTAGATCTATGCTAAAGAGCCCAAAAACCGCGAAAACCAATCGGGAGAGAAAATCTAAAGATATCATAATCCAAACCCGTGGTTTTCTTTTGGCATAAACGCCATCACTGTTGCATAAAACATAGTCGTGCTAAAGGGTGCATTATCCCTGCCTATAGCATGCACCCTCCCTGCGCCCTTTGAAATTCTTAAAATCCTAACACATGCGCAAGCGCAATCCCACCTACACCGACATCTGAATGTCATGCAAACTCTTCCTACGCTGCGCCAAAAGCCCCTTGGTGCACCTTAACTCAACGATGCATCCTTTATTTCTATGCCCTTTGGTGCATAAAAATGTTCTAAACATGTTCCGAGATCATGCCATTGCGCATCCTACTTGCGCCATGCAACACAAGAATTATCTGCGCCTAGTTCAAAACCTTTCATATGGCGTAGGCGCAAATCCTTTTACACTAACACTGAATGTTATGTGTAGTATTCTGCACCCTGCGCCCTTTGGCATTGTTTTCTTCCTTGCAACACTCTCTATCAATCGCCTTGCTTTTCTCACCTGCTGACCTCACAGTGTTCTTTGCGGCTGCGCTTGAAGCTTCTAAATTACTAACTCTTCATTCTGTAAAGCTTTGATGGATAATCTAACAGCTAACATGGATCTTCTGTGATGGACTTCGCTCCTTCTTGTAGATCAGTAGCTGAACTTAGATTCGCACATGTCTTCATCAAGTAAGAGGCCAACCAAGTCTAAGGGTAAGGCCAAACTCACAGAAGAAGAAATGAAGTATAAGTATCAAAGGGTCAGGATGCCCGAGTCCCATGTAGAGTGTGACTTAGACATCAGGGATGCTTGAACTTGGCCACATCGATATGGAAGATTTTGGGCCAGAACCAGAAGGGTCACAGGCAGTCCATGGATGGACAAATTGGTCGGCAGTGGTCTACACTTCGCTGGGGAATTCCCATGAGTGCGGTGAACAATGAATTCATGATGGTGGTGGCAGCATTTGCTACAATAAGGACACAAGGTGTGTCAAAAATGATAAGGTTGAGGTTATAATCAACCTCACTACTCGACACTTTGAGATCATGTTGGGTATCCCCCACCACCGGCACTTTGTGGCCGTAAGTCAAGAAGACTGCATAAAGGCATGGGATGAAAATGAGGACAAATGCATGCAGTTGATGAACGAAGTATACCTGAAGAATAAGAAGGTAATAACTAAGTGGCCCCAGGTTATTCATCGCAGCGACTTCTCGGAAAGATCAGGTGACACCATAACCTTCCTAAGTAGGGTATTTGGGCTTCCTGATGCCCATTACTTCCTGTGGATGCTCGGGTATCTAGAAACTATGAACAAAAACGTGCACGATCAGCGTTTTGAGTGGGCAGAGATCATCAATAGCACCATCTCTGAGCAGCTCCAACAACTCTCAACAACGGGAGGTTCTACATGAACTCCTACATGGTCTACGCTGCTACCTCAGAGAGATTATCTAGCACTGAGCCGATGTGGGGTGTGGCCTAGGTAAAAATATATGAATATTATCTAGAGTTGAGACTAGAGAATAACATCCCACAGTTCAACAAGATCAATGATGCCTTCTTCTACGGCATCATCTACCTATTGAGGCCCAATATGACTCATGGTCGGATGACCAAGAGCATAGTGACTGCAACAGAGAAGTGGGGGCGTTATTTACGCAATTCCCCACTTTTACTTATCTTAGAGCCACCAAATTCTTGGGGAGCCCACCAAGTTACCAAGATATGCGAGGCCCTAAGCTGATCCTATTGGAGCTGTCCAGACAACTCATCACATATCATGAGAAGTGCCTAAAAAGAAAGAAGGGTGGAACTCCATTCCCCCTCACAGTGGGTAGGTACACTTGCACTTCTCACACCAAGGCCCGGGAAATGTTTGTAGAACTGGAGCTGCTCAACCTAAAGCACAATTTCCCAACAAGGCTGACCTTTGATCCACGCAATTACCTCCCAAAGGAAAATCTCGATCTGATCCACATCCCACAGATTGAGGATATCTACATCGACCTGTATCACGAGGTCGAGCTCAGGAGAAAGGATCACTCCCACCTGGCCCTAGCAGAAATTATCCAATATGGCGTGGCCATTGTCCCGAAAGGTTTCCAAACGACCGATCAAGAAGTTGATCAGGTCTATCTAGATACAAACGGGGATAACTGGCCATTTTCTGAGATTGACAGAGCAAAGGCACCTCAAACTATTGAGGAAAGGGTCAAAGGCACTTTACAGGCGCCACAGAACATTGGTGCAGGTTTAATGGTCTCATCTACCTTGGGGTAGACTTCACTATGTCTCCCTTAGGTAATGCACCTGCTAGGAAAAATCATTTGCCAAAGGGAAAAGGGAAAGACAAGGAAGGGGAATCAAGTTCCGCTTAGGAGCAAGCTCAGAGTCCTCCTTCCGCTGCCCGAGAACAGTTGTAACCACAGTATCTCCAGGAGAGAAAGAGAAGGTGGCGTAAGTATTCCAGCGGCACATCCACTCGGGATGTTTTCAACTGCTGCATTTGCTGAAGTTCCTTCCATCCCATCTCCGCTCCTCCTTCCCCTCCTCATGTCACTCAAGCAACTGCTCCTCTGGTTGTGTCTTCTCCCCATCTTCTATTGTTCCCCCTTCCTCTTCCTCCATCTTCTCTTCCCTCATAGAGTTGTCCCCCAGTATTTCTTCCCTCATCTCTCAAATCCCTTCCACCCCCATGGTTTCCTCTCCTACAGTGACTCCTACCCCTGTGAGCGTTGGAGATTCAGCTTCTTTATCAATGCCACCGCCAAGCGTCTTGACACATTTCCCCTTGTTCACTGTAGCTGCCCCTTCTTCTGCCGTTGTTTCCTCTTCTCCCTCTGGTCCCACTCCCTTAAGTCCACAATGGATCTCCCAACACCTGAGCCAGCATAAGAGGAAAGTCCCCATTGCACCTATGGACTTCTCTGTCATTCCAACAAAAGGAGCTAAGAAGTAAAAGCCAATAACCTGCTTCTCTCAGAGTGCGTCAGGTGAAAGAGTTATGGAGATCGTGTATCCCGATCCCACAAAAGATAAAAAGGATCTGTCTCCTACAGATTACATAGTGACACAGGTCACAATGGGAACATCCTCCGAGATCCTACAAGGAGAGGCCCTATCTGTAGTGGATGCCCTTTGCAAGAAGCTTCAGGAAGCAAAGGAAGAGAAGAGGATACTAAAAGAGCAAAATAGACACCTTCTCCAAGCCCTACAAAAAATGGGCAGTGCACCTCCCACAACTGCCACTGAAACTCCTGAGGCCCTTAGTCAGGAAAAGATAAATGAATACGCCAAGATTGGCGAACAAGGCATGGCAGTATCCACCTAGAGAGACCAAATCCTCAAAGATAGTGAGGAAGTAATCGTAAAGTTCACGAGAGCTATATCAGAATATTGATCAGGCGAACAAGGAACTCCAGGCGATTGTAGGACCTATCTCCGAAGAGTTGGACCATGCTAGGTTACAACATGAGAATTTCCAAAGGATGCTCAACTGCCCAGTCAATGACTTAGTTAAATTCGGTGTCTTTGATCACCCGTGGACACCCAACAAAGTCCTTGCTACTTTGGATTATCAGGTTGATCAAATGGAATTTGTCTTGGAGAAGATAGACAAAGTCAAAGAGGAAGCCTTGGATGCAATGCATCAAATGGAGAAAATTTTCCTAAGGATGTCTCCGGGCTTGCTCACTCCATCATATGCCTTGAGGAAGGCAGATGAAACCATTTGGCTCTTCAAAGAGATCATCTCGCAAGGGTTAGGGCTAGAAGCTACTTTTGACGCTGAATCCATCAACAACCTTCTGGCCTACCGCGATTTTGTGGGATACCTGATGGAGGCAGGTAATGAATACTTCAAGCTCCCAGAAAAACTTAGAGATGAATAGGAGACTTGCGAAGTCATCGGCGATCACACCAAGGGTCCTGCCCAGGATCAACTCCAACCGATGATTAGCAAATTCATGGAGTATCAGGCCCAATTCCATATTGCCTCTCCTGAGCAGAAGTAGGATACTCCCTTCCAGTTTGTAGGAAAATGACGAATAGTCTTCCTCATCTTGGCTTTCTTCCATTTTTGTAATGTTTAAAGGTTTGTTGGCATATATGATGACATCATCCATGTTGCACCATGGGATGTTGCCATCCAAAAGTTGCCCCAAAGTCAACAATTGACTTTTAGATATTTTGTAAATATTTTGTAATTAGTTGTTGGTTTCTTTTTGCCTTCTCTCTTCTTCTCCTTCTATATATACTTGAATACTTGTTGTATTCGGGGTGGACACTTTTTAGATGAAAAATAGAAGTGAGAAGAAAAGGCTTTGTACTTTTTGTAACAGAAGAAAACATTAATACAAATATTAAGACTTTGTGCTGAATACATGTGTTATGTGCATCTGATCTTTCTTATGTCAGATCTATGTGTTTATTCTGTTAGATCTATCTCTACTTTTTTGTCATTTGTTCATCAGTATTGCTTTGTTCATTTATGCAAGTAGGTTTGGCTCTATTTACTACCAGCCCAAAACATAAACCCTCTGACCTTTCTGCTTTGGAATTCATTTCTTTTCTCCCTTCGGATCTATCCTATCTTCATCCTTCCCTTCATTCCCTTCTTTTCACAGTCGGAAATACCCCAACTGGGACGAGATCCCAAACCCCTGAAGGCAGAATACTATAGGACTTGCGCAGATTCCTGCTCGGTAGAATAACAATAAACCAGTTTCACTTTGTTGTCTCAAAGAGGGGCTATGCCCTGCACATTGTTGGCTCGTCTATCCATAGATCTTCCCTCCCGATAGATTTTCGGACCAACGGATGTGGAGCCTGTTTTTGGTCTTCTCAAATTAGTATTGAAGTGTGGAGTTCAAATTGGGAAGATGAACGGTCATGACCATTTGTTTTCCAGCCATGGGAAGATGAAAGGTCATGACAGTTTCTTTTCAAGCCATGGGAAGATGAAGGGTCATGAATTTCAAACTTCTAGGGTCGACTTTTGGACTTGTTAAAGGATATTAATCCTATAAATAGAGGTGTTAGGGTATCTTGAAGATATCTTATGTGTTCAAGAGGTCTTGAGTCTTAGTGATCAAGAGTGATAAAGAGTGATCAAGGTTAAGCAATTGGATGTCGGTATCGTGGTTTAGATGTGGTTTAGCATCTTTGAAATTTTGTTGTGAGTTCATAACTGAGAGAAGATTGTGAGTTTTGTTTTACTCTTTTTGATAATAAAATATGAGCAAGTTCTTGGTGGACATAGCCCACATTGGGTGAACCACGTTAAATCTTGTCTTGTCTTATTTTGTGCATTATTTATTTATGTTGTTATATTTACTTGCATGTATAATTCTACTATATATTTTCCCTCTTGTTTGTGGTTTAAGGGATTGTTTCCGCATATTTATTCTCTAATTCCTAACAATCCTCATTTTACACAACATGGATTATTTTCTTTGATCTCCCCATTCTATCTTCATTCATTCCTTCTGTGTGCCCTCTTATCATTATTAGAGGACTTCTCCTAACGTTCCTTCATTGGTGTTCCCCCCTTCAATTCCTCCTTTACTTTCCCCCTCTTCTCACCTTTTGTCCCATCCTTCCCTACTAGATCATTATTGGTGGATTTATCCTAACATCCATTTACTGACATTGCCTCTCCTATCCCTTCCTCTCTTTTTCTTCGCCACCTCTCCATATTTCATTCTTCCTTGCCAATTTCTTCACTATCTTCATCATACACCCTCTCTCTATTTTCTCATCATCAACTTATCCTCATCTCACACATCTCTGCATCTTTTCCAATCTGTGTCATTCCTCCCCTCCAGCTTCTCTTTACATTCCTTATGCTTCTCACTCTTTATCAAATATCTCCATCCTTGGTTCCCTTTCTGTTTGCATAATTTTCTCTATTTTCCTCTCCTCCTTTCTGATCCTTATCTTATTTCACTTCCTCTATATCGTCTTCTTCCCCATTTTACCTCACACTTCCTTCTTACTTCCCACATTTATGTCGATAACTTGACTCTTGACGTTATTCTATATTTTTTATCATCCCACCATCCACATGCATTTCCATGCGGTCAGTTCCATATTCTTTGCCTTGGATTTCCTCACTATGATATGGTTCCTTCAATTTTCTTTGCTCTATCATCTCTTTCATTTTTCATTACCTCTCTACCTTCATCTTCTTCACCCTCCTTCATGCCTTTTGTTTTAAATAACTCTCTCCCTTTTTCATAATTTCACCCTCTACTCTGTCATTTTCTTGTCTTCTCCTTGCTTGTCCTTCATCATTTCCCCCTTCCTCTATAATCCTTATTTTTTATCTTCTTCCTCCTCTTTCATTCCTTCTTTTCTCCTCCTTTGTCTTTGTCTCTCTGTTCCATACCCTGTCACCTTCACCTTCAACCTTTATTTCTCTTCTCATAATCAACCACTCCTCCTTTCCATTCCCTTTTCTCTTTCTCATTACATCCTTTAACACATCCCTCACACCCAGCATTCACAATCAATTATGATGTTTCTTTGTTTATGTACCACTGTCGATCCATTTCATTACATCTCATTCTCATTCTTCTCTCTGCAACATTGACCTCTTCTCTTGTTAAGAAATTTTTCACATCTTTTATCATCATCAGCCCTCTCACTGGGGCATCATCATTTCTAAGAATATCTTCCCATCTTATTTTGACATTTTTGTCTTGGAGGATACACAGAACGACCATCACTTATCTGATATTTTTCTCTTATATGGACGTGTTCTCTACTTTTGTTTTGTCGCAAAAGTATCTTGACTTCTCATCCTACTTACCGAAGAAGTGGGACTATTTTTTCTTTTTCACCTACTAATTTTCCATCACTTATGCATCTTTCCTATGAAACATGATTACCATCATATTTATCACCCTTTTAGGGCATTCTATCTCACCCTTCTATCATATCTTCTCATCATGTCCACATTTATGATTATTCCCCTTGGGGAATTTTTACTTACATATCCACCTTCTATATTGTGTCTTGTCTTTGAGGCATTATTTTCATCCTCGTCCCTTTTGCGGATGCATGATTTTCACTCGATTCCTTGTGTACAAAGGATTTCACATACTCTTCACATTCAGATTATGCATATTTCAATGTTTTCCTATGACCCACTAGTCATCGCGGTTTACATCCATACTACAGTGGTCTTCCCCCACTCACTGGTCCGTAGAACATTGTCTCCCATCTCCGTTGAGACCACAATTTTCCTCTACCAATGTGATATTGGAGTCACCACCATATTTTTCATTGTTATTGTGATCCTTTTTCACCTGGGGCATCTTGCCTTTGGTCATGTTTTTATCTATCCCCATCCCTTTTACAAACACATGATTTCATCCAACCCTTTTTTTGTCTCGTGGCTTGTTATCGCAACCCACTCAACAAAAGGGGAAAATGTAGACACCAAATTTTGGTATCACCCACAATCTCTCTCTCTCTCTCTCTCTCTCTCTTAGTAGACTTATACCATTTCCCACCAAACCTACATGTTTGTTTAATCAATTAATCTCTTAAACCTCATTATGTGCAAATAATACCCAAATATTCTAATTAAATCACATTACCCCACTCAATCAAATCATGTTCCCCACCATCCAAATCATGAACCCCACTCAATCAAATCAAATCTATTATCTCACCCACCCAGTCAAATCATGCCCCCTTACCTCACCGGGTCAATTTATCAAACCCCAGTTACCTGTTAACCCCAATCTAACCTCATCTCCAAGCTATAAATATGGGTCTTCCCCATTCTTTCAAGGGGGAGAAAAAAAGGTGGAAGAATCGGTACAAAAACTCTGCTTATTGAATTTTTAGAAGAGGAGAAAAAATGCTTAATTAAGTTCTACTGATTTTGAGGTCAAGGCAAACCTTTTCCATTATTAGAAGTTAGAGGTGATGATTGTTGGAGAAATATTTTCCATTTTCATCATCTTTCCATCTTGATGCCCATTTCATCTCCATATTAGAGCATAAGCTAAGTCCCTCGTCATTTCAATTACTTGGTATTTTGTATTTCATTATTTTTGCTTGATATCTATTGTTCATCATTTATTTCTATCTTCTAGACACGGGGTTGATATACTCTAAGGGATTCCATAACCTCTTGGAACCAAGATTGTCTGGGAAACCCCGCATATTTTTATCTAATCACATATGTTTCAGATTTTGGTATTATCAGAGGTCTATCATCTTTTTCACAAATCTATCTTCATTGCACCCATATCTGAGGTCCTAAGCCCTCCATCATTTGAAGTTGCTAGTGGCTTCCAATATCATCTTTCACCCACGTGAGAATGAGGTTTCCTATATAACAATATATTCATCCAAAAATGGAAACATTAGTGGGTCCTAATATGATTGTAGCTAACTTTTTACTTGAATGGATTTGTAAAATATTTTATGAAACTCAAAAAATGGGAGGCGCACACACAACACTATGTTATATTTTTGACACAAAAATAGGCACGCTTTGTGTGTGTATCACATTTTACCTATTAAGCTCCACCATTTAAAAAAAAATAGTATTTTAGAAACTAGATTCCTAGCATTGTGATTCTTATTCTTATCAAATTGTCAAATTTGGAGCATATGCATGTCAAATTTCTAGTTGAAGTTCAATTTTGATTGATTTCAAGAAAAGAAGTGGCCAATTTTAACACGCTTTTGGTCCCTCGTTTCCATGTACTTACCCATTTGGAATTTATCAAATGATCTAATATTCCATGCTAAATTTTCAAAAATGTGGCTCTATCAAATTTTATAGATTAACAACTAAGGTTAGTATGCGTATGACCATTTTTGTACAACACATTTTTGTTGCATCATTTATTGATTTTCTAAGAAAATTTATATGCCACTCTTTGATGAAACATAGAAAAAAGTGATAAAACAATGTTCAAAATATTAAAACAAAGATAAAAACTTAAACACTCTAGCATCCCATTCTAACAAAAAAAAACATGAAGGAAAAACTATGAAGGGCATTCCATTATATTCCACTATAGAATGGTGGGAAACATACTAGAATTTGAATGTAGGTACTAACTCATCGTCTACTACTAAACCTAAACATTAAAAATATGGAATTTTTATAGTCTATCTAGTGGGCTTTATCATCCACACTGCCACGAACACTACGTGAATTATCCATGTGGACGACTCCAAGTCGGTGGTGTATTTATGCAAACATGTTCATTATTATCACTTGTTGGTTTCTTTACTTCCACATTAAATGAGTATCCCTTCCTTCAATTGAAGAATTCCTATTGGTATAATTTTATTCCATTCACAAATTATATCTTAACGATTTTATGTGATGCATTGAATACGAATCATGTTGTTCCACCCATAAAAGGTATGGCTGATTAGAAAAGTTGTAATCTAGGAGATACTCACTAGGTATGCACTCTCATTTGATGTGTTCTCATATTCATTTAGGTACATAAAAAATACATTACTAATTTCATATAACCTCGTCGCATCATTGTTTTTGTTTAGTGTCTTTCATTTAAGGATTAATCCCATTTTATTTTATGATTAATTACTAGCAATCGCATGTGTACAATGCAATGTGAACGCTGAACGATATATGTTATTTGTTTTAGAGGGATAATTATTATTTTTGTAGTTGATTTTGTTTAAACTATGGGTGATTGATTTTGTAAGTGTAGAAATATAGATGAACCACTTCATTTAAAAAGCACAAACATGAGGTCTAACCCTTAAAACAATTCAAAATGCAAAAAAGTGATATAATGTACAAAGCTTTGGATGGAAACAACTATAAATTGCATGGTTCTTTCTTGGCATTTTAAAACTATAGGTATTTGTGTGCAGATATAATGAAGAAGACATTAAAAATGTGTTGTTGTTGGTTTACATAAAGAAGCGAGAAACATTAAAAAGGAAAAATTGAACATGTATGTTGAAAAGTGTAATTTTGTAAGTGTAGAAATATAGACAAACCACTTCATTTAAAGGTATCATCTCTTCATTTCAAACTTGTTACAAATTCGTACATATACATTTACAAATCTCATATCATGAGTGGTAGCATTTTGCAGACTATTTTATTTGAACTTAACATGAATACATGAAGACTTTCATGCATTTGCAGATTTTATATCATGAGTGGTAGCATTTTGTGGCCAATTGTTTCATTGTAAACATGAATACATTTGATATTGTTTTGGATAGTTACTTACATTTGGGTAATTGTGCTAGTGTTGCATCGGTTATTTTGTTGGTGTTTTGTTGAAAAAACCTTTTTGTACACTCTCTATTACATGACTTTTAAATACTTTGAGAAAAAAAAATGAATTACATGTTTATCATACCCTCGTGCTCAATCTAATAATATATTATGCTCTTAAATTTTGTAGGAATTGATGATTCAAGTAAGAGTTAGAATGAACTCTTGAAAAATGAGCACAAAAACCATAGGAGATTTTCCTTATTTAGAAATTTATTTTTGTAAAATACCTTGTGAAACAACTGATGAACAATTGACTTAAATTTTTCTTTTAATTGAATAAAAGCTAAGTGGAAAACATAAATGCCTTGAAATTATATTTATGCACTGAATTACTATCCATGATTTTGATCATTTAATTCCTATTTACTTTGGCATATTATCTGTAGGCACTTTCAACTAGCACTCTGAAATTCTCTGAAAAAAGTAATGCTCTATGTCACATGGAAGATTTGTATTTTACATAATCATTTACTTAAGGATTATACACGGAAAAAGGAAAAATTTCAAAATATCTAATAAAAACAAGGCACATTAACATGGCTATAGTTGATGAAGGCACTATAAAATATATAAATTTAAATATTTAAACCAATATAATCCTTGTAATGGTCAAGACATAATAAAAACAGGAAAAAATAGATAACTCCCATTATTGTTGTTTTTTGAAGAAGAATATAAATCCTAAATGTTAGTAACATTATAGTCACCCTTCTCTTTCTTTTCATCCAACTCAATCAATCCCATATAAAAATTATCTTCATATTGTACGGTTAATAATTAGGGTAAGCATTTTGGAGTTGTAAATTTTGTCAAAGGTAGATTGGCTTCAAATCAATCAACAGTTGCATCAATATCTAAGCATGTGAATATTTTGCAAAACAAGAATATATATATATATATATATATATATATATATATATATATATATATATATATATATATATATATATATATATATATATAAATAATGCTTTAAATGGGGTCTACAGATTAACCAAGGTTCCAATGACCAAATTAGTAACAGAACATTCCTCTTAACCTCTACCATACTAAAATGTAACCAAAAAAATATCTTTCTTTATCATGAACAAGTGATCCATACAGAACCAATTAGTCTAATTCTAAATAAAAGTGAGAATGTTTGCAAGCCTATTGTAATAGTTCCTTTTCCTGTACTTGATAGAGATAACAAAAAATACAAATTGTTTTCAATATGATGTCTCATTATCTTACTCATCTCCACGAATATGTAATAGGCTGATAGCTAACTCCTCTGTAGAATGGTGTTGTATTGGTGATTATGGTTAACAATTTTACATACCCTCATTTAGCTATATAGTATATGCCCTCTTTTTGGTACTGGTAAAGACAAGTGGTTTTGTTTGTTGCATCTCACGAGGTTGTTTTGCTTTGGCTTTAGTTATTTCTATATATTATTTTAATTTCTTAGGGATTAGTTTACATTTCTTGTTACACCTTACCATTTTTAATCCAATAATTATTGATGGGTTGTGCCTTGGACACCCCTTCCTCATGCTACTTGTTTTAGCTATAATTTGTAGTTCCGTTGACCTATTCTTGTCACTACTTAACAATTCATTTCATTTATTAAATTGTGACATTACGAATCATGAGACGGTCATCTGACTTTCTAATGGAGGATCCTGGATTTCTAAGTGGAAAATACTTCAGTTCACAAGATCCTCCAATTATTCATACAATTTAACAATTAATAACATCCAATGGAGTGATTGATTTTATACTTCATAACCCTCAATTCTAAGCAGAGACAAAAATAAATTGCTTTGTGCCTCAATGCCTTTGAAATAACAATATATTCAATAATGGTGGAATTAGCCACTTAATACCGAGAATTTACATCCTTTTAAACCAAATTTACCTTGTTTGAGAACCTTATAACTCCTAAAATCAAACATCAATACATCCAAAAAGGAGCAATAAGCATTACCTCAAGGAATTGCTAGTGTCTTTATTTTATGTTCCATCTACAAAACATGTCAACCCGAGATTTGCCTACATAAGACTATTACATATTTAACATTTTTGTTATGCCCAGACGAAGAGGCACGGACCCCAAATTTCAACTAGCTAAACATAAAATAGTTACTGTGATTTGGAAAATAAATAATTTAAACAAAAAAATCCAGAAGTAAAACATTTGATTAGGGCTTGTTTATAAAAAAATGAAAAAGGAAAACAAATTCCTATCGCTCTGTTTAAGATGGTTTCCTCATCTCTGGTGCAGATCTTAACATCCAAATTAAAATAAATTGAAATTTGAAAAGATAAAACTAGGAGAAGAAACTTTTACCATGACTTGTTCACAGAGTTTAGATCTCCATCAAAACAACAATAATTTGAAAAGACAATTTAGAAACTCTAGTTCGCTCGCACAAGCTCAAATGGGATTTTAGGCCAAAAACATGGGAAAACTTTCGAAAAATTAACTGGCTTCAGTTAAGTGGGGTTTTAGGGCCAAAAAACATAAACACAAACACTAAAAAGCACTATGAAGATATACAAGAAAAATGCCACGCTAACAAATTTACGTTACCTTGGGAGATTGGGTTGTTGGCTACAAAAATAAGTTGGATGCGTGCTGAAGAATGAAATTACAATGTTACAGTGACCAGTATTTAAAGGCTATTGCATGCAAAAGCTTAAAAAAACCTAACATTAGCAAACCACTGTAACATGTAAAATCAGAAAAAAAATTGTTAAAAATAACAAATCTACAAAAATAGGAGAAAAGATAAACCGTCACCATGACCATCAAATTTGACATAGTCCCGTGAATGTCTACAAAGTCATTTACCATAGGGGATGCCTTCGGCGTAATTAATTGTTATATAAATTACACATGTGTATTAATCCCATTTTATTTTAGGATTAATTATTTTAACCAAATGTTGGATCACATATATTAATTTACCCACTACTTCATCCCCCCACTTCAATAGTAAAGTAGGGAAATTAAATATAATAACCTCTTATATTTTGATGCTTTAGAGGAAGGTTAGTTCATTGAGATATATTTAGGAGCAAATTTGGACAATTGAGATACATTATATGACATGTTAGATAAGGAAGTTTTGTCCCTTAATATTGCACCCTTTGTTGAGGTCAAGTTTAGCACCTCAATGAAACATGGAAAGACCTTCAAAGTGTGGTACAATGGCGCCTTTAAGGTTAATCTCTAGAGATGGTTAATTCCTTCTTTCCTAGCTCACTGCAACTAATATAACCACCACTAAAATGTATTACTAACTAGTTCTAATCTAAGTTTTCTAAGGAACTAGGGTTTAGAAGGAAAAAATGTTTAAATAAAGAAAGGTGATGCACCAAACTAAAACATGGTTTAGTTCTGACTCTAAGAGACATAGATATAACTTAGCATGTGAAGTTCCAAAGAATACACACAAAAACTCAAAATAGAATGATCAAAATAAGATCAAACATTACAAAAGGACTATTATATTCACATCAAACATGTGTGCATGAAAAGGAAAGAGATCATACTTGAAAACTATCAAGAACTTATTCGTTCATGATTCCACATAGACAAGGCACGTGAAAACTTCACAAACACGTTATAGAGGTCTACGAGAAAATATTTGTGCTCAAAAGTGTAACACCCACATTTCGCCACATCAAATCTTACCAAAACTATATCATATTACTTAGAAAATTACAATTTTTTTTAATGATACAAGGTTAATATGCATTAATTACGTTTATTTAATTTCTCATCTATTAAATACTATGCTCCCCTAAAGGAGTTGAACCAAATTAATAATTAAATAATATTATTTAATTCCCCAAAAATTATTACGGAGTTAAATCCTCCTCCTAAGTTCCTATTAATTTTATTTAAAATATTTCCTAAATTAATTTTGTTTATTTTTATCCACTTAAATTCCTATTAAATTTATTAAAAATCATTTCCTAAGTTAAATTTAATTTTATTTCCCTAAGTAAATAATACCCATGCCACTCATTTATTTATTTAGCTACACATTTAACTTTATTCATTTTAATCCCCTTAAATAATTTATTTAAAGACCCACATGCTCCACATTAGTTTATTTAACCCATAATTAAAATGTCATTTAACAAATTTGACCCATAATGAAAATGCCACATAATAAATTTAATTCCACCCTATAATTAATAAAGTCGTATAATTGGCTTCTAGGCCCTCTTTTGTTCTCAAGGGTATAGTCCCTTTCAAAAACTATTTCTAAATAAAAAAAATAAAGTCGTATAATAACAAACTTACCATTTCTCATGAATAAAACTCCCTAGGTTTCTATTAATTAAATTGCCCTTTTTTTTTTTAAACAATTATTTCCCATCATCTTTTAAGTTGTGAGGATTAAATCTGGTCCTTGGATAGATTTAATCCTCACCCTAGATCCTAGGTATTCTTAAAAGCCCTAACCTCTCTCAAGTTTCCCTTTTATTCATTGGTTTGACCTAATGTTCCTCCATTTACACAGGTATGTTTGCGGGGAAGAAGATGGAGGCTATGGAAGCTTGAGGGGAACTATGGCGATATTCTTGTCTTGGATCTACAAATGAGGAAGATTTTCTTTCCATGTAGTCCCATTTATTTTATTTTATTTTATTTTGCATTCCCCCTCTAGGGTTTTGCGGTATGTTATTTTTTTATTATTATTACACATCTCGATTTGTTTTACGAGCTTCGGTTATGGGTATTATGTTACCTTCATTTTTGTTTTGTTAAAGCATTGGGATAAATCCGATTTGATGGGTGTGTGTGTGTGTGTGTGTTTCCAAATCTGTAATACAATGTTGCACACAAAAGAGAGGGGGTGGATTACACATTACTCATAGCCACATAAATGGGAGAGGGCTACATAGCCCCTCCCCAAACTTTTAATAAATATGTTTTTATATATTTAGTTTTAAAACAAAACAACTAAACCAAATCCCCTTCTCTTTATATATATATAAACATATATATATATATACCGTAATACAATGTTGCGCATAAAAGAGAGGGGGCAGCTTACAATTACTCACATCCACAAAAATGGGAGAGGGCTACACACCCCTTTCCAAACTTTTAATAAATATTTTTTTATATAATTATTTTAAAAAAAAAACAACTAAACCAAATCCCATTCTCTTTTAATAATATTTATTTTTATTTTTAGCTTACATGGATCTTACTCTTATATGAAGATAAATATGTGAATGTATATTGTGTGTGTGTGTGATATAATGCATATATATGTGTTTTCTGGTTCATATTTTCACAAATTATTTTACGTAGAAAGAGGTGTGTGTGTGTGTGTGTGTGTGTGTGTGTGTGGGTTCACATCTCCATAAGATGATACAAAAGTAAAAGGCAAATTTATTTATTTTTATTTTATTCGAAAAGGAAATATTCAATGGGAATTTCGGTGATATTATACAAGCATACAATAATAATTTAAATCTCAAGTCTACTATAAAACTAGAAAGACAACTTGTTGCTAATTCCAGAATTCTACCACTTTTAAACAACATTTTTAGCATGTACTATGATGCAAATTTTCAATAAAGTACAAAATTTCAATTAAGTTGCAAATTTACATTATGAACGATTATAAAATAAAATAAAATGCAAACTTTAAATTAAGTTACAAATTAAAGTGAAATACAATGTCATAAGATGCGATTATCGATACCCTTCTTGACCATCTACATTTCATAAGTTGATAATTCATAACAAACTTAAATAATTCTTTTACAAGGAAGATTGAAATTAAAATACAAGTGTGCAAGCCCTCCACTTAAAGGTGGAGACAACATGGAGAATTTTTCAATAATATTATCTCCTTTAAAAAACACACCTACAAATCCATCCCCATGAAATCAAACTTGGAACTCCTTTTATCCTCCATCTACAACCACATCAACAAGGGAAGGGAGCTAGGCAACACTCACCTCCCAAACTTAACCCAATGAGAAGGTGAATCCAACCTTCTCATTGGCCCCCAACCCCAACAATGGGAGAATAAGGGGTGTTCACAACCATGGCAGCCCTCACAAGAATGGCTTCAAACAACATTACATACACACAAAAAATATTCACACACAAAAAAACCATGACAACAAGAAAATCCACAACAACACAATTTCACATAGGCTCAAAGTTGAGCAAAATGAGAAGGGAATCATGGAAGCCATCTCCTTATGCCTCCCAAGTGGGATAGGGATCCACCCAAGCCTCCAAGTGCACTATACACACACACAAACACCCCTTATCTCTCCATTTTGAAAGATACACAATGATATAGTTTCCTTTTAACTCCACATAGGTGGATTTCCCTTCCCACACTCCCTCCACAAAACCTCACACACTCCCTTTTACCTCCACAATGGCCCCATTTCCCTCTCCCTACACCATCCCTATGGCCAATTCTACCCAAACCCTTACAAAATCACATGCATTCATACAATTCACAACTCAATACACAAACAAGAAAACCAAAATACCAAGTATAAGATCCTACCTTGCCATTGAGATCTCCTTCAACCTTCAAGCAACCAAGCTCCCACTTCTTTCAACAATGCAAGCCAAATCCCATGCAATATCTCCAAAAATATCCAAGCAAGTAACCCCAAAAACAACTAAAACACTACAATAAATAGAAAATGGTGGAGAGGATGGTGAGGTGGCTCCATGTAGGATGCCACCTCATTTCTCCTCATTCCACCTCACAAACTCAACACACAAACCAAGGCTCCATAAATGGGGAAGGTGAGACATGACACATTCATTCTCATACACAATCCCTCACTCCACATTTCAAGAATTCAAATTTAGGGAATTAAGAAAAGGGTGGCATTAATTGCCTATTTTCCCTCAAAAGCACATAATAGGGGCTAAATTTGACCCCTCATATCATAGGTTGGGTTGGTGGAAGGGTTTAAGGAGTGTGGGACAAGTAAAAATTGTCCCACAAGTCTCCAAAATGGGCTCAAATCCCAAATCCAAGTTTTGGAGATGGGGATGGGCACACAAACCAAGATAAAATAAAATCCATCCAAGATCATGAAGAAAATAAGAAATATCCAACACATTCATTGATCTGGAAGACATTATAGAGGAAAGATGTTCCCTAAATATTCCAATATTGCTCTGATACAGAAGATCACTCTAAAGATTTATGGTAACTATTTAAATGTAGGAAACAAAGTCCATATAACAAAATGGTGGCTGGTCAAATTTCATTCAACTGAGTCATCAAAGGGAGTCAACTGGTGAGTTATGTGGCATTGGGAAAAGGGGTCGTGTTTGTACCTACGGTCTTCATTGGTCATTTATAAAAGACTACGACGAGATTGTAGCTAGTGGGATCCACTTTTATATCAGAGGGGGATCTTGCCACCGTGATGACAATTATATCATCATCATCGATGTAGTGGGTCCTCAAGCCACCATGTGGCTTGCCACCATGAGTTTGATTTTGCTCGATTTTCCTATCGAGAATCGACAAGTGGACTATATGTTATGCAAAGTGCATTTTAGGTGGATAATCAGCTTGGGTGAGCTATTTTATTAGCTTGATGGGGTGATCAGCTCCCCACCGAGTTGATTTCATATTTCCACATTGCTCGAGTCAATTTTTATTATTTCCACATTGATCGGATTGACTTGGTCGAAGCCTATCTTTTTACCTTCCACATTAGATGGAGCGGATCAAACAATGCACGATGGATCTATATTATCCCATTGACCTCGATGGACAACTCAAAAACATTTGATAATGGGCACACTGAACCCAACACATGAGCGAAGCCACATAACCTGGTGGGCACAATAGACAACTCGACGGGCACAACACACGTCACAGAAATCAATGGGAGGCCGGAAAAAGGAAGGAACATGTGGTCAAAGTCACGTTGAAATAGCCAGTCGGCCGGCTTTTAAACCGACACTCCACCATTAATGTTGGCCTTGTGGGATAATACCCATTGGTGGCTAAAATAAACATCGACCCTCATCCTAAAATGGGATAGCTAGCTCAGGGAATGAGATTTGATCCCCCAACCTCTCCATTACAAATGGAATGGCCTCACCAGCCCACCTATATAGGCGGTTGTGATGAGGATAAGGGTGATAATCCTATATACAATATCTCCGAGCTACTTATGCCTATATAAAGGCCTCTCCCATTTCATTCAATGATGGGAGAATCTGCAACAAATGCATTAAGGGTATTTAAAAATGAGCCCGAGGAGATATTTAAAGAGCTTCCAAGCTATTTGAAAGGCTTATTATTTTAATAGGCTATTATTTTGTAATAAATCCTTATTCTTAATTAAAGGAAATTTTTGGAGAGTAAGTCCTATTTTTATTGTGGGAGCTAAGTCCTATTATTTAAATAGGAAAATTGTAAAATTGGGAGTTATTGGAAACTCACCAATTGGCCCATAACACCAAACTTTTATTTTTAAAGCCTAGAATTGTTGACGAGTGCCATAGGGCATCTTGCAAACATCTGGAAGATTGATCAAGTGTCCGTAGGATTCTTGTATGCCAAGAAGGTGGAGGACAAGACCGACTTAGCATTGGTGTTCTTCAAAGGTCTGGAGTACTTTGTAGGCAAGTAAAGTTCCATTAGGTTTTGTTGTAAAATTCATATTGTACTTGCAAATTTTGACTAGTGGAACGGTTTGAAAGAACCCAGATGTAGGCTATTGCCGAACTCTGTAATCAATCTATGTGCAGTGTGATTTACATTTTTACATTTATTTTGAGTTGATTACTTAAAAGGAGTAATTTATCGGCAATTATTAATAAGCCTATAGGGGTCCATGATCGAGGTAAAAATTTCAGTTTATTTTTAGATCAAGTTGGTATCAGAGCCGATTAATTTAATAGTGTGATTGCTTCAAGTTGGTGCAGTTGGTTCAATTTGTGTGAACAGGGTACAAGTGCACCATGGGAAAGATGTCCAAATAGGAAAAGCTTGAAGAGGTTGAAGCTTATAATCACCAGATCTAAGAAGAGAACTCTCTCATGTGATCAATGTATTACTCCTTGGAAGAGGAGAATGTTTGCTTGAAATCAAAACTGTAAACCAAGGATGAGCTATTGGAAAGGTTGCGAATGTGGTGATCAAAGAAATTAAATAACTTCAACTTCAAATATAGAGATCATGGCAGATAAGTGCATTGTAAGTTGTTCACCACATGAATCTTCTTCCTCTCATTCAGTTTCGGATTCAGGTAATGATGTCTTTGGTTCATTTGAAAAGCATAATAAAGGTGTTGAATCCAAATTATTATCTAAAATGGGATTTGATGGAAGAGGCCTTGGTAAAAATGGCCAAGGCATTGCTAACCCAATATAGGTCGAGGATCATCCTCGTTTTATAGGTTTGGGTTTTCCTAGTGTGGGAATGGATATTAGAGATTACTCTAAGATGCGCTGATGGGAGACAAGCTTCAAAATCAAAGTGAATACCCCACTAGTCTTGTAAGAAGATTCTAAGAAGGAAAATTTTGCTTTGTAGTCACAGGCAGGATGTAGTAAGAAAAATCAACAAAGAGGTAATGAGATTCCACCTCCAATTTCTTACTATAATCATAAGCACAGTGAAACTTCTGATCCAATTTTTCAGCTTAAGAAGTATGGTTATGATTTTCAAAAATGTGGAATGCCTTTCCATGTACTTTTTGTGGATTGCATAATCATTTTGTGGCTAGATGTTGGAAGAGAAGGATATTGATGAAGAAGTTGATGTCATTCACATGAGGAACAAGGAAAGTCGAAATACCAATCTCATCATGCGAGAGGTGAGAAATGGTAGTAAGAGTTATTTATCCCGAAAGAAGGAGATTAAGGGGAATTTTTGTGCTCATTTCTAGAGGAATGGGCACCAGGTGGACACATGCTAGAAACTTCATCCATATCGCCATTAAAGTAATGGCAAAGCCAAAGATGGAATGGAGGCCTATTACAAAGGCAAAGGAGGTTCTACTCCACCACCAGTTGAAAAATCAACCTAGGATTAGGTAATACCTGAAAGTGAAAGTCCTTTAAAATGGGTAAGTCAACAATTTTTCAATTATATATTGCATAACTCAGATTGATGAATAATATGCAATATTTTTTGGAGTTCATATTTTGTGAGAAAATGTTGAGAGAAAGGTCTACCATACTCAGTGTATTTTCTTACTTGAAAGTTTTATTAATACTCCAATCATATACCCTAATCATTTTGAGTTTACATTATTATGATTGATACAAGATTTTAACTCATATTTATAAGCTTAGATATTTGTCATCCATTTGTGTAGACAGTTGAGCTCACGTATCAACTCGATCTTCATTCTATTTTATGACATTGTGACCATGTATGCGGAATGGTAGCTGAATTACCATTTGCATCTAACATCGGTTGGATCTTCATTTTGTAAAGAGGCCATCATGGGATTACAATAGAATGGTACACGATAAAAAAATTCAACAAGAGGAGCTCACAAGAGATTAGCTCGGATCGTCATTTAGTGTCAAGGCATTGTGACCATACATCCGAATGGTAGTTGATCATCAGTGACATTGGATCACTCATAACTCTACATAACATGTAGTTTCCTTCAGACCAGTTTGGATTATGTGGAATCAATTCGGAGCAAGGAGCTAAGTTGTATGGTGAAGAGGGTCTTTGTTGTCAGATATCTGGAATTTTAGCACCGCATAGTAGGAGCGTTGAGGTTTCATTTGGAAACTTAACACCATACAATAGAGGCATGGAGGTCTTCTTTGGATATCGAGTGGCACAACAGGAGGTAGTGAGCCCAAGTGCCATAGGTCCTAGAGTTTGAACCATCAGTTGTTTGATTGTGGAGTTGGCAGTATATTGTGTAGATCTCTTCTCAACAACATGATTTGGATTTTACAAGATTTTTGGAAAAAAATCCTTTCCCATTAGGGAGGTATGATTTGGAGGAAATTATGGAGAACATATGTTCCCTAAATCTTCCAGCATCATTACAACATGGAATATCACTCGAGAGATTTCCAGAGACAATTTGAATGCAAGAAATGGAATCCATACAATGAAATGGTGGTTGGTAAAAGTTTATTTAACCAAGTGGTCAAAGGGATTCAACTAGCAAGCTTACGTGGCATTGGGAAAGGGGGTCATGTTTACACCTCTATTATTCATCGGTCATTTATAAAAGGCGGCTCACAGAGACCATAGCGGTGGGATCCACTTTTATATCGGAGGGGGATCATGCCACTGTAAAGAAGATTATATCATCATCACTAATGTAGTGGATCCTCAATCCACCACGTGGCTTCGCCACCACAAGTTTGATGTCACTTGATTTCCTATCAAGAATCGACAAGTGGACTATATGTTACAGAGTTCATTTTAGGTGGATAATCAGCTCGGGTGAGCTATTTTATTATCTCAGTGGGGTGATCAGCTCCCACCAAGTTGATTTCATATTTCCACATTGCTCGAGTCAATTTTTATTATTTCCACATTGATCAGATTGACTTAGCCAAAGATTTTCTTTCTACATTCCACATTGGATGGAGTGGATCAAACAACACATGAGGGATCTTAATTATCCCATTAGCCTTGGTAGATAACTCGACAACAATAGTCAACAATGGCGCAAAAATCCCAACTCACAAAAAGCCACATAACTCGGTGGGAACAACACATAACTCGATGGGCACAACACATGGCACAAAAATCAACGGAGGCCAAAAAGGAAGGAACACATGGCCAAGCCACATTGAAAGAGGTAGGTCATTCGGATTTTACACCGACACTCCACAATTAACATCGGCCATATGGGATAATACCCATTAGTGGCTTAAAAAAATGCCAAACCCCATCCTAAAATTGGATAGAAAGCTCACAGGGAACATGATTTGATCCCCCAACCTCTCCATTACAAGAGGAGCGGCCTCACCACCACCATATAGGTAGTTGTGATTAAGATAATGGCGATAAGGCATATGTTCAAGATCTCTGAGTTACTTAGGCCTATATAAAGGCCTCTCCCATTTCATTCGACAATGGGAGAATGCAAAAAAGGCATTAGGGTATTTAAAAAGGATCTTGAGGAGATATTAAAAGAGCTTCCAAGCTATTTCGAAAGGCTTATTATTTTAATAGGCTATTATTTTGTAATAAAGCCTTATTATTAATTATAGGCAATTTTTGGAGAGTAAGTCCTATTTAATATTTTATAGGAATTATTGTGGGAGCTAAGTCCTATTATTTTAATAGGCAAATTGTAAAATTGGGAGTTATTGAAACTCACCAATTGGCCCATAAGCATGAAACTTTTTTTTGAAGCCTAGAATTATTAACCAGCGTGTCATAGGGCATCTTGTGAACGTCTGGAAGGCTGATCAAGTTCCGTAGGATTCTTGTGCCCCAGAAGGTAGAGGATAGGACGGACCGACTTAACATCGGTGTTCTTTGAAATTCTGTAGTACTTTGTAGGCAAGTAAAGTTCCATTAGGTTTTCTTGTAAAAGTCATATTGTACTTACAAATTTTGACCATTGGAATAGTTTGAAAGAACCTAAAGATGTAGGCTATTGCGAACTTAACTCCGTAATCAATCCGTGTGTAGTTTGATTTACATTTTTGCATTTTTTTGAGTTGATTATTTAAAAGAGAAATTTATCGGCAATTATTAATAAGCCCATAGAGGTCCGTGATCGAGGTAAAACAAATTGGCCTATTTTCGGATCATTCATTGCCCCCATTGCCACATCACCCAATTAGTATAATCCACATAGTTAATTAACTTAATCAAGGGGAACACTAAAAACACAAGGACATGGGAAAACATTAGAATTCAATAAAACCACATAATCAACTAAGACAAATAAATGGAAGGACAAATACAACATTTACACCCATGGCCACTTATGAGGTTGTTCCCCTTGGATGCCTCCTAAAAACATGACAAGAAAAATGACAACACACACACACACATGGTTACCAAGGTGACTATTGTCAATTTTTTCCACACTTGGAAAAATTTCACAAAGAGGATGTCTAGTTGACCACAGGACCGAAAGACTTATTCATAAAACATTTCGGGGATCTACAAGAAAAATTTTGTGTGTTAAGACACATATAGTGAGAAGGTTTTAATGTATCTAAGTGATCTTTAGATTTTGATAAAATTCCATACAACCTAAAAATTTAGAGCTAAATCTTTAAGAAATGGTCAAATAGGCCATTAAGCAAGACAACTCGCTGAGCTAAGGGTTCAACGTTTAAATGCTATCTTGCTCGAGCTTGACGTCTTTGTAGTAGGAGGATGAATATTATGGTGAGTTTCTCACATATGGTGGAAGATTCATGTTAGCTCGGCTAACGGAGAGATTTAGTAGGGAGCTCGTTGTAGAAAAGATGTTCGGGGAAGGTTGAAACTTAGTATGGAGCTCATGTAGTTAAGTTTGGAATTCGTAGAGAAAGCAAGGAGGGACTCGGTTAAACAATGCATCAACTTAACCCGATCATACAACTTGGTAAGGGATCAATGACATTTTGAGGAGGAAAGATCAACTCGAACCCGGTGAGCCGAAATCAAATTCCAATTCGCGAGGAGCTCGTAAGGTGCGAGAGAGGCTCAAAGTTTGAGTTGTTCAATGAACAGATGACTTAGCATAGGATTCAAGGTGAAACAAAACCTAACCATTGATGAGCTCGAGCATGGTTCATGGGCCATCGGTGTTTTTGGATGGGCTATGATAATGGAGCTCCTGTTGAACTCATGAGATCTAGGCTATTATAATAAAATTTACTGATCTAACATGGAAAAGGTGAAATCCCAGCAACAACAAAATGGGTGAAGTAGCGGATGACTCACCAGCATGTTTGCGAGAAGGGTGATGAGGTTACCACATCCGGAGAGTATTTAGTATGGCTTGATAATGAAATAAATTCGAGGGCTTGACTTGATACAAAGGCAAAATTGGAACCGAATATGGAGGGGCTCGGTTAAACAACCCATCGGGGGTCATCGAGTAAGCTATTGAAATGGCTTGGATGTGTCGAGGATAGCTCTCTGGTAATACGAGATATTTAAGCTATGGCTTAATTTGGGAGACACGAGCTTGATGTTGGGACGAGTCATCAAAGGTCGAGCTTGAGGGTGTTCTTTTTTGAGTGGTGCTCGAAGCCATGGCTAGTTCAACTCACTAACAAGTTGAATCGGACCTATGATTAATGGGTAATCTTGAATGTTAATGGAGATGGCTCATTCTTGGTAGGATTTGAGCTCGGGGTGAGGTCACGAAGATTGATCTCATCCTCGCGGTGGAGGATAGTCATTGTATATTGAGGAGCTCGTGAAATGAGCTATCAGGTAGCTTTAGGATGCATAAGGGATTCTAAGGGAAAATGTAATCCCACGGTGAATGGAGCATGTATTAGTTCGTAAACCAAATAGCAAAGGAAATGAGCTTGCAAATCCAACACAAAATCGATAATATGAGATGATAGGGCCAAGTCATAGTTTGAGTGGCTTGAGCTAATTGCTCAATGTTTGGTAGAGCTCATGAAAATCCATATTGGAGGAAACTCACAGCCCAAACTTGAAGGATCTCGGGTGGATTAAATAGTAGAAACTAGAGGCCAATACATGCATTGATGAGTTTGGACGTAAATACATGGATTCCATGTTCGAACATTAGGAGCCTAGTCTTAATACTCCATGGGAGAGGAAAATTGAAGAACTCACGGTTTTAGAGGCGAGGTGTTAATAGAGCTCGGAAGTAGGGTTTTACCATGTTTAAGGGCTCAAGCCAATAGAGATCCCAATGCATCATGATCTACCACTGATAATCCTTCATATCACAAATAGGCCACAAGGCCATGTTGAATGACCTAGTTGAGCTTGCATTCAAACTCCTCATATTAAATCGGCATTAGCTCAGGTCGAGCTGAGTCATAAGTATTCATATAACAAGCTTGAGTATTGAAAGGCTTGGGGTGAAGTGTTGATCTCACAAGTCATGTTTTTGAGCCTTTAGAGGAGAATGATCCAAGGCACGGGTATACAAAGGCGAGCCGAGTCACTATTATGTAAGATCGACCTCTGAATTCATTTTGACGAAAAAGCATTAGGGTTCAGTGTTTAAGTTCTTTAGCTCAGGTCATACATGAAGAATGTAGATGGATGAAATCTTGACACATAGGCTAGACATGTCGAAGAATAGGATGGGAAAATGATAAGTGTGATGCATGGTATGGCTTTGAGTTAAGAAGTAGCTCGGTGCACCAATGCGAGCCTAGTTGGATTAAAACGGTGAATGTATTTCATATAATATCACAACATCAAACATAAGATGAATAAAAAAACACAAAAAGGCACGATATTTCAGCCAAATAGATTGAAATTTTTGGTCTTAAACCATAGATCCACGATCGATACAATGGGTAAATGTCTTTTAGAGAAATGAAGATTTTAGGCTTTCAGATGTTTTGGGTTTGGAACTCATCCCACCGATTTCATGAAAATAAGCTTGTAGAATCAAAATCTCAAAAGCTCAAAACTCTAAAATTCGAAGTTTCAAGTTTTGAGGTTTGGAGGTGTCTTATTATTAGAGCTTATCGAATGGGAAGTTTAGTTTCCAAAGCCCGAAAATGTGATCTCGGTCGAAGGTCCATAGGTGAGTCGATGGAACGCAATGCATGGTGAGTCACATGATGATCACGAAGTCATACTTAGAGCTCGAGTTGGAAGCGGCGACATGGTGTAATTGTTTTGGTTTAACTCGGTGAAGCGATAGGGTGGAGGAGTCATTAGCCCATTTGACTTACACGTGGGATCCGGTCATATCGTTACTCAATTCACTAGGTGAGTTATGTGGGCTCATTAGAAAATAAGATACCCTGTCATACAATGTGAAGGATTTGACACTCAAATGCAATGGGGAGTTAAAGTAGAAAACCTAACCAATGAAGAACTCAATCATCAATGAAATTGGGTGGCTTGCCGATTAGCTCGATGAGTCAAGCAAGCAAGCCATTTTCCTAAACCACCATCCTAAGAACGCTCCTACATGTAAGAAATAATCCAAGGGGGTTTAACCAAGTGTAAAAGGTACTTAGAAAAAATATTAAAATATTAATTTTAATTATTTGGATACATTATTGGAAAAACTAGTTAAGTAATTAGAAATAATCGAAAAGTGACTTTCACTCAGAAGACCATAACTTCCTCCCTGATTGTTGGTTTTTCACAAAATTATAGTCGATGGAATTGAGAGAAAAGACCTACACCACGGAATTACCAAAAGATAAAAATTGGAGGTTTTGTAGTAAAAATTTTAGGTTTTCCTTGTCCTTGAGTGGTGCCTCAAAAGACGGGGTGCAATAAATGAGAAAACATGGCCAACAACAGTGATGAATTTTTCCTACATTCTAGCCTAGATTCTAGGGTTTCTTCCTTATTTCTCTCAACAACTCATAATTTTCTATAAATGTAAATGGGGTGCTTATTCTAAAGGGGAGACACTTTCCAAGCTGCCCCTCTCTTCACAAGCTGAAATGCTATGAATTTGTAGGCTCTCAAGCCTTTCTTCTTGAATTGTAATGGAAGCCTATGCCTCTTCCCTGATGTAATAATGCATTGTGCAAGTGTTTAAAGTAATGAATTTTTTTATAGATAATAATTTGGAAAAAGGATCCAAAGGACCAATTACAAAAAAGATATTACAATAAGTTTCAAATGATACTTAATATCTATCAAAAAAACCCAACCAAAAAGAAAATAGGGCAGGATCAACGGGAAAAATTGATCCACAAAAAGCCCAACCAAAACCAGAAAAAACAGCTATACAAAAACCACCAGTCAGCACAAAGGCCACAAAAGGACCTATTTATTCCTGGACCTAGTATGAGAGCTTGGCCCAGCTCCATCCACACCACCCACATAGCTATCTTCCTCCTCAGAGGATGAAATGAACAACTATCTCTTTTAACTGTAACGCTCGCCACCAAACCTTGAAGGGTATCCACCCTATTCTCCAAAGCTCTGATCTCCCCATTTGACCTCTGCACTCCCCTAAGCAAATTTTGTTCTGAGCTTTTACTTGGGTTACAGATTCTTCCAAGGCTTCTAATTTACTAGCCAAAAAAACAAAAACTAAATCTTTCTCCCCTTCTTCCGCCTTCTCACCAGCTAAATCCTACAAAGTGACCTTTGCATTTAGCTCCTTCACAGCCCTCTCCTTGATTTTCAAAAGTTTTGCTCGATCAGCCAATGGAATGTAATCTTCCCAATCACTACCCAGATGCCCACTGACCCCCTTAGTATTCAGAATAGGTTTTCCAGCTCTAACCAACAACATAATTAAACCTTGATGCAAAATCAGCTCAGTTTTCTTCTCTTTAAATTTTTTAACTGAGGCACTCAGAGAGTTGAAAATATAAAATGGAATACTAATCTTTTTATTTCACCTAAAATGGTTTAGCAACATAAGATGATGAGAATGTACCTTCCTGTATCTGCCATCCAACGTAATATATTTCATAAGATGAAAACAAACCTCTGCCCACCGACCTGGTAAAGAGTTACGAGAAATTCCATCCTCCATAAAACAAATTCTTTCCTCATTTTCCAAGAAAATATGTACCTCTTCCTGAAGACGAGATCTATCCTTAAAAACTTTGCTACCTTCACAATCCATTTTTGTTACGTTACCAATTAAATCTTCAGACACTAAAAAACTTACCCCTCTCATCGAAACCAGACCCTTATTCCAGGACAAAGAAAACTCTCATGAAATAACATCATCCGAACCCCTCAAACTTTGAATAAAAAGGAAATACCACCCTCTTTGAATAGATCCCAAATAAAAGCATCCCGTTGCAGACAGGAAGAGGATGACGGCTCCACCCTAACCCTAGCACCCCCCATCTTTTTCTACCTTCTAAAAAGGGAAGCAAATACGTACCAGAACTCTTAACTAGACATTTTAAAAGCCACCTACCACCCACGGCAGTCAGACTAATGATTTGAAAGTATAAATACACCGCGATGAATTTATTTCCCGATCTCAACACTCCCAAACTCAAGCACGAATCCTCCTTTCTACATAAATTTTGTCCTTTGTACTTTGCGGTAACCCTCCCTCATCCCACCACCATTTTTTATGATTAGCTAAAATACCAAAATTAGCTAATGTGTCTGCGCATTCATTTGCTTCCCAAAACACGTGCTTAAACATAATATCTTCAAAACTTGACATTATAGATTTTACATCCCTTATAATGGGATCTATATTAATATGATGTCTTACCTTACCATTCATTACATTAATAATATATTGGGAATCTCCTTCCACATAAATCTTTTTGATATGTAAGGACTTTGCCCAATGTAACCCAATTAACATAGCATAGGCCTCTGCATAGTTATTAGATTTATTACCAATGGCCTCAGCATAAGCAACCACCATCTTACCAATTTCATTTCTGATAATTCCCCCAACCACCGCTAACCCCAAACTCCCCTTAGCAGCACCATCAAAATTTAACTTCAGCCACCCATCAGAAGGAGTAGTCCATTTTGCACTTCTTCTCTCCATAATCTTAGCCATAGAAGAATTCTTCACAATTATTCCTAAAGAAAGAATAATTTCCTGCTCATGGTAAGGAAATCCCCTTTCTCCTTAATATTTACTATAGAAAGATTATTTCTCAAAGCTCCCAGAATATCACTTCCCACCCTATCAGGGTTTTTTTGTTTTTCTCTAAAAATTCTACTATTCCATTCAAGCCAAATTCCCCACAAGAGATGAGGCAAAACCAAACTCTAGGCCTTAGACAGATTCAAAGAAACAAAAGGACTAACCCATTGTTCATACCAGTCAGCAAAAGTCTCTGGTAAGAACCACACTATTTGAAAAAATTTCAAAATATGAGCCATAACTTTCTGGGAGAAAGGACAATGCATAAAAAGATGTTGAACCGATTCATTATTCTTTTTGCATAAAACACACCAATTTGGAATCATCATACCTCTTCTCTAGCAGATTATCAATAGTTAAAACCTTGTTCTGAATAGCATGCCATAAAAACAAATTGACTTTAGGGATAAGATCTTTATCCCAAAGATTTTTCCACACAACTTGTGGAGGAGGGCAATTCCTAGCAATAACATACCCTGACTTTACCGTGTATCTACCATCCCTTGTCATAGACCAAAACATCTCATCCTCCCTCTGACCCACCGAAATATGCAAACCTCTTAAATTTTGATTTAAAATTCTTATGCTAGCCTGCTGAGCATCATCCATCCCTTCCCTATCCAAAAGTTTCCAAGTCCAACCCCAGTTAGACTCCTCCCAGTAGTCTCTAATCCATACACCCACAGTCAACTAGAAAGTGATCCACCATATCCCTTAAAGGAGCTTGACTAGCCAAAGGGGCATCCAATAACCACCAATCTTCCCAGAACTTAATTTTTGACCCATTACCAATTAGCCATTTACGGCCTTTTAACAAAATATCCCTACATTTACCCAGACCATTCCGAAAACAAATCCTTCAGTAACACATCATTAGAGACAAAAGTTACCTGATTAGCCATTAAGTACTTTGACTTTAGAATTCTGACCCATAAACCTTGCTCATGCTCCAACCGCCACCCAATTTTGGCCATAAGAGCTAAATTCATACTTTTTATATCTTTCAACCCCAAACCCCCAACTCCCTTTGGAAGGGTAACTTTATCCCAAGCCACCAAAGGAAGTCTATCTTTAGATTCCATTCCAGACCATAGAAACCTACATTGGATCTTAGTAATAATGTGTTTAATCTTTGCAGGCATTAGAAACATAGACATAAGATAAACCACCATACTTTGGAGACAACTCTGCAGCAGATTGAAGCTTACCTGCTTGAGAAAGCAAAGTTCCTTTCCAAGTTGACAACTTCTTTTGAAACCTCAAAATAAGGGGATTCCAACATTCCATCTGCATTCTACCTCTAAACAATGGCATTCCAAGATAAGTACATGGCAACTCTTGTATAGAACATGCCAAAATATCCACAATTCTGGTTTGGATTTCCATATCCACATTGAAAAATAGAACAGAGATTTTCCTAAAATTTATGAGCTGACCCGTAACTTCCTCAAAATCCTGTACAACTTCTTTAAAACCCAGAGCCTCCATCTAGGTTGCATTTCCCAAAAGGAAGGTGTCATCCACAAATTGTTGTAATATTATAGGATCAATACCATTAGAAATGATTAAACCATGCCAAAATAAATAAATTGTTTATAGTCCACACAAAGTCTACTCAAAGTTTCTGCCACAATGATATAAAGGAAAGGAGAAAGGGGATCACCCTACCTCAGACCCCTCCCCGAAGAAAAGAAACCCTCTACCTTCCCATTAACTAAAACAGAAAATTTAGGAGTAGAAATGCATTCCATAATGATATTTATAAAATGCCAATGAAAACCCAATTTTCCCAAAATAATTTTCAGGAATCTCCACGAAATTCTGTCATAGGCTTTGTTCATGTCAATTTTAAGCATCATAGCAGCCCTTTTAGAAACTTCAACTCGAGTGAACCGCCTCATGAATAGTTATCACACTATCCAAAATTTGTCTTCCTTCCACAAAAGCTCCTTGATTTTCTAGAAATAAAGTGTTCCAACAAACCTTTTAATCTTGAAGATATAATCTTTGTTATTATCTTATACACCATATTACACAGGCTTATAGGATGATAATCCAGCACTTTCTTCCCCCCTTGCACCTTAGGAACAAGAGAAATGAAAGTTGTATTAACTTCCTTCAATAATTTTCCACTTTCAAAAAAGTCCTGAACAACTTCTTCCACATCCTTATGAATAATATCCCAAAAGGATTGGAAAAACAAAGCAGGAAAACCATCCGGGCCCAGAGATTTATCCCCATCAAGGTCAAAAATAACAGTTGCAATTTCCTCAGAAGACGGGATTTTTATCAGCTCTGTATTTTCCTGATGAGAAATAACAGTTTCAAAAAGATTTGCAATGTCACTTTCCTTACCCAAATCAGGATCCTTATCAGCTGAAAGTAGATGAGAGAAAAATCTAACAAATTCCTAAGAAACTTCACCCTGATTACTTACCAACAAACCCCTCTCATCCTCAATTTCCCCAATAGAATTTCTGTTCTTATGCACGGAAGTAGAGAGATGAAAAAACTTTGTATTCCTGTCTCCCTCCTTTAACCATTGCACCCTAGAATTTTGTTTCCAATAGGCCTCCTCTTTGGCTTCCAAATTATGATACTCAGACAATAGAGATTTCTCCTTATCTTTCAACTCTATAGTCAAACCAGAAGACTCCACCTCTTCCTCCATCCTCTTCAAAGCTTCACTAATCTCATATTTTTGAGCAAAAATGTTACCAAAAGTCTCTTTATTCCAAACCTTCAACCTAGACTTTAAGAGTTTCAATTTTGCCACAAGTTTAAACATCGGATTACCTCTAACATTACTTTGCCAACTCATCCTTACCTCTTCCTCAAGACCAGGATGTTGAAGCCACATCTTAAAGAACCTAAAAGGTCTTCCACCTACCTCATTGTTTAGTCCAGTTTGAAGGCTAATAGGACTATGATCCGAACCAATTCGAGGAAGAGCCACCACAAACCCAGCTAAATTTTGAAACCAAGAAAGATTTATAAAAAACCTATCCAACCTGATTTGAATCAAATCATCCCCCAATCTCCTGTTTGACCAAGTGAAGAGGGATCCTCTTAATTCAATATCCACCAAATTACAGGAAGTTATAAAGTCAGCAAAATCCTCCATACTATCACTATAAACCCCTAACCCTCCTTTTTTATCTTCCATAAACAGAGGAGTATTAAAATCCCCACCAATTAACCAATTTAACTCATTATACTGACTACAAAAAGACTAATATCAGCCCAAATCTTTCTTCTTCCCAACACCGAATTTGGAGCATAAATATTAGAGCAAATCCACTCAGAACCATCTAGTTTCTCTTTAAACAAAATAACAACATGATTCTGAGAACAAAACAACAACTTACCTTCTCTATCATCGGATTCCGAAATTTACCACACCCCCTGAAGCACCCACCAACGACGCACTTTGAATCTCAGATCTAAACCAAACTCTATTCTTCACCTCCTTCATTTTATCAATAGACATCTTTGTTTCTTGAATTAAAAGAATATCAGGCTTATTCTTCTTTCTAAAAGAGGACAAAATATTCTATTTATTAGGGTTATTTAGCCCCCTTATATTCCATGAGATGACCTTCATTTCAATTTATTTGGAGAAATACTCTCCTCAATGGAGCGTTGTCTTCCTGAATCAATTTCCTTTGCTGCAGCTTTCTCCCTCCTATCCCTATTTGTCAAATTTCCTTTTTCTGGAATCTTCCCACAATCTGCTTTACCTTTGTCTTGTTTTTGAGAACTTCTTGTATTAAACCTTTTTTCTTCCCTTTCCATCTTTGATTTTTCCAAATTGAAAGAACAAGGAACTTCTTCCATATGGAACGTCATTTTCTCCTCCTGAGCATCCAACATACTTAAAAGCTGCTTTACTGGACTTTGTGGAACACTTATGCCCCCACTAAAATCCTGATCTTCCAAACCCAAATCTTCCTCATTCAAAACCTCCTTTTGATACTGATATTTTTCTCCTTCCTCCTTCAAATCCCTACCCTCCAATACATTTTCATTACTAACTTGAAAATCATTTTTGTTCACCTTCTTGTTCCTTTTCCTTATCTTCCAACAAATGAAATTTGTTTAAAGAAAAAAATTGTTGTAAAGAACTATCCCCTTCCATCCTAGATTCCTTTTTTTTCATACATCTGCTTCCCTTTCTTACCCTCCTTACACTGCCTTTTCTCATGTCCCATCCTCCTACATTTCTGGCAGAACAACGGAGAGGCTTCATATTCTACCTTCTGAATCCACTCACCAAACTTAGATTTAAGAAGAATTTATTTTCTTAATAAGTTCCCCACAGAACAATAACACAGAAATGAGCATACATTAATCTTGTTCTTGCCCTTGTAACAGGGTCAAAAACCACCAACGACCCTAATGCATTTGCTATAGCTGTTAAAATTTCATTTTCCCAGAACTCCATAGGCAAACTAGAAGCTTAACCCACACAAGAAACTCATCTAGTTTCTCCTTAAATGGATCAAATCCTGGAATCCATTTTTGGATCAAAAGACTTGATCTACCCATAAACCATGGACCACCAAGAAAAATATTTTTGCAGTCCTCCTAGTTTGAGAGGTTTATTATGTTTTGTGATTAGTTATATGTCATTTCATGATTTTGTTGCTTCTATTTTTCTCTCTCATGTTTGCAGATGAAATTTGCAACTAGGGTTTCTTTTGCAAGTTTTGGAGGTCATTGTGTTGTATGTGAATTGGGTTTGTAAAGCATGTTCATTATTCCTCATGATCATCTCTCTTCATTGGAAAGCCAGAATTTTGTCCTGTAAAACCCTTTCTTGGTGTATCACCACTTCTAGTATAGGTTTTATTTCCTTACAAATCTCTCTCCCTAATCCCTTGAAATGTTAGCATAGGTCTAATTAGCCATTTTTATTGCATTAGGATTAGTGTAGTGCTTAATTTAGGAAGAGGAAGCCGACCTTCTCTAGAGTTTAACCTCAATCCAAATTCCCACACTTGAGAGGTGATCCCATGTTTCCCAATCACACCGAATTTTGTGTGCACCTTCGTGCAATTCGGGGGTGCAAAGATTTGGAGATAATAGTTTTAGCACGCCTGATGGGACAAGAGGCACATCTTTCATAGGTGTGTGTATTTGTGTTCACTTCATTTCATTAATTTTTGCGCTCTTAATAAAATTTCATCCTTAGGAGGTATACCCAAACACAATTTGTGACTCCATTGGTCAAAGTACCCTACTCTCTGTTTCAGCAAATCTTCGCTTTACCCATTTCCATCTAGTTTTATTCAACATATTTCCACTCATGAAGCGGTGTCACCATGACTTCATTTCCATAGTGGGATTCCCACTTACGTGAAGGGCGGTTCTTTCTATCTTCAGCTATTACAATCCACCTCCAAACCAATTTCATTATGAATATCATTTTGAGCATGCATGTCCACATCTTCCATTCCTCAAATGGTGAGTAAATCAAATGAATCCTAATTTGTCCCTCATCTGGTTGTCCCAAACCCATTTTGGGAGGAGAATCTTCAAGAAATGAGTGAAAGGAAGGAATATATGGTCAAGGAGACTATCAAAGGAGAGCATGCAAAGAATTTGAAGGAATGGGCTGTAAAACTTAACATCAAGCAAAATTTGTTCCTGACTAAACCTCCTGCAGAAGTTGAGGCTCAAGAACAAGTGAAACAAATTAGTTTTGTACCAAAACAAATCCAGAGAAAATACAAGTCAATGATGACCAACAATCTACTTGTTCAGAATACAGTATCCATTTTGGCTCCATATCATCAAAGGAATTTGGATCACCACAAGTGGAAAAGTCAGTGGTAGAAGAGCATGTGCAAGTTGAAGAAGAAAGACTCTCAAGTGTACAAGCTGATTCTGATGAGTGAAATGATCCTAATTGCCATGCATGTCAAGAACTTGCAGCACTTCTAGAAGATGGTTACATCTTTTAAAGTCATCATTAGATGTTATAATCAGCCACACAAAGTTTCATGAGACCAAGGTAGATTCAGAGATCGAGAATGCGAATGAGACCATGCAGGAAGTTTCAAATTCTTCCCCTCCTTCATTCTTTCAAAACTATGATTTCTTAGATGATTTTGATCTTGCAAATTTTATGTTTGAAGATGAGGAAGGTCATGGAGAATCAGTTTGCTAATTCAAGAAACGTCATAGGGGAGGTTGAACCCTTTACACAGTTAGAGAACAAAGAAGCAAGTTGTCTATCAGATTTGGAGAAGTATTTGGATGAAAAAGGACCTATGGAAATACCCATTTATGTTATTCCATTATCTATCCTTCAATGTAAATTTCCTAGTGCTATGCAAGGAAATACTCAAGGACCACAACTAGTTTCAAACAATCCTCTTAAATTTGAAATGGAGGAATTGGATCTTCTACAACATTCATTGAATGAAGAAAGAGAGGAGCATGTGGGAGAAACTAATTCAAATTCAGAGGATTTGTGTGAAGATGACATTATTGAGATTTTCTTTCTCTCAATTGTGGATTTTGATTTTTTTTTGATGAACAAGTGATGGTGGAAGAAAACCAAGGAGGTCTTGTTTCCCTTAATTGTCCTAAAAAACAGCAAGTGCAAGAATTTGATCTTGCAGGTTTCATGTGGGATGAGGAGGTTAAAGATGCATAATGCAATTTTGTTTTCAGATGAAAGTGGAACTCTATCATTCCTTTGAGAAATAGATAAAGGTTAGGGCTAGGAGGAATACCTATTGAATGTCGAGAGGGTGTGCACGTCACCGTAGAGAAGATCAGATTGATGCGAAGGACTCCTTTTTGTCTTGGAAGGACTACTTTCGCATAATGTAAGAATACAAGACCACTAGATTTTAATTAGATAATAAATGAGGGAGCTGCCTTAGGCCCAAGTAAATATAAAACTTCCTTTGAAGGTGGTATAAAACTTCCTTTGAGTGGTCCCCTTTTAAATACGAATTAACACAAATGATAACCAAGAAAACTATTGCAAAATCACGATTTAGGTACCTCGTTACAAAGCAATAGAGGCTAAACTATCAATAATAAAACGTCACGTCACTTGTTCGGTTTCTTCGGTCGTTGATACATTCGAGTTGAATTATATGGATAAACCAAACTGGATCTGAGGTGGTTAGGTGACAAATAGGTGAGAGGAAGGTTTTGGGGTATAAGTCACAGTGACCGATGCCGGTCATTGGATAACCGACCGCGTGTTAGAGAACCGCTGCCGGTAGGGGATAAATGACACCGGTAGGGTCAAAATCTAGGTGCTTCTGAATAGAGGTTGGTTGCAAGGTGATTGTGAGGTTATTAAGACTGGTGGATGGCTGAGGGGAAGAATGGGAGGACAGGGAAGACTCGAGTGTGATAAAATGGTCTTTTGGGAAATTCAAAGATGTATAAATGAAGGTTAAGTGCAGGGTGCTGGTAGGTGGTAGATCTATGGATGAGTTTATAATTACTATCAATTCACAGGCTCAAGAAATGGTGCTTAGAAACATACAAGACACTACTTACTCATTCCTGATGAAGATGCAGGTTCCAGGACTGTGATGACGAAGACAGGGCTCAAGTAGGATGATCTGACAATCCAAGATGAGCTATCTCCTCTTCTGATGCTCGGATGAGTGTCACTGGGCTCTAGTTATTCAGTTGCAGTATTGGGCTTGATGTCCTTCTCTGTAAACTCTTCTTGTTTCTTCACTTGTCTCTGCTCGGCCAAGCAAATCTAGATCTTTTCAATGATTTCTCCCTTTTTTGATTAAATGAAAAATCTGATTCATCCCAAAATCCTTCGATCTTTGTTTCTGGTTAGGGAGGTCATTTACAGGGAACCGATGGCGGTTACGTAACCGATGGCGGTCGAGTAGGAACCGGTATCGGTCAGGTCAAAGTGGGCTATTTTTAGTAAAATAGCCAACTTTCCCTCCTTTTCTCCCAAGGGATTAGTTGCGGGCTTGGTCAAGTTACTACAAGGTCGGTTTTGGGTGCGAGTAAGGAGTCATTAGTCATGGGTGTGGATGTAGACCAAGTTATAGGTCTTAATTAGGTTAGTTTAGGGTTAGGACTAGGTCATGATGAGGTGGCAAAATGAGGTGGCAGGTATGGCGATGTGGATTTATTAATTATAAGGTAATTAATAAATAATTGTGTAAGGTTTAGGTGATGAGGTTAGGTTGCGAAATGAGATGCGGGTCACAGGGGGTCGTAAGACACAAATTTGGTGTCTACATTAGCCCCTTATTGTCGTGTAGCTTGTCTTGTTAAAGCTGCACGGACAATAATAAGAAGTGGTTACCCTTGTTAAGGGTATAGGTAATCCCCCTCAAATCTATCACAGATTGAGGTAGCGTGAAATCAGGGATAGGGTTGATAAAGGGTAAATGGTATTTAGATAATGGTAAGATGGTGGGGTAGGTCCAAGGAAGCAGACACACGTTGACATGCAGTAGTGCGACCAGGGTAAAATGATTTGAAGAGCAAACAAGCAATTCATAGGCAAAGGTCGATAGTTTATCCAAACAAGGGTGATATAATCCTAGTATCCAAGGCATAGGAAGTAGCTCCAGGGGATATAACGGGTAAGGTACAGGAACGTTGAGGCATGTGCGGCAGTATCAAATGGTTGGTTTGTTTGAGATAAATGTCACGGTCTTGGTCTAGGAAAATTTGGTCAACTGATCAAGTCAAGGACCCTAATCATGCTAAAACACGAATAGGTGAGCTCGATTGAACAAAAAGCTACATGATGGGTGGATAAAATTGTATTGTGTTGATGTTGGGTGAGGTATTTAATTGGTGCGGCCTTAGGTCGGGCCAAATGGTTGGGTGCGGCCTTGGGTCGGGCCAAATGGTTGGGTGCGGCCTTGGGTCGGGCCAATGGTTGGTTGCGGCCTTGGGTCGGACCAAATGGTTGGTTACGACCTTGGGTCGGGCCAAATGGTTGGTTGCGGCCTTGGGTCAGGCCAAATTGTTGGTTACGGCCTTGGGTCGGGCCAAATTGGTTGGTTGTGGCCTTGGGTCGGGCCAAATGGTTGGTTACGGCCTTGGGTCGGGCCAAATGGTTGGTTGTGGCCTTGGGTCGGGCCAAATGGTTGGTTGCGGCCTTGGGTCGGGCCAAATGGTTGGTTGTGGCCTTGGGTCGGGCCAAATTGGTTGGTTGTGGCCTTGGGTCGGGCCAAATGGTTGGTTGCGGCCTTGGGTCGGGCCAAATTGGTTGGTTACGGCCTTGGGTCGGGCCAATGAAGTTAACAAAGGGTGTTCAGCCAAGGTGGATATAGGTGATGTTGTGAGAAAGGGCGATTAGTAAATAAGGTCAGAAATTGGGGAAGAGGTGGGATAAAACCGATATCGATTGTCTATGACCGATATCGGTTAGGTGACCGATACCGGTTCCTTAGGGCACAATATAACTGGTATCGGTTATAGGTCGAAAACCTATAAAAAGAAAAAATACGGCCTGTCATTGTCATATTGTCAATTTGAAACCCAATTTGAGTTGTCTGAGGTGTATTGTTGAGATTGGAGCATTTGTTGGTTGAGGTGGCGCTATTTGAGTGGAGAAGTGAGTGGTTGGTGGACCCTAGTGAGTAGGAGGCAGCAGTTGATTGGTGGAGGACCCAACGAGAGAGAGTTAGAGCCATGGCTCACCGGGGAGGAGTAGGAGGTGCTTTGGACCAGCTGACCACCACCACCACCCATCCCACCACGATGATGTGTCATTGTGCCGTAGGTTCGAAACCCTTTATTGTGTGAATTTGATGTTGTTAGGTTTGTATTTGGGGTTTGGGTAGAATTCAGGTTTTGAGAAAATAATTAATAAATGGAAATTATTTGAAAAAAGGAGAGGGTAGATGGGTGAAATAGGCCAAGGTGGCAGGGTGGGTAGATTTTTAGGGTGTTTGGGTGGGTAGATAGGGAAAAAATAGGCAAAATTCAATTTGGGGGGCCGCGTCGGGTTCGGCTCCAGGTTTTAATAGTGACCGATGTCGGTCGCTAAGCGACCGGCATCGGTCACATTTTTGCTTTGGAGGTGAGTTGTATATTGACCGGCGTCGGTCATATAGCGGCGACCGGGTCGGTGGAGATAGGCTGAGGGAGGACCGGTGGCGGTAATGGTTGACCGGTACCGGTCCTTAGGATTGTTTAGGGTTGGTTTGGTTTGGTTATTGTTGTGGTTTTGGGTGTTAAGTTCTTGTTGGGGTTGTCGGGTTGTGTTGTTTGTGGGGGTGAAGAGGGAAGGGGTAGAGGTTAATAGGAAGGTTGAGTGGTGAGTGGGGGGAAACATGGGGCGACTGTGTGGTTGGTGCGGTTCGGATAGATTAGGTGTTGGGCATGAATGGGGAGGTGTTAAATTGGTAGGGGCATAGGTAAATGGCGAGAGTAGAGCTGAGTGATTGGTAGGGTGCGAGATAAGGCAAGGGGATATCGTAAAGTTTTTAGGGTAAAATAGGTGGGTGTAGGTGTGTGTTATAGAGTCGGGTTGTGGTCGGGTGGGTAAAAAGGGGTATAGAAGGTTAAAGTAGTTGTTGTTTGAAAGGGTAGGTCTAATGCAGTGGGTGATTTTGTGCAGGCACGTCAGCAGCTGACTATGCGGGATAGGATGCCTCCGCTGTTGAGACGGATGCGGCCACACGTGTCCACGCGGGGGCTGGGCCATCATGCGCGAGGTGGGACTCGGCGAGTCCAGCGTTATAGGGTGATAGAGAGGGATCACAGTCTTATGGTTGCCCTCATCGAGAGATGGGATCCGGCGACCAATGTGTTCCATCTCCCAACTGGAGAGATGACCATTACCTTGGAGGATGTGTATCACATCCTTAGATTACCGATTGATGGAGAGGTAGTCTTCCAGGTGGATGCAGAGACAGCCATGGACAACATCTTACAGGTATTTGGGGATGCAGCCACGCTATTGACTTATCACAGCGCGAGCATCACCTATGGGGATATGTATCGTGCCCACCGACATGAGACATGGCTTGCCATGTTGATGATGATCGGCATTACATGCTTCGCCCTCCCGGACTCAGAGGGAGGCCGCTTTCCATGGCGGTCTGATGGGGGTATTACACGAGATGGTTGAGGAGCATACATGTTATGCTTGGGCACCGATATACAGTGCGCTTATACCAAGGCTGCTGTGGGGCTACCGCCGTATGAGGTGATTTTGCTCTACATTTTTGTTACATTTTTGGCATATGAGCATATCATATGCATTCGACATATGCCCAGCGGCCGCATATGATTTATAGATATGGCTTTTAGAGATGGTGAGGTCATGGGCCAGACGAGTAGTTATCACCGGGCCAGGATGTAGCATATTACTGCATGTATAGATATGACTACCACCGGAGATATTGTATGGAGGCCTTACGGAGGTCATCGGCCTTGCGGAGGCGATCCACGGTTGCGGTGGATCCAGTATACATTCTGGATAGCGGGACGGAAGGTAGAGTACGAGTGGATACCCATGGAGAGGGTACGACGATAGCTGGGGCTACGACAGGATGAGCCACCTCCCTTCCCTCGTTCCGGAGGGATGATGTAGAGGCTCCACTGCCTGCACCATAGCCTATGGACCCAGTTAGGTAGCCGCGAGCGCATGATGTCTGATGGATGACGCAAGGTGATCCAGGATCATTTTGGTATGGTGGGCAGGGGAGAGAGCCGCGAGGAGAGCACAGCCCGCACAACTAGACTTAGCGAGGCATTAGAGTAGAGGGACCAGCTCGAGGGCAGTATAGTTGTTACCTTTGCCGCATGAAGCACGAATAGGTGTCTTACGAGGCGGTTAGCTTGAGCACGAGCATGTACGAGCACGACCATAGGTACCACTACAGTACCACCACGAGTATAGAGTACACCACAAGTACCACCTGCACCAAATGCACAGCACGAGTATAGATGACCACCGCGCAGACCACCACAGGCACCACCGCACCGCATAGGCACCCATATAGCCACGCACCGGCATATTATTAGGAGTCGAGACCAGCCCCGGCGCGATGGTGGCACGGCCCAAAGCTATATGGAGCGAGCGGAGGCCTTGTATTATCAAGATGTTCTTTCTTGATGGTACCGGGGCTGAATATCAGCCATATGCGGTGCATAGAGCCGAGACCTCACGGAGTCAGAGATCCCAGGGGGGTGCAGCCACAGCCGGTGGGTCCATTATAGGGGAGGAGAGGCGCACGAGGGGGACCAGCGGGAGAGAGGCGGGGCGGTGGAGAGAGCTAAGGGATCCCTACAGAGGAGATAGATTTTTGTGTTTGTACATTGGATATGGGCACCGGTCTGCGAACCGGTTATGTTTATAGAGGCCTGCGTGCCTACACATGATGTATTCATTCATTTATTCATTTATTGTATATACCAGCCTGCGAGCCGAGTATGGGTTATCTGATTGTCTGATTGATACCGGCCTGTGAGCCGAGTATATTTTTGATATGAGAGACCGGCCTATGAGCCGAGTCAATATTTTGATAGTTATTGCGGCCTGCGTGCCGGCTTTGTATTATGATGAGATCACAGAGGCCCCTATGCAGGGCACATTGTATATTTGAAACTTTTGATATATAGATATGATGATTTTGACCCACATGCTGTGTTTAAAATGTTTTAAGTGTTTTGTCGATGGTTTGTGATATTTAATGTATGATGAGTTTGATCCACATGGTTTATATATTGATGGTGTTGATGTCTTTTGTTGATGGGATGTATGTATATATAGATGATGAGTTTAATTGACATGTTGTGTTATGAAATGTTGTATGTGTTTTGTCGCTGGTTTGTGAAATTGAATGTATGTAGCTGCTGAGTTGGATCAAAATGGTGTATAGATTGATGGTTTTTTTGATATCGTTTGTTGATGGCTTGTTTGTTTTTGTAATATAGATAGATGATATTGATGAAATTGTGATGAGATATGGATTTGATGAAAAATTATAGATAATGGTGTTGTTTATGCAGGAAAAAGGGACGGGCGCCACAAAAATTTGCAAAAACGAAGAAACGGCTTAGGTTTAAGCAAAAAGGGGACACATGACCGATATCGGTTATGTAACCGATGTCGGTAGTTAGATGACCGATAGCGGTTATGTAACCGATATCGGTTATTCCAGAATTATTTTCCTAAAAATAGAATTGCTTGGTTGGCAACTTAAGTTCTTATTTTTAGCATTCTTATTTTTAGATGCATGTAACAAGTTAAATATGCGAATGTGCGTATTGTTTGATGACTGATACAGGTAATTGCATGAAAGAATTTGAGTGATAAGGAGGAAAGAGATAGGTGAAGTGAGTGTGGGCTGAGATTCAGAAGGCAGAAAGACAAGTTATATTTGAAGAGGGTGGTGAACATGGCTGAACGAGGAGAAGCATCCAGCAGGCAGGGACGAGGGGGAAGACATGTTCCGCCCCAAGCTGCTGCATCCCGAGAGGTAAACTGTTTGGTTGTAATTTGATTCTTGCATGTTTTGTGAATAGGATGAGAGAAGTGTAAGTGGGTAAAGATGAGAAAGAAAAGGTGATAGGCAAGGGTTGGGGATGGGGTGAGTGCTATGGGGTAGGTAAATAGGGTGGTCACGTATGTTTTTAGGTATAAATAGGAGTAAACGGGAAAAATAATTATCGTAGGTGTATGTTTTAAGCAGGGTAGGTACATTTTTGACAGTGACCGGTATCGTTTAGAGATAACCGGTATCGGTTAGCAAACCGGTACCGGTTATCTATAACCGATATCGGTTACTGTAGGAGTTTCCAGAATTTTGAGAAAAAACCCATGGAGATTTGTTTTATTGAATAATTATGTGTCATTTTGATGTATGCAGGCGGAAGCAGGGTTAAGGATGAATGATACGGTACCAACGTTGTTATCACGAATCCAAGCGGATGTAACACCAGCTGAATGGGCATTGATAAATCGTTTGGGGTTAAGTGGAATCACTATTATTCAAGAATCGCACGTAACCATGCTATGTTGCAGGCGTTGATTGAGAGATGGAATCCAGAAAAGAATACCTTCTATCTGCCAACAGGGGAGATGACAGTGACTTTGGAAGATGTGTTCCGTATTTTGAGACTCCCAATGATAGGAAAAATAGTGTATCAGGCGTTGCCTAGCGCGGGGCGGGCAGCGATAACAGCAGTATTTGGTTCAGCTGCACGAGATTTGACACAGCGAGGTTTATCATTTACGTATGGTACAATGTATGCAACACACCCTGAGGAGACAAGGTTGGCCATGTTATTAATGATAGCGGTGGGGTATTATGCATTACCGAGGCGGAAGGTGGAAGATTTCCCAAAGCATTGATGAGTGTTATTTGGGAAATGATAGAAATGAGCGTGACTTTCGCATGGGCACCCGCATATCTGGCAGAGTTATATAGGGGTTTATGGGCCTGCAAGCAAAAACACAGGACGACACTAGATTGTTCGTACTTATTACATTGTTGGGCCTATGAGCATATTGTTTGTGTGCATCCAATAGGCTGACCCATCTGAGTTAGGAGAGCGAGAGTGCAAAGGTTGGGATTGAGATGGGTCGAGACGAGAACAAGCGAGATCCCAGGCCGTGATAGATGACATCGAGTATTATAGATAGGTATGGGAGATGGTGATGATTGCGAGATATTTGTTGGAGGCCTTACGGGAACTATATGGTGACAGAGCACATAGCTGAGGAGTTGAGGGGTGTAGAGCGATTGAGGTGGATCGCAGGGCACAGGCCGGGTGAGTACGAGAGGATTCCTCTAGATCACGTGCGGTGACAATTTGGGTTCGTTCAGGATATACCTATGACATATAGACCATACATGAGGATCGACACCGAGGCAGCATTCTCACCTCCCGGCCTACACCTCCAGAAGGGCCAGAAGAGATAGCAGCCGATCGTAGGGTAATGGATGCGGGAACGACAGAGGCCTATAGAGTATGGTGGGTAGCAGAGCTGCGAGGTGCACGTGAGCGCCCTGACATAGCTGTGATTACAGCGGAGAGAGATCGTCTACAGGATTTGGCTCACCAGCTTCAAACACAAGTGAATGAGACAATGGGATTGTTAGAGGTTTCACGATTCACAGTGGAGAGGCTGAGGGTAAGATTCCTCCACGCGAGAGGACGTATTCGTATGTTACGAGAGATGTTGGTGGATCAATGGGAGGAACCAATGGCGGTGGCACCTTTGAGGATGGAGAGCCAGGCGAGAGGCATCGGCGATCACGATCACCACGATTCGGGAGGAGGTGCAAGGGTCTAAGTGAATTTCATAGGAATATAAGAATAAATAAGGATGCCGACCTGCGTGATTCGATGATAGAGAAGATGTATTTGTTTAACATCTAAAATAAAACTAAAGATGTATGTGGTTTTGAGTGATGATAATAATAAGAATGGTTGTTTTTTTAATGTTGTTTTTGTTTTGTTTGAAAAAGGATAAAGATGAATGTTGGCAAATAGAAATACACAAAAAATATTTATATTTACAACACATGATAGGGTATGGTAGGGGATGGTCGAGCTAACCTTGGGAGACCCCATGTCTCTAAGTGCTTTGCCTACATAGCCCATTGCACAAAGCAAGGAAGGGCCTCAGACCGATGTAGTTCTCCCTTAGGACCAGGGAGAGGTGAATTCAGGCAATTTGGTTGTGGTTAGGCAATTTGTTGGTTGGTAAAAATTTGATGTTGGTAGGGTAATGTTGTTGGTGTTGGTAGGGTAAAGTGAAAGTTAGCATACCCAAGCAGTAGGGAATCGTGTCCTGATTAAGGTCAACACACAATCCTAGAGTCGAGCAAAAGAGGCCAGAGTGTCCCGTAGTTGAGAAGAGCTAAACAAACCACATATTAATGTAGGATGAGCTTGAGTCCCTAGGTACCTTGCATAGGTGAGAAGTCGATAGGTGAAAAGAGTGGTATAATCACAATATATCGGATATACGTCACGTCCCTTGAGTTTTGTTGCTTTGAAAAATGGTGAGGTGAGGTGGTTGATGTGGGCGAGGGTGGAGAGAACTTATTATAAGATGATTATTCTGACAAAAGAGAACCAAACCTAAATAGACAAGTCCATGACTCAAAAGTGTTTTGAAATATTGCTTTTATTTTTATTTTATTTTTCTGGATATAGACTGATCGATGTGGGAAGTCTACATGGGATATGTATTTTGTTGTTCTTGAGGTCTTCACGAAGCTGATCAATGTGAGAAGCTTCGATAAAAAAGCTGATTATGTATAGCTGTCCTTGAAGGGAGAAGATCTATTTATAATAGCGAATGCGGTGTTTATGTATAAATTGTCCTTCGGGGAGAGCGAGTCTATATATAATAGTAGCAATAGTTTGGCATATAGCTTTGTCCTTGAGGAGCGAGTCTATTATATAATTTAGAGGTCTAGATGTCCGTTGGGCATAAAGCATCTAGTTTTGTAGGAAGTTTGACTCAAGAAAATCCCATAAGTGTTTTAATTAAGAATGTGTCATTTTGATACTTTGAAGTCATGGACTAGACTAAAAAAGGGGAAGGCATCTTTTAAGGGGAGGTGATAATCAAACTATGTGAGCCTAATTTGATTGTGAGATGTAAGAAACAAAGTGTATGTGGTGGTAAATGAGCTCAAGGGATGAGCGTAAGGTAGATAAGAAGTGATATAACACTAATTTCAATAGTAGAATGGTCGAAGATGCAAGGCATTAAGGGGCTCAAGCTCAGGTTTACCATTAAGCGAAGCTAAACGATAAGTGCCTGATCCATAAGTGTGAGTGATAATGTAAGGCCCAATCCAATTAGGAGCAAATTTTCCATGTTTTCTCTTTTCTAGTTTGGTTACATGTTGATTCTCTTTGAGGACAAGATCACCAACCTTAAAGGTACGCTCATGAAGTCATTTATCATAAGCACACTTGATGCATTTTTGTAGATTTGAAGGTGATCAAGAGCCGTAAGACGACGCTCGTCGAAGCTCTAATTGGGCTAACCACTCTTGGCGGAAATCGTCATTGGTGAGAATATCCTAAAGAGATATTCGGAGGGAAGGTATTTGTATTTCGAGAGGCAAGATAGCCTCGGTACCATATACCAAAGAAAAAGGTGTGGCATTAGTGGAGGTACAAATGCTAGTACGATAAGCCCAAAGGGAAAAGGGGATGTGATCATGCCAATTTCTTCCGGACTCATTGACAACTTTCATGAGGATTTTGGTTAGGGTTTTATTAGAAGATTCAACTTGACCATTGGCCTGTGGATAGTAAGGTGATGAGAAACTAAGTTTGATACCAAAGTTGTCACAAAGGTCTTGTAACAACTTATTTTTGAAAGATTTACCATTATCTGTTATTAGGCGATGAGGAATACCAAAACGACAGATAATGTGATGGTTAATGAATTCGACATTTTTTCTTTTTGATTGAAATGAGTGGAATGGCCTCCACCCATTTTGTGTAATATTCGGTTGCTATGTGATTATCCAATGGTGACATTGCGAAGAGGGTGGGTGGATCTCACCAATAAGGTCTAAACCCCATTGTGAGAAAGGCCAAAGATCTCGTGCGACCTGTAGCGGATGGCTAGGAGTATGTTGAAGGTTGGCATGTTGTTGACACATAACACAACACTTAACATATTCGTAGCAGTCATTATTAAGAGTAGGCCAATAATAACCTAGCCAAGGATTCGTTTAGCCATGGCAAGGCCACTAAAATGTCCACCACAAATACCGTCATGGACCTGTTGGATGGTATAGGTGACCTCTGTGCCGGTTAGACATCGAAGGAGGATGCCATCAAAGCCACATTTATAAAGGAGTCCCCCCATGACGACATAACGAGAAACACGTTTAAGAAAAGTGCGTTTGCCAGTACTAGTAAGGTCAGGTGGGAGAACGGAGGTTGTAAGGTAGTCGTGAAATTGGTGGTACCAGGTATCCTGCGAATTAGCAGACACATTATTTATCATACAAACAACTGGGGCTGAGTAGGATGGGGCAAAGAGTTGTTGGACCAAGACGAATATGTCAGAGTCAGTTGGTGAGGTAGGAATTTGTGAGGCTAAGCAAGCCATAGTATCCATAAATTTGTTAGTGGAGCGGGGAATGGTCTGGATAGAATAACGAGTAAATGAGGTCAAAAGTGAATCCACGTAATGTTTGTACTTTTGAAGTTCCTCATTTTTACATTGATAGATGCCCATAACTTGATTGACTACCAATTGAGAGTTGCCAAAAATATTAATAGATTTGACACCTAAGTGTAACGCAACCCGGAGACCCAAAACAAGGGCCTCGTATTCCGTTGTATTATTAGTGCAGGGGAAATCGAGCCGGAATGAAAGAGGCATAGGTTCAGCATCAAGAGGAATGAGAACAACGTCGGCTCCTCTGCCGCACTGGCATTTGGATCCATCGAAGAAGAGGGTCATTGGATACGACTCTTCCCTGAGTGAAAGAGTGGTGATGAGTTCGTCGGGGAAATTAAAATTGGTGAATTGTTCCCCAAGTAAAGGGGCCTCCGCAAGTTGGTCCACAATAGTTTGTCCTTTGATTGACTTATGGTGTATAAATTCAAGGTCGAGGTCAGCGAGGAGCATAAGCCATCGGGCGATGCATTGGTTTAGATGTGGTTTGGCATACATATAATGAATGGGGTCCGCGTTGGTGATGACAAAAGTTTTGTGATTCAGGAGGTAGTGTCGGAGTTTGGTGGCTACGAATGATAGGGCTAGGCACAATTTTTCTACATGTGTATACCTAGTCTCGTAATCCACGAGAGTACGACTTATATAATAAATGGCTTGTTCTCGATGCTCAGAGTCACGATGTGTGAGCATGGCTCCTACAGCGTGGTCGGTGGCGAAAGGTAAAGGTAGAAAGGGTGATCGTCTGTGGTGGGATAAGCACGGGTGGCTGCAAGAGATAGGCTTTGAGAGCTTCAAAGGCTTGGTGACATTCTTCGCTCCATTGAAAGGCAATGTCCTTTTTAAGAAGGTGATGGAAAGGTTGACATCGATCCGAGAGTTGGGAGATGAAACGCCGGATGGATTGAAGTTTACCCTGCAAACTACGTAATTGTTTGAGGTTTTTGGGTGGGGGCATTTCTAGGATAGCTTTGACTTTAGATGGATCGACCTCAATGCCACGCAAAGAGATGATAAAGCCAAGAATTTTTCCCGAAAGAACACCAAAGACACATTTCTTTGGTTGAAGCGGACACGAATATTGTAACAGGTGATCGAAAATAATGGTTAAAACATCGAGATGTTCACTGCGATGTTTAGATTTGCCAAGAAGATCATCGACATAATCCTCAAGGATAGTGTGCATAATGTCATGAAAAATGTAAGTCATAGCCCGCTGATAGGTCACACCAGCATTCTTAAGGCCAAACAGCATGACACGATAATAGAAGGTTCCCCAAGGAGTTATGAAGGCAGTTTTATGTTGATCGGCCGGGGCTACCAAAATTTGATTGTATCCCGAAAAACCATCCATGAGAGAAAGCATTTCATGGCCCGATGAGATCAACAAGTTGATCAATACTTGGGAGGAAAAGTCATCCTTGGGGCAAGCGAGGTTAAGGTCTCGAAAATCCGTGCATATCAAAGTCCCCCATCGCTTTAGTGCAGTGCGATGTTAGAAATCCATTGAGGATAGTCAATAGGCAAGATGAAGGAAATAGAAAGAAGTCATTGAAGCTCTTCTTTGACCAGAGGGCAATGCGTGGATGCATTTTCTCGGTTTTGTTTGGCTTGGTTTGGAATCGGGATTTAGGGTGATGTTATGGACAGCAATGTCAGGATCAATTCCTGGCATGTCAGCGTAGGACCAAGCGAAAGCTTGGTTGCGGGTACGGAGAAAGGTAGTAAAGGTGACTTGTTCTGATGCGTTAAGGGATTGTCCGATCTTCACAATGTGAGGATCCTCCTCTGTGTGGATGTTGATTTCTATAGTTGACTCATTCAACATGGTTTGAGTTTCAGATGGTAAGGCACGTTGAATATAGGAGTCGTCTGCACCAAGGTAAGTGAGTATGGAGTCGTCATCCTGGCACTCAACAACATTAATCGAAGGCGAATCCTCTTCGATCATGTCTGGATACAGAAGGGGAAGAGAAGATGGGTCCTCATTATCTCGTTGATAAGTGAGAGGACCTAGGAAGATAGCATTTATGAAAAAAAAAAAAAAAAGTTAGGAGGGATAGATTCAGGGTCTATCGACTCTGTGGGTGATGATGGCAAAATGGGTGATGATGGTTTGGTAGGGGTGACATCATCATCTTCCAGGATACAACTGACACGAGGTTTCTCCGGTGTAAGTGTTTCAGGAAAACCGAGACCACTACGATCATTGTGTTTGCGTGTAGTCACGGGAATGAGTGTATGTCGGCCTTGTTCATAAAGACCAAAACCAAAGCCTTTCCAAGCACAACAAGTCAAGAAGGTGAGGGTAAAACAATGATTTGTCAAGTATTGAAAATCAGATTGGAAGGGAACCACCTCAAAAGGAGGTTCAGGGGTAACAGAGGATGCGTCGACACCCCCATACGTTAGGTTGGTGCGGAAATGGGGTGGTCCGTAAGAGATTACCTCCCCCACGCGACGGTCATAGGTAGGATGCGCATGTAACTGTCCGTACTCCTGCGGGGTATGGAAAGAGCTAACGTTATATAGGTGGTATTCCCCCAGCGTAAGGCATTGAAAAACATCTACTAAGGGGTCGGAGGTTGGGATGTTATCTGCGGGAAAGGAAGTGGTATTTGTGATGGCGGTTTCATTGGTTGAAGGTGTAGGTGCGGTTGAAGTGGATGGTTGGGTTGGATGAATGGGTGTCTTGACTGGTACAAGCACATCATTAGGGTGATACAACATATTGCAGGTTTTGAAGGGGGGAGGATCAGCTTTTACGGTGTAGGACTTCCCCTCGTACTCAAATTTTATGCATCTATGTAAGGTGGAAGGAACACATCCCATAGCCGGATCTAGGCGGCTAACAACATATTGTATTGGAACTCTCCCTCGAGGACATAGAAGAGTTCGGGTAAAGTGTGTGGCCCTACACGAATGTTAAGGATCACGGTGCCTAAGGTAGAAGTAATAGCATCATTGAATGACCTAACATGATGGGGTTGGCACACATGTAACTAGATGGGATATTCATTTGTTGGAAAGCTTTTGAAGAGATGATGTTTAGGCTAGCGCCCCATCAATCATAACACGAGCGTACCCGATGTCCCGGACATAAGCTGAGATGAAAAGAGCGGGTCGGGATCTTGACACCAAAGTCGATAATTTCATCTTCGGAGCCACGGCGGCTTCTTTGTACGAGAGGCGAAGTGGTTGGGGGAGATAGATTGTTTGGTGAGTGAAGCAACGTGATTGGGTGTTAGAATAGAGTAACAGGTAAGGTTTCATTAGGTAAGACCTCTATCCCTTGAAGGATTTCAACGAGAGCTTGTCGATGAGATTCAGAAGTCTGAATGAGATCATACAATGTCATTTTTACAGGTGATTGGTGAAGCTGTTTGATCATAGTTCGGTGGGTAATTCCATTAGAGACGGGATAGGCGGGTCCACGAATAACCACTTTAGGTGGTGGTGCAATCGGGATGGTGGATGGAGAAAGAGATGCCGCAGGTGTGTTTTCTTTTGCTTTCCCATTGTTTTTCTTCCCTCGAGTAGCAACACTAATCATATTGATCTCGTGAATACGAGAGGAGGAAAATGGTAGGGATAGGTCATGGTCTTCGAGAGGTGGGGCTGTAATAATGATAGATCTTGGTGAGGTGGGGACGGTGGTATAGGAGAGGGTTGAAGCTAAAGGTCTCTCTCTTCGTAAGTTGTCTTTCTTAACTTTTCTATCGAGAGAGGTGGCCCGAGAAGTATGGCTTTCAATGCTTTGCATCCCTCTACGTCATGTCCTGGTGTGCGGTGGTAAGCATAGATTTTAGACTCATCATAACCTATAGGTCGAGGTTTAGATGGATCATAAAGTCTAAGTGGGGGTAGGGAAACGGTCGCATTCTCCACCAACATAGCAAGAGATTTTGGCATAAGACCCTTTGAGTGGGTCAAAGTCAGAGGAAAATGAGGCTATTGACTGGGTAGTTTGTGGTAATGACGGGGTATGGTTGGTTTGTATGGTTGGTGGTTTAGCCAAGGGGTTTTGATAATGGGTTTTAACTAAACGTGGCTTCTTTGGCACAGAAGCTATGTTTAGCTGGTTAGATGATGAGGCCACAGATGATGTGGTATCAGAAAACAACCACGGAGAAATAGGAGTGGCAGAAAACAAATCTTTTGATGATGGAATTTGTTTAGGGTTGGTAGGTGGACAGGATACGTGGGGTGATGGTGTTGCTATACCCTTGGATTTCTGTATGGGTGCAGAAGGCGTAGGTCGCTTTAAAGAAAACGCAGGAGGTATGATATATTGATGCAAGGTAGAGGGATGGGGTCCCAATATGGAAGGTAGGTGTGATGACGAGGGTTTTAGTTGTGATAGAGGCATAGGTTGAGGAGATTGAGTCTGTCTCCTAATGGGATGGATGGCTTTATTTTTAGATAAATCAAGCCGCTTAGGTGGGTGTGTTAGGCCCAGGTATTGGTGAGGTCCCAGCGTAGGGGAAGATTTGGTTAGGTTAATAGAAGTGGATGAGGTATTTGGTAGAGATGAGGGGGGTGAAGATGAGGACATAGGCATTTTAAGCTTCTGTAAACACTTCGGGTATATGGTAGAGGCATCTGGATCGGTCATCTGCATTTGAGTAGAATATGGCATACTCAAACGTTCCCATAGGACCTGTCTATCTTCTGGGGAATGACAGTCCTCACGTGTGAATAGGAACTTTTGTATGGAAGAAAGGTGGGTTGTGATTCCGGTCCACTTTGTGGGTGTGATACGAGGGTAGATGAGGCTTTATCAATGGGCGTTAAGAGGTCAACCGGTCACTGAAAAGATTTAGGCGATGAAGAACTAATAGGTAGGAGGGCGTGTTTGAGAGGATCCATCATGTTTAAAGAATGTGGTGATGTCGGTTCAAGAGGTTTCTCATCTAAGGATGACAAAAGAAGTGGCGAGCCTTCCTCTTGTACAAATGCAAGAGAATGGTAGAAGGAGACGTTTGGGAAATAGATAAATTAGATAACATCCGCTCACATAGTCTTGCGAGGATGTGGTGTAAGAAGGCTCATTTGTGAGAAGGGAACTCACGGGTGGTTAATTCCTTGATGGGTAAAGGAATGGCAAGGATTTCAGTTTGTCTTGATGGTGAGGAAGGGGGTTCGGATTCCTGCGTTAGTGAAGAGGCTTGATTCAGAATTTGTTCGATAGAGGTTTTTGGTTGGGAGTCGAAGACTGCATGGATCTCATGAACACTCTCCTCGGCTAAGATATCTTGATTTATGTTACTGTTAGAAGAATGATTCGGGAATGGTTTGTTGAATATTTTCAAATTTCGGTTAGCAGGGGCGTTAGGATTATCGAGGGCTATATCCCCATCAACCATTTCCTGCACTATGTTTTTCAACATCTTGCAGTTTTCATGACTGTGTCCCTTCACGCGGTGGAAGTTACAGAAGTCATTTTCTTTGTACCAAGAAGGTATGGCGCGAGTGGAATCAAACCCGGAGTGAGGTTTAACAGGAGGTAAGGTAATGGCTCCTGCTTTAAGCAATTTTTCCAATATCACACCATATGTTTCTCCCAAGGGAGTGTAGTTGATGGGCTCTGCTTTATACTTATAGGTGGTTTTTGGCGGGGTATTAGATGGTGGTTGGGATTTGACCATCACCGCGTGCACGGCTCCTTTTGATTTCGAAGCAGTCGATGGGTGAGGATTGGTGGTGTTAGGTTTGTTGGTGGAATCTTGGGTTCGAAATTGGGGTTTTTGTTGCGCAACCACAATTTCTCTTCCTCTAAGGCTCGAATCTCTAGTTTTCGAGCCATAGTAAAGGCCTCGTCAAATGTACGGAAAGTTTGAATTTGGAGGGTAGGAGAGATGTGCTTAGCGCAGGCCCACGTAAAGAGTTCAATAAGTTCGGCCTGAGGCAAGGCATACGTAAGTTGGTTGATAAGGCCCCGCCATCGTCCAACGAAATCTGCGATAGATTCGTCTTCAAATTGTCGGATGGCATAGAGGTCGGTGATAGATACTTTCTTGGCAATGTTAATGGAGAAATGATCCAAGAAAGATTGGGCTAGCTGGTTAAAAGAGAAGATTGAGTGCTGGGTTAAAGCATTTGTACCACTCAAAGTGGGTCTGATAAGGACATGGGAAAGGTGCGGAGTAGTAAAGCATCATCGTGAGCAATCAGATAGCAGGCATGTCTAAATGATCGCAAGTGTTGTTGAGGGTCCTCCTTACTATTAAAATGGGTAAATTTTGGTAATTCCCATTGAGGAGGATATGAATGAAGGGGGACTGAAGGGTGGATAGGCTCCCAAAAAACTTGCTCGTATGTCAAGGCGCTACGACTTCCTGAAACAGAAGCCTCCAGATTTTGCATTTTGTCCATCATTTGTTTAATTAAATCAGTAGTTGGATGAGATGATGGTGTGGTTGTGGTAAATGGAGGCAAATTGGGCCAAGGGCCACCGCTAGACAATGGTGGGGTTAAATGTTGATAAGGTATGGAGGATGAATGTGTCGAGGCAACCGAATAGGGATGTCCTATATAAGACGTTGAGGTTACCGGATATGTGTGTGGAAATGAAAAGGTGGGCGGAGCTTGAGAAGGAAAGCTCGTGTGGATAGGTGGTAGAGAGCAAGTCATGAACGGAGCAGTCTGCAAGAGAGATGAGGTAGGAGCAGTCGGCGGTAATGACATGTTGGGCCCAAGATTAACCAAAGGAAAGCCAATCATGTCGTATGAACCCCTGAAGCTGCTGAGTTAGGAGATGGGACTAAGGATGCGAAGGTAAAGCGGAGTTATCAGGCGGAGAAGGAGCTAAATGAGTAGCTATATTGATAGGCATGCCAACAAGGAGTTGACCGTCGGGTGTACGGTCAGGGGCATGAGACAAATAGTATTGTACAGTGCTAGGATTAGCATCCAAAAATTTGGCAAATTCTTTATCTCCTACAGGAATTTTAGGAACCTCATTGGTATCCGTAGGATTCCCTATAGAATGTGAAGGGGGTGATTCAGGCAAAGGCACAGAGCAAGCATGTGAAACCATGGCGGCGTGGCTTGCTTTCGAGTGATAACAACCATGGACAGGAGTACACAGTAGGGTTTCTTTCTATCAGGAACAGAAACAGACAAGAAGATGTTTGAAATTGGTAGGTTGCTGGTTTGTCAGGAACTGTAAAAGATAGTAACCGATATCGGCCAGATAACCGATGTCGGTCAGGCTATAGCCGGCGTCGGTAAGCTAACTGATGTCGGTATAATAGAACTGGTGTAAGAAGCAGTAAGAAGTTGTTGATTTGGTGTTAATAGTAATTAATATGCCTACCAAACTGTTCTGTAGTGATCACAGAAAATAGTGTATGACAGAGAAACAGAATGGAAAACAAGCAAGAATGCACAAACAAATTAACAGACTAACCCTAGGGTTAATTTTAATCAATTTGGGCTTATGCCTTTAGATGCAGAATGATGTCAATCCTAAACAAAAGACTTAGGGGAAATGTCAAGTTTGTTTTGGCTTATAAGGTTACCTCAATCGGGCGGAGGAATACCACGGAAAAGGGGGGATGTTTTGAGCTGTTGTGTTAATTATGAAGTGATTCGGTATGTGTTGTGTAGTGAAAGTAAGATTAATTTCCTGTCAATACCGTGGAAATCACCCCCACGTGTACGACCTGTTACTTAGTCTATGTTCACTAGAATTGAAAACAACAAGCAAGAATGTAATGCACGTGTTTTAAACCCAAATCGAAAATGATATTCGATGAAGCAAAGAAGATGACTTTCACTAATGCCAAAACTGGGAAAGCAAGACAAATTCTTTTACTAAATATAACAAAAACAACAAACAGCAAGTATGCTCCCCAAATGAAAGCAAGCAAGAGAAACAGAAACCCGAAATGGGTCCCACCGGGCGTGCCAAAATGTTTCACACGGAATGTTTCGGCTCTATGGAATAGACTTGCTTCTATCCTATCATTCCTTTGAGAAACAGATAAAGGTTAGGGCTAGGAGGAATACTTGTTGAATGTCGAGAGGGTGTGCGCGTACCATAGAGAAAGATCAGATCGACTGCTGAAGAACTCCTTTTTGTCTTGGAAGGACTACTGCAAAGTAAGAATACAAGACCACCAGATTTTAATTAGACAATAAATGAGGGAGCTGCCTTAGGCCCAGGAAATATAAAACTTCCTTTCGAAGGTGGTCAGTTCCCCTTTTAAATACGAATTAACACAAATGATAACCAAGAAAACTATTGCAAAATCATGATTTAGGTACCTCGTTACAAAGCAATAGAGGCTAAACTATCAATAATAAAACGTCACGTCGCTTGTTCGGTTACTAGTCGTTGATACATTCAAGTTGAATTATATGGATAAACCAAACTGGATCTGAGGTGGTTAGGTGACAAATAGGCGAGAGGAAGGTTTTGGGGTATAAGTCACAGTGACCGATGTCGGTCACTGGATAACCGACCGTGGTTAGAGAACCCTTGCTGCCGGTAGGGGATAAATGACACCGGTAGGGTCAATAATCTAGGTGCTTCTGAATAGAGATGTTGGTTGCGAGGGTGATTGTGGGGTTATTAAGACTGGTGGATGGTGAGGGGAAGAATGGGAGGACAGGAAGACTCGAGTGTGATAAAATGGTCTTACTCGGGAAATTCAAAGATGTATGGATGAAGGTTAAGTGCGGGAGTCTTTGGTAGGTGGTAGATCTAGGAATGAGTTTATAATTACTATCAATCCACAGGCTCAAGAAATGGTGCTTAGAAACATACAAGACACTACTTACTCGTTCCTGATGAAGATGCAGGTTCCAGGACTGTGATGACGAAGACAGGGCTCAAGTAGGATGATCTGACAATCCAAGATGAGCTATCTCCTCTTCTGATGCTCGGATGAGTGTCACTGGGCTCTGGTTATTCAGTTGCAGTCTTGGGCTTGATGTCCTTCTCTGCAAACTCTTCTTGTTTCTTCACTTGTCTCTTTCGGCCAAGAAAATCCGGATCCTTTCAATGATTTCTCCTCTTTTCGATCAAATGAAAATCCGATTCATCCAAAATCCTTCGACCTTTGTTTCTGGTTAGGGGAGGTCATTTATAGGGAACCGATGGCGGTTACGTAACCGACGGCGGTCGAGTAGGAACCGGTATCGGTCAGGTCAAAGTGGGCTATTTTTAGTAAAATAGCCAACTTTCCCTCCTTTTCTCCCGAGGGATTAGTTGCGGGCTTGGTCAAGTTATTACGAGGTCGGTTTTGGGTGCGGGTAAGGAATCCTTAGTCATGGGTGTGGATGTAGACCAAGTTATAGGTCTTAATTAGGTTAGTTTAGGGTTAGGACTAGGTCATGATGAGGTGGCAAAATGAGGTGGCAGGTATGGCGATGTGGATTTATTAATTATAAGGTAATTAATAAATAATTGTGTAAGGTTTAGGTGATGAGGTTAGGTTGCAAAATGAGATGCATTTCATTTGAGGATGAGTTTCACAATTCGAGGACCAATTTTTACAGGAAAATGCACTTTTAAAAGAGGATTTCAGCCTTATGTCTAGGTGATCATTGTTTCATCTTCACTTTTAGTTTCAGCCATGTCCGTCACCATCTTCATTACCCATAAGGACAGAAATTATTTTTCACAACTAGTTGCAGGGTTTGTTTAGCTCACATGTGCTTCTAGTTAGTGTAGGGTAGTAATAGGTTTGATTTCAGCAGAATAAGTGCATTGCACACCCTACATGTTTCAATTGGGGCATGTATGGTTTTCAGCTTCAAGTGTGTTTTTTTCGTCATCATTTTTGTGTCATTCTCGCACACTGTTTCATCATTGAAGGTTTTTCAAGGAAGAGGAAAGTTCAAGGTTTCAAAGAAAGTTTCAAGATATTCCCAATTCCTTGGTTGCTTCACTCAAAGTTCTGCAATATGCTTCATATGCCAAGTGTTCATCAGATTCAATATACTTCATGCTTAGCATTCTAAGGAGGTCCAAGATTGGCAATGTTCAAGGGGATTTAGGATGGGTTCATTTATTATCCTTCATTTTGTAGCAGTCATTCCAAGTTTGGGATGTAGGATGCAAGAATGTTCAGTTAACTTGGGAACATGAAACTCACGATTCAAGATCAGTTTTGGGATTAAGATTGACTTCATGGCAAATGGATAGACAAGGCTACTAGAATTATTCTTAGTAGGAAATCATCCCCGAGAGGTCACCAAAAATGTTGTCAATTTTTTCACACTTGGCAAAATTACACAAAGAGGATGTCTAGTGGACCCTGGGACCGAAAGACTTATTCATAAAACATTTCAGGATCTACAAGAAAATTTTTGTGTGTTAAGACACATCTGTTGAGAAGGTTTTAATGTATCTTTATGATCCTTAGATTTTGATAAAATTCCATACAACCTAAAAATTTAGAGCTAAATCTTTAAGAAATGGTCAAATAGGCCATTAAGCAAGACAGCTCACGAAGAAGCTCTTGGCAAGCTAAGGGTTTAGTTTTTAAATGATCTAGCTCGAGCTTGAAGCACCATAGTAGGAGGATGAAGATTATGGTGAGTTTCTCACATATGGTGGAAGATTCATGTTAGCTTAGATAATGGAGAGATTGAGCAGGGGATCTCGTTGTAGAAAATATGTTCGGGAAGATTGAAACTTGGTATGGAGCTCATGCGCTTAAGTTCGGAGTTCATAGAGAAAACAAGGAGGGACTCAATTAAACAATGCATCAACTTAACCTACTCACAAAACTCGCAAGGGGCTCACAATGACGCGTTTCAGGAGGAAATATCAACACGAACCCAATAGAGCCAAGATCAAATTCCAACTCACAAGGAGTTTATAAGGTGCAGAGAGGCTCAAAGTTTGAGTTGTTTGATGAACAAATAACTTAGCACAAGATTTAGTGAAATGAGCCCTAACCATTGAGGAGCTCGAGCATGGTTCGGGGGCTGTCAGTTTTTTTGCATGGGCTATGACAATGAAGCTCCCTATTGAACTCATGAGATCCAGGCTATTTGAAGAAAATTTATAGGCTAACATGGAAATGGGTGAAATCCCTAGCACAACGAAACAGGTGAAGCAATGGATGGCTCGCTGAGGATGTTTGCAGGAAGGGAAATGAGGTTTCGCATCAAGAGAGTATTTAGTATGGCTCGATAATGAAAGAAATTTAGGGCTCGACTAGATACAAAGGTAAACTTAGAACCGAATATGGAGGGGCTCGATTAAACAATGCATTAGGGGGTCATCGAGAAAGCTATTGAAATGGATCAGATGTGTTAAGGAAAACTCCTGGGTAATATGAAATATTCAAGCTATGGCTTAATTCGGAGACACAAGCTTGATGTTGGGTGAGTCATCAAAGGTCGAGCTCATAGGTGTTCTGTTTGAGTGGTGCTCGAAGCTATGGTCAGTTAGAATCACTAACAAGATGACTTAGACCTATGATTAATGGGTAATATTGAACGCTAATGGAGATGGCTCGAGTCTTGGTAGGATTTGAGCTCAGGGTGAGGTCGCAGAAGATTGATCTCAACATCGTAGTGGAGGATAGTCACATTGTATATTGGGGAGCTCATGAAATGAGCTATCAGGTAGCTCAGGATGAACAAGGGATGCTTGGGAAAATGCAAGCCCATGGTGAGTGGAGCATGTATTGGTTTAGTAAACCAAATAGAAAAGGGAAATGAGCTCACAAATTCCAACACAGAATTGATGGTATGAGACGATAGGGCCAAGTCATAGTTTGAGTGGCTTGAGCTACTCGCTCAATGTTTGGTCGAGCTCATCAAAATTCATATTGGAGGAAACTCGCAAGCCCAAACTTGAAGGATATCAGGTGGATTAGATGGTAGAAGCTAGAGGCCAATACATGCATTGACGAGTTTGGAGGTAAAGACATGGATTCCATGTTCGAACATTAGGAGCTCGGCCCTAATACTCCATGGGAGAGGAAAATTGAAGAAATCACTCACGGTTTGAGAGGTGAGGTGTTAATGGAGCTTAGAAGTAGGGTGTCACCATAGTTAAGGGATCGAGCCAATAGAGAGCCTAATGCATCATGCTCTGCCCGATAATACTTTATAGCATAAATGGGCCACAAGGCCATGATTGACCGGTTGAGCTTGCATTCAAACTCCTCATATTAACTCGGAATTGGCTTAGGTCGAGATGAGTCATAAGTATTCATGTAACAAGCTCAAGCATTGAAATGTTTTGGGTGAAGTGTTGATCTTACAAGTCATGTTGTTGAGGATTTAGAGGAGAATGAGCCGAGGCATAGGTATATGGTGAGTTGAGTCACTATTATGTAGGATCGAGCTCTGAGTTCATTTTGACAAAAAACATTAGGGTTCAGTGTTTAAGTTATTAGTTTGGGTCATACATGAATATTGTATATGGTTGAAATCTTGACACATAGGCCGACATGTAGAATAATAGGATGGGTAAATGATAAGCGTGATGCATAGCTATGGCTTTGGGTTAAGGATTAGCTCGGGCACTAAACATAGGCCTGTCGATTAAAGCGGTGAACTTATTTTGTATAAGCTCACAACATCAACCAAAAGATGAATTAAAAAATGGAACAACAGAGCACGATATTTTGGGCCACATAGATCTAAATGATTGGTCTGGAACCATAGATATGTAGTCGATAGAATGGGGAAATGTGTTTTAGATAAATGAAGATTTTGGGCTTTCAGATGTTTTAGGTTCAGAACTCATCCCACTAATTTCACAAAAATAAGCTTGTAGAATCTAAATCCCAAAATCCTGAAACTCAAATTTGGAGTTTCGGGTTTTGAGGTTCTGAGGTGTCTCGGCATTGGAGCTTAGTGAGTAGGAAGTGTTGTCACCAAATCACTTGCACCCTCCGAATGGCCAAAATGTGAATAGGATGTTTGGTATGATTGGGACACATGGGATCACCTCTCAAGCTATGGGACTTGGGATCGAAGTGAACCTCCAGAGAAGGCCGACTTCCTCTTCCTAAATTGAATGCTTTACTACTCCTAGTGTAATAAAATGACCATCTAATCCTAAGCTAACATCTTCATGAGTTTTAAGGAAAGATATTTTGTAGAACTGAAACTATACTAAGGGTGGTGATGCACCAAATTAAGGGATGTTTAATATCTGGAAGGGTTAATGTGGGAGGGATGCTTACATCATTGACCACCTTCACCTATCGCAACTTGAAAGGGTACAAAATACCACAAACCAGGGGCGTACGTTCCTTCATTAAACTTGAGCATACATAAGGATAGATCAAATTGGATTCAACACACAATTAATTTATCATGAGGAAACCACACATGCATATGTCAAACATCTATTTCTGCAACTAGGGATAATGATGACATAACTTAATATAGAAGGAAAATAAGGTTTTCACAACTGACATAAAAGATAATCACATTATTCCTTCACAACATGAAATAGATAACCTGAAATAAAGGTAAGATAATCACTCACACTAAGGAATCATAAATTCACAAAGTAAACATTGATTAACCATTCAACACAATAAATCAGATTTTTAATTAGCAAGGTGTAACTCTGAATATAATTAAAAGGTTTTTTAGAAATCTCTAAAGCACTCTTCCAAGCTTGAAGAGTGACTCCTACCAAAAAAAAATCTATATCTACTAACTTGAAGCATTCAACTATTTATAAGTTCTTAGGCTGAGCCATTACAATTGGGCCCTTAACTAACATTTTTCTAAAAATAGAAATGTCATTAAATTAAGGGAACATGCTCCCATGAAAATAGCTAATTTTTATAAGGGTTTGACTCAGTCAACCCTGCAACTTCGACCGATCTAGAGCTTGGATCTGACCCTCCATGGCTGCTCAGCTTTGGCTTTGTTCAGCTACACCTTCCTCTCCTGTAAGTTTTGTTGTTCCCCTTCCCATACACCATTCGATGCTTATACTCAATGAAGTGCTTGATGATTCCCTGAATCTCTTCATCTCTAGGCCCACATGCGTAGTGATTCACTACATCTTCCGTCTCAATCTCCTTTGTGATCCTGGTTGGCACTCTTTGAAGTTTATTCATAACTTTCTTCAGCCTCCCTATGAAATTTTGGCACAAGACCAATTGGTCAATGGAGTCACTATTGAAAGTTTTGGTGACCTCATCGTCACGCTTCACCAAATCCTTGAAATTTTCCTTAATTTGATCTTCAAGAAGAGCATCAATGTTTTCATTGAAGAATTTGTAATTAGCAATATCAAATTCTTCTGAGATGTCATTCAGGGCATCCATGATTTCCACTCGTTTATCTTCCAATTTCTTAATTAAATCCTGTAATACTTGGCACCAAAATTCCATGGCCTTTTGGTATTCAAATAATTTTGAGGCATCATCGATCACCTCTTCTTGAAGAAGCAAGTCAGGGTCTTCTTCTCTGATCTCACTCCATGTTGCCAAATTTAAATTTAGATTATTATTATCTTTGAAAAGGCCTCATCCATTTTGTAAATAACAACCTTCCCAACCTGCAGATCATTATATATTTTGACAACCTCCTTGATTAAGGGATTAGCTTCCTATAGAATTCTCTCCATCCATCCACTTACTAATCTCCCTTTCTGGCCTAGCTTCTCAAGCTCATGATAATAAATATCATTGATTGTAGATGAAATCATCATAGCTATAGTAGTTGAGACTTCAGTAGATGGAGTGGGTTGGGTTACTTTACGTAGCAGTGTAGTGAGCTGCTCGACCTTGGCTTTGAGTTCATCTTTGGTGGCCTTATCTTTGTCATATTTTTCCAAAAGATCCCCAAGAGTAGTGTGCACATCTTGCTTGGCTCCTTCATGAGTGGCCTTTCCCAATGAGAATTTTGAGATCCGATAATCCACAACTATGATTGTTTCTTTAGTTTTCCCCTCAATGGGGTGGCAACTTCTATCACCCGTTCTCCAGATGGGTTAACTGTCAGACTTGACACGGTTCTTGGTCTCTTGGGCATATGCTCCAATATGTTAAGATCTATAACATCTCCCAAAGGCACCTTCTTCTTTTGCTTGGGAGTTTGCCTAAACAACCATTCGGTATGGCTAAAGTTGATGAAGATGGAGCAGTGGATCCAATACACTAAACATTGGCTGGAATTTGAGCAGAAGTAGCAATGATGGATGGTGTGGATGTAAGGACAGCCATAGGAGTTGATAGAACGATGCTAGGGGGTATGATTGAAGAAAATGGGAGTGTTAAGGGAAGTGAAGAGGAAATGGGTGACCCAATATTTTCCCTAGCTGATAGAACTGGAAGTGATGAGAATACTTGGGCCATAGAAGGGGATGGGAAGGAAGAAATGATTGTGGAAGTGGAAGGAACTGATGTTGGAAGTGACAATGGAAGAGGAGGAAAGGATGGCTGATCTTGTGTGGCACCAAGAGAATCACTGACTCCCACTACTTTTGTTGTAGGTGTTACAGGAGACATAACCTTAGGAATAGGCACCTTAGAAAAAGAAGAACCTCCAACAACAAATGAAATCTTCTTTGGAATTGTAGGAGCCTTTTGAGTCGAAATTTTTCCCTTAGTGGGTGTTGGTTGGCTTATTATTGGTAGAGCTCCTATATTTATAGGTTGATCTCCCCCTTTGGGTGAGATTCCCAAGGTGGCCAACCAACTGAAGGTCATCTTTAGAATGGGTCCCGCCCTCTCCTTTTCATTGCTGCATTCTTCCACATACCAATCAATCCATGGCAGCAGTTGATTGGCAACATTATCACCCTTGTATGACGAATCCAAAACCTCATCACTGTCTTGCATGTCCTTTGGCACATCGGCCAAACCAAATTTCCAAACTTCATCAAGGGTCAATATTTCATAATCTCTTTTTCGATGATATACTCATCATGACAGTGAATCCATATATCCTCTAATTGGGGCACATGGGTACTGGGACTAACTGTCTCTGCTGAATTTTCCCCAATAATCAAAATTGGTCCATAGATGAAAAGTTTGCAGGGTTACCTCGGCCATTTCTGCATCAACATTTTTAGCCCTGTGAATATTTGGGCAAGTGTACCTGCCAATCAAAATAGGGAAATGCATTCCCACTTTGTGATGCTTGTTTTGGATTCAATGATAATCCAATAACTGCCGAACCAATTCCAATAGAATCCATTTGTTTGTCTAAAACCTTGGCAATTTACTTGGGGCACCTATGAAACCTAGAATCTAGATATAGGTGAATGTAGGGAATTGAAGGTAGATTTCTCCCCATTCCCATACTTCTTTGAAAGCTTCATCAGAAATCCTCCGATTATATAGTTCTTTATCAAAACGATAGAGGATGACAACAAAGAAAGTGTCACTGACTCTGGAAATGCTTGCTTCCCTCATCCAGAGTGAGTTGGGGATAAAAGTCATATATTTGGGAAGTGCTGTGAACACCTCTGGTATTCAAACCAAAAAAATCCCATAACAATAACAGCATACACCAGGAAGGATGTCATGTAGAAAGTCTTCATAGCTGACACCTTGCTCAATTGATAGCAAATGGAGCTACTAATATGCTCCCCCCATCGGATAAACTCATTATTCTTCTTGATGGTAGCGATGTACAAAAACATCCATTCTTGGAATTCCTTTATAGAAGGGAGACCTGAAACTCTACTTAGTAGCACAATAAGATCACTGACCTCCTGAATAAAATCTGACCGATGCATGGTTTTGGGTAATTTGGCGAAGCTCTTGGCCAGATAAGTTTTCATCATGATTTTTGAGCATACTTCCTCTTCCTTGTCCCAATGTTCCACTACTAACTCTGGTGAAATTGTGGTGTAATCTTGAATGTCGGGAAGTTTGAGAAGATCTTCGAAGAATTCTAGGTCCAAACAAATTACTACCTTATCATCATTATCTCTGACTAACATGGAGTCTTTTTCAAAGTGGGCTACTACGGCTAAAACAAACTCTGGGCAATGCATGGATGTGGGAAAACCGGCAGCAAGGGCAAGCCCACTATCATAGATGGCCTGCATCCATGATTTCTTATTCGAGCCTTTACTCTTTCCCAGAAATATGGAAAATAAATTTTCCCTAGGTCGGTGTCCCCTATATTCCCTAAGTCAAAAGACAGGCAAGGAGTGAGGAGCAACCCCAAGAAATGAGTACTTCATCTTTTCTTTTCCCTTTGAAGTGGAAGTAGACATCAAGCCTTGTGTTTCAAAAGTTGAAGTTGGAGAAATCTTGAAAAAAAAATCTCTGAAAACCTAAAAGAAAAACCTCTGAAGTTTTGAAAAGAACCACCAAAGCCAAAAGTTCTGAAAGAAATATCTGAAAAATTACTCCGAAAGAAACTTCAAATCCAAAAGTTCTGAAAGAAATCTCTGAAAAATGAGGGAAAGGATTTTTGCCGAACAATATTAATTCCCAAACCCTGAAAACGAGAATTGTTGAGAAGAAGTATGGGAAACTTGAGAGGATCTTTTGAACAACTCTAAATACCTGAAGAAAACTCGAAATGCAAAACATGGTGAACAAAGGGTTTGTCATTTTGAAAGATACACAGAGGGAGACCAAAGAGAAAACAAACGAGAAGGAAACAAAAAAAAAGACCTTAAACCAAAAAGAAAATAAACAAATCACCATACCTTGAAAAGGATGTCACAAAGTACAAGAAACAAAATGTTAGAGTAAAAAAGTCAAGTGAAAATGATAGAAAAAATGTGAGTTTAAATAGAAAACCTGATATTAATGGAAAAAACCCGATCTGTATGGAGGTAGGTGAAGAATTAATTATATGGAGGACTCCGAAAGTCTAAAACCCGAAAGTCTGAAATTTTGGACTTTCGGGGTTTCAGACTTTAGAGATTTGGAGATGAAGATGTGAATTGGCAGCCAAAATTTCTGAAACTCAAAGCCCGAAAGTCCAAAATTTTGGACTTTCGACTTTGGAAGTTCGAAAGTAAAAATCTTAAAAATGACTCGAAGAATTTGAAACCCGAAAGTCTGAAATTTCAGACTTTCAAACTTCCGACTTGAAGTTTGAAAGAGATTTAACCAAAATGAGGCAAAAATTTCTGAAACTTGAAAGCCCAAAAGTCTGAAATTTTGGATTTTGGGGTTTTGGACTTCTGAGAATTTTTCAAAATTATTTCCAAATATCGAGCAATTAAACTCGAAAGAGAAAATTTCCAAAGTCCGAAGTCAAGAATATTAAGACTTCAAGTATTAGAGAATTTCATCATACAAAAAAATTCTAAAAATTTGTCTAACATATTTTCTTCAAGGTAGGTTAAATGGCTAACAGAAGTTCGGTTTCATAGCTCGAAAGGTAAGCTCTATCGTGGTCCTGGAGGTGATTCAATGGAATGCAAAGTATGGTGATTTGTCTAGTGATCACGAATTGGTACTTGGAACTCGAGTTAGAAGTGGTGTCATGGTGTAATGGTTTTGGTTTAACTCAATGAATCTATAGGGTGGAGGAGCCATTAGCCCATTCGAATTACATGTGGGATCCGGTCATATCGTTACTCAATTCACCGGGTGAGTTATGTGGGCTCATTAGAAAATAAGATACCTGCCATACAATGTGAAGGATTCAACACTCAAATGCAATGGGGAGTTAAAGTAGAAAACCTAACCAATGAAGAACTCGGTCATCAATGAAAGTGGGTAGCTTGCGGTCATTTCGATGAGCTAGTGACAAGCCATTTTCCTAAACCACCATCCTAAGAATGCTCCTACATGTAAGAACTAATCCAAGGGGTTTAACCAAGGGCACCAGGTGTTTCAAAAAAATTATTAAAATATTAATTTTAATTATTTGGAAAAGGCATTTGAATTTTTGGAGACATTATTGGAAAAACTGGTTAAGTAATGTCTGAGGTGCTCAAAAAAGTGACTTTCGCTCAGAAGACCATAACTTCCTCCGTAATTATCATTTTTTCACAAAATTATAGTCGATGGAATCGGGAGAATGAGAAATACACCATGGAATTACCAAAAGATAAAATTTGGAGGTTTTTCAAGTATAAAATTTCATGTTTTCCTCGTTCCTTTAGTGGTGCCTCAAAAGACGGGGTGTAATAAATGAGCAAACATGGCCAACAACAGTGATGAATTGTTTCTTACATTTTGGCCTAGGTTCTAGGGTTTCTTCCTTCTTTCTCTCAACAACTCAAAATTTTCTATAAATGTAAATGGGGTACTTATTCTAAAGGGAGACACTTTCCAAGTTGCCCCTCTCTTCACAAGCTGAAATGCTATGAATTTGTAGGCTCTCAAGCCTTTCTTCTCGAATTGTAATGGCAGCCTATGCCTCTTCCCGATGTAATGATGCACTGTGCAAGTGTTTGAAGTAATGAAAATTATGTTTTGTGATCAATTATATGTCCTTTCATGATTTTTTTGCTTCTATTTGCCTCTCTCATGTTTGCAGGTGAACTGTGCAACAAGGGTTTCTTTTTCAGTAACTTTTGGAGGTCATTATTCTTATCAAAGAGTGAAGTACTTGTATGTGAATTGGGTTTGTAATGCATTTTCATTCTTCCTCATGATCATCTCTCTTCATTGTAAATCCAAAATGTTTTTTCAGCAAAACCCTTTCTTGGTGCATCACCACTTCTAGTATAGGTTTTATTTCCTTACAAATCTCTCTCCTAATCCCTTGAAATGTTAGCATAGGTTTATTAAGCCATTTTTATTGCATTAGGAGTAGTGTAGTGCTTAGTTTAGGAAGAAGAATTTGGCCTTCTCCAAAGGTTCACCTTGATCCCAAGTCCCATAGCTTGAGAGGTGATCCCATGTTTTCCAATCACACAGAATGTCATGTGCACCTATAGGCCATTCAAGGAGGGTGTAATGATTTGGCGATAACATTGACCATGTTCTAAATACTCGTTATTCCTCCATATGTAGTATGCCTATTCCCTCCTTTGTTTTTGTGTGATTGAATTTCCTGCAACAACCAAGACAATACCACCTTCGACCTCAAGGCCATATCAATACGTCAAGAAATCAAAACACATATATCATTTATCAAATAACATCATCATACAACATAGTTGCATCATTATCATGGTTAAGAAATTCTATTCTAAATCAATTATTTACAATTACTAATCATCAATTGTTAGTGCAAAATCACAACACCCCCAAATGAGTTCTAAAAATTTGCTTTTCTAAGGTAGACTCATTTGGTGTGATTGCATAACATTGAACTTTCCCCAAGGTGTGGGACCTTGCAAAATGGAAAAGCTCTCCAAATTAAAGGTTGGTTCCTTATTCCTCTGTTCAGGTGCATGCATGGGAGCTTGTAGAGGATCTACTCTTAATCCTAATCTAAAATTTACTGAGGAGACAAGGATAGAAGGAATACAGAAATTAAAAAAAATCTAAACTACTGGGTGATGCACCAAAGGAATGATGAACACTTATTTTGCTAATAGACACAAACCAACATAATACATACAATAAACATGCACGAGATAGCCATATATGTAATGGGAGACTAGATGAAAGCAAAATAGATAAGAGATGATCTAAAATTGATCACAGATGTGTTTTATTGCTCAGTAGATTGATACAATCCATTACAAAATAGCTAATAGGCGAAACATAATGCAATTTTAGTGGAAGGCCTAAACCCCACAGATCCCTTTCTTTAGAAGGAGGAGGGAGCCTGCAAAAAAAAGAATGTCCAACCCTTTACAATGAATCTTGCCCCGCATTTATAGAATCGATTGGAGAGAATAAGGAGAGAGAGAGAGAAGTGGGAAAACACAGTTCGAAGCTCAACCACTGTCATTAATGTTTTCTGCTAAAATTTGCCCCGAATCCATCTTTAATGCATCAATCCTTAGTTCAAGCACCTTGAAGGAAGAGGAAATGATGTAAAACAGATCAAATCAATCTGATTATTGAGGCCGATGATCCTACATTGAAATCTCGAATATTTTTCTCTATTTTTCTTCCACCTACCCTCTCAAAAATTAAAGTTTTAGACTCCCATGGTGTGATTTACGAGGTTGAGATATTTCCAAAGGATACCGTTTGCAATCTCTCGAGCCCGAGTTGATAGATATGCTTTTTGAAGTTTTGCATCGATTCTTTACATGAGGGTGGGAAAAATAACTCAAAAAAATGGGTCCCCTTTCTACAAATTCCCACTTGGCTTTGACTCGAGCTTCAGATGCCGACTTTTCCTTGGGCGGAGTTGTGGGCCATTTTACAACTTTTACCCCTTTTGAGATAACAAGGGGCAAAGAACCAACTTTTTCCCTGATGGTTTGCTTTTGATTCTATTTCCTCTTATGCGGGATCGTGGTTGATCCAATATTTGGCACGGGGTGAAATATGGATAACAATTTGGTGACTCATAGGGGTATCTACCTGCTAGATGAAAATACCAATTGCCTTGTCATATCCGTTGGGCATGGAGTCATGAGTGATAGCCTGCTACTGATCTGAACTTTGAAAACTGACCCCTGGGCTGCTTGGAAACCCATTAGAACTGAAACTGATCTTGACCAAATGTTGAGTCCAAACACTGCATGAGAGCAACAAAACAACACCACACTATATACAAAATTGAAATCATACATGCTCCAAATGGAACATGTAGAGCATGCAAAGCACTTAGGAGAAAAGTAATCTACACTACGATAGACAATGTGTAGAAGCACTTAGAGGAAAGAGAAACTAAACTAATATGTACATAGTGGGACTTCCCTTTTAGTAGTAGTGCTTGAGATAGATCTCGTTCACTAGGATCTGCAGCTCTTCACCCTCCAATGAGGAAAACTGGAAAGCATTGCTACTTTTGCATCTTGTTATCATATAAGGACCACTCCAGATGGCATCAAACTTAGAATGTCTCCCTGGTTTTGCTCGATCTGTGTCCCACTTCAAAACCAGGTCTCCTTCCTGGAAAGTCCTTACTTTTTCTTTCTTGTCAAATCCTCGACTCTGTCCAATGCTTGGAGAGAACTCTCTCTGGCTTCTTCTAATTCTATCAGCTCTATGTACCTGACCTCCATTGGTGTAAACTCAGACATTTCTAGTTGCCTCACAAGCTCCAATGCTGGTAACTCAAGTGATATAGGCAACACTGCCTCTTTCCCATAGACAAGCTTGAATGGAGAGCTACCTGTGGATCTCTTGGGTGTTATTCTATTAGCCCATAAGGTTGTTTTGAGATTTGTGTGCTAGGTCCTTTGATTCTCATCCAGAGTTCTCTTGATGATCTTTAACAGATTCTTGTTTGTAGACTCATCCTAGCCATTACCCTGAGGGTAATAATTTGATGAGGTGCTCAAATAAGTCCCATTCTTGATAGCCCATCCTATGATTTTGGAACCTATAAATGCTAATGCATTGTCTGAGATGATGGTGGCTGGTACCCCAAATCTGGTCACTATTCCTTCATAGAAATCCAGGATACTAGACTCATTTGCCTCCTTGAGTGCCACTGCCTCGGTCCATTTGGTAAAATAGTATGTGGTTGTTAGGATCCATTTGTGACCCTAGCTTGAGTTTGGATTGATGACTCCAATGAAGTCCAATCCCCACTACATAAAAGGTTGGTCGACCGAGATTGGGTGCAATGGAAGTGCTGCTAGCTTCTCCTTCCCTTTGAAGAAAGCACAATTCTTGCATCTTTTAATCCATGTATAACAGTCACTAAACACTCTAGGCCAATAATATCCTGCTTTCATGATTTTGAGTCTTTATCACTCTTGGGGAAAAATGGCCTCCAACTGCTTCAACATGAAATTCTTGTAGCACTCTCTCCACTTGATCCGTCCTAATGCATCTCAGCAGAATACCATTGATGTCTCTTTTAAACAAGACACCATCAATAAGAACATATGGAATGGCCTGTAACCTGAAATGCCTTCTTTTTTCTTTATTCATCCCATGAGGGCATAGGCCAGTTTGAAGGAAATGCACCATGTCTTGGGTCCAACAAGGAGTAGGTACATTGTTTCTTTCTTTTTCTTGATCATCTTGTAGAATCAAAACAACCTCCTTCTCACTTTGTTTGTTTCATCTTGTAGAGCAGAGGCTAGCTGCTCACACAAGCCCCTCCCACGGACCAGCTTGGTGACCTTAATCTCAATGTCATATTCCATGACATGAGTAATCCACCCTGCATGTTTCTCATTCAGGTCCTTGCTGAGGAGGAATTCTTTGACTCCTGCATGGGAGACCAATAGTTGGATTTTGTTGTTTGACACCAAATGCTTAAACTTCTTCAGTCCTCTGATCACCACCAGGACTTGCTTCTCAATGAAGGAATACCTCACCTCATAGTCTTCTAGACTCTGACTGAAGAAAGCAATTGGTTGTTTTGAGTTTTCTTTGTTCTGCTGAACCAAGATTGCAGAGATAGTGTCATTGCCACCAAAGGCATACAATATGAAGTCCTTGGAAAAATCTAGATTTACAAGAGTTGGGGCCTGTGATATGGCCTCTTTGATAGCTTCAAATCTTGCCTTTCCTTCAGCTGTCCATCTGAATGCTAAGCTCTTCTTCAACATCAGTGTTATTGGCTTAACCAGAGCAGCAAAGTTTGGGACAAACCTTCAAACAAAGTTGATCTTCCCCAAGAAGCTTTGAAGAGCCTTCTTGTGACTGGGAAATGGCAGTGCTTTTATTGCTTCAACCCTTTCTGGATCAATTGCCAGACCCTCCTTAGACACAATGTGGCCCAAAATCTTGCCCTCATGGGCCAAGAATATGCATTTTTGGGGTTCAAAGACACCCCAAATCTTCTGCATCTTTGAAACACCTGCCTTAGATGGAAAAGGTGGTCTGTCACATTCTTAGAGAACATAGTGATATCATCCAGATATATCAACACTATCTAGTTGATTAGCCCTTTGAATGCCATATCCATGGCTCTTTGGAAAGTAGCACCAGCATTGGACAGTCCAAATGGAAGTTTTTATATGCATAGGCGCCCCATTTGGTAGTGAAAGCTATTTTGAATTGATCATCTTCTTTCACCGTGATCTGGTTGTACCACCGAGTAGCCATCTAGGAGGGAGAATCTTTCGACTTAGACACTACTTGCAAAATATGTTCCATTGAAGGGAGTGGGTAGTGATCTTTGAGGGAGGCTCTGTTCAAATCCTTGAAGTCAACACACAACCTGATTTCCCCATTTTTCTTTTTGACTGGGACCAGATTTGCAACCCAACTTGAATGCTTGATTGGGAATATGATACTTGCCTCTATTAGTTTGTTTAGCTCCTTCTTCATCAGAGGCTCAATATGTGGGTTGACTGGTCTCTTACTTCTACCTAATAGGCTGAGCAACTAGGTCCAATTCAATTGTGTGTTGTGCTAGTTTGGGATTAAAACCCCTTAGGTCTTCATAACTCCAAGCAAACACATCAGGGAATTCTTGGAAAAGTTGTATGAATTCATACCTTTCCTGCTCGGTGGCCACCTTGCCAATTTGAAGTGTTTTATCTTCTCCAACTGGGATTGACTCCGAATCCTCTCCTTTGATCTGCATGTTAGCCTTTTCTTTTCTAAACTAATCATTAGGATTGAAAATGGATTCCAGGGTCACTAAGCCTTTGGGAAGCTTGTTTGTATGCAGCTGTACTATCTGGTTCCCATACTTCGCTCTAGTTTGTTTTGATTATGGGCTGAGAATTCAGCCTCTTCTTGCAAAAAATTGATGATCTGCTGATCATTCTCAAACACCTACCAACATGTATTATTATCTGGCATCAACTGTCTCACAACCACATGGATATGTGGTTGTTCTTTGTCTCTCTTGATGTTTTCCACCACATCAAATGCTGCTCCAACTGCTGTAAGTCTATCAGCAGCTTCATTCTCTTTTCTAGGTATGGACACAATGTTGAAAGCCTTGAAATCTTCCATGAGATCCCATACCCTACTCTTATAGTTCTTGAGCAGGTCATTTTTACAACATTAAGTCCTCTCGACTGATTAGCAACCAGATTCACTCAGTGACCGAATACTTGCAAGTTCTTGATTCCCAGCTTCCTTTCCCAATGAAGACCTTGGACTAAAGCCTCATATTCGGAATTGTTATTTGAGCAAGTGAACTAGAATCTAAAAGCTGAATAATATTTCATACCTCTAGGGGACACAATCATGGATCCTCCTTCAGCTCCTTGTTTACTCCTTGAACCATCAAAAATAATTTCCATGCCTCATTGTCATCCTTGTAGTCTCGGCTTGATTAGGTTAGGAAGAGGCTGGTTCTCTTCATGTGGCGTAGACACCTAGCTCGCATTCTTCCATTTCCTATAGGATTCAAAATCATGTTTTTGTTGGCCCAATCATCTAGGGTGAAGTTTGGGATATATCCCACCTTGGTATTTTCTTCAAGTGCTTAGGAGGTCCTCTTGATCAAAAGATGAGTAGTTGGCATTGATTGGGTTAGGCACATAGAATTCAATATGATAATCAGCAATAGGTTCAGATATGATTATGGCCTTTGCTCCATACCTTGTCCTAAAGAGCATATGTGACCAATCAGCAAATAGGTAGCCTCCAATTTTGGCAGTGAAGTCCCTAGACAGACACAAAGCAAAATGTGGTGGAAAATCTATGATGGACATGTTTTACAAGACAGTTACATCGGGGTAGGCATGTAGAGTGAGACTCAAATCTTTGATGACCCCTATAGTGGCCATTGTTGTCCCATCTAATTGAACTACTCCTCTAGAGATAACCTCATATTGGAGACCTAATCGGTCAACTATTTGTTTGGGCATCACAAAACTACTAGACCTAGAATCAATCATACAAATGTGAAATAATTTGTCTCCAATAACTAATGAGACATAGAAGGGAGGAGGTCTCATGTTTTTACCTTATTTCTCTCTGTGGTTCCTCCCAAGTGAATGTATTGGCAAGCACTCTTTCTTGCTGGTTAGGTGGATGATTTGAACTTGACCAACTCTACATGGCAGCCTGCAATAGATCCCTCTGCCCTGAAATGGCCAGTATTCTCCCATAGTGAAATGTTCACACTTGTCCTTTTCATCTGCTCAATAATATTGAATGTGTTGTCCTTTTGCTGCCCCTTCCCAGACACATTTCTTTCTTACACATGGGCTGTTACAACCGGTGCTTGACTGGGTTTGGGAGGTGGTCTGGATTGGTTCAGCATGTTGGGAGTTATACTTGGAGCACTAGGACCTTGTGGAGCGATGGAAGGTTGAGGGTCACTTGAATTCAGTGGTTGGCCCTCTCCAATATTTCTCTTTTTGGACCGTGTATTGGCAGCTACACTTTGAGAAGGGAACTGATTCATCCCACATAAGTCTTCGGCCTGCCAATTTACTAGCATAGTTTCATTTGGGGGTCCACCTTGTTGAGCTCCTTGTTACTGATCTTCCTCTTGGTCAAGTTCTTGTGGTGCCATACTAGTTTGCACCATCAAGGCCTGATTTATAACACCATTAAAGCACGTTGATTGGTTATGTGGCTGTCTGCATGGAAAACACCAATCATATTCATGTGCCATATTATTCTATGCAGGAACCAATGCCCTTGATGTTGAAGTTGTGTTAGGATCATACGGCCTGAAAGGTCTAGCAACTTGGGGTTGTCCTTGGTTCTAGCTCTAATTTATAGTCTGAGGTGGTGGCCTATTCTATTGATATTGGGGTCTGGCTTGATATTGAGCCTAGGGCTGGTATGGCCTAAAACTCTAAGCTTGTTGTCTTTTGATGGTCACTAGCTCATTCCCAAAGTTCTGAAATTGCTTCATTACTACTTCCTGAAACTCTTTATCGGTATTAGATGATGAAGTGGAAGCTTCGCTAAGCTTTGACTCTTGGGGGTGGGTATAAGAGCTAATGTAGGTTCTTAGCTAGTATCTGGGCCTCCTAACTCAGGGTACAAAGGCATGGATGGCCTAGGAGTGATTTTTCCAGCTTGAATCAAATGGTTCTCAGCCCCTATGGAGAGGCTATAGGCTGTAGGTAATGTAGTGTCCCCATTGATCGAATCATCATAGAAACATCGAATTTAAAGCCCTAAGAAAGTATAAGAAGGCACCTTCATTAGTGGGCTTTACTGTTGTTGGAATCCTATCCCAGTCCACTAGAATTTGAGGTTGAAGTTTGTCATTTCTCATTCGGGCTCTCTTGATTGTTGTTAGTTTCTCTAACAAAGACAAGTTATCACCTTTTTCCCCAAGCCGATTGTGAAGGGTCATACACATCAGTTCCGAGCCTGATAGAGCCTACTTCAAGAATTTTGAACCATTATGAAGCCTTCCTTTGAATGAAGAGGTGAGCATCTTGACTGCAATTTCCATCTCATGGATCTTGTGGATTATACTGAGACATTTGTAATATGTTGGACATTGTCACTAGGAGAAGTTTGATTTTCCCGTGAAATATGGGATGATTTTTAATGCTGCAATAGGAATTGGGTTTTGTGCAACCAAGGCAAGTGGACTACTGCCGGTGAAGTTGACATATGGATTTGGTTGTGCCATTCTGATTGGTCTAAGAATCCTTGCAGACGAAAGAAAGGCCTTGCAGGTGGAGGTGTTGACAAGGCTCTTCTTGGTGGAGATGGAGACCTTTGAATTCTTCTTGGTGGAGATGGAGACCTCTGAATTCTTCTTGGTAGAGATGGAGACCTCTGAATTCTTCTTCCTCTCCTTTCTCTTCTTGGGGATAGATACAAGTATTCAAATATACCTTCTTTCCTTGCTCTAGACCGGGTTTTTCTCATGAATCTTCCAAGCTTGGGTCATTTGAAACCAGTAGATTTGTTTCTTTTGGAGTCACCAGATGTACAATTTTAAGACTTCTTAAAATCTAGAATCACAGCAAGTGTACATCAATCCCTACTGTAATAAGATGGAGACTTCTTAGTCCCACCGGTGTGCCAAAACTATTAGTGTGAAATCACAGCACCCCCAAATGAGTTCTAAAGATCTACTTTTCTAAGGCAGACTCATTTGGTGTGATTGCATAACATTGAACTTTCCCCAAGGTGTGGGACCTTGAAAAATGGAAAAGCTCTCTAGATTAAAGGTTGGTTCCTTATTCCTCTGTTCAGGTGCATGTGTGGGAGCTTGCAGAGGATCTATTCTTAATCCTAATCTAAACTTTACCAAGGAGACAGGGATAAAAGGAATACATAAATTAAAACAAATCTAAACTACGAGGTGATGCACCAAAGGAATGATGAACACTTATTTTGCTAATAGACACAAACCAATGAAATGCATACAATAAACATGCACGATAGCCAGATATGTAATGGGAGACCAGATGAAAGCAAAAGAGACAAGAGAGGATCTAAAATTGATCACATACATGTTTTATTGCTCTGTAGATTGATACAGTCCATTACAAAATAGCCAAGAGGAAGAAATGTATTGCAATTTTAGTGGAAGGCCTGAACCCCACATATCCCTTTGCTAGAAGGAGGAGGGAGCCTACAAAACAAATAATATCCAACCATTTATAATGAATCTTTCCCCGCATTTATAGAATCGATCGGAGGAAGAAGGAGAGAGAGAGAGAAGCGGGAAACGCAGTCAAAGCTTAACCACCGTCATTAATGTTTTTCTTTGAAATTTGCCCCAAATCCATCTTTCTTTGCATCAATCCTTAGTTCGGTGCCTTGAAGGAAGAGAAAATGATGGAAACAGATCGAATCCAATCTAGTTGTTGAGACTGATGATCCTATATTGAAAGCTCAAAGATGTTTCTCCATTTTCTTCCACCTACCCTCTCAAAAAATTAAAGTTTCAGACTTCCATGGCATAGACGAGATCGAGATATTTCCAGGTGATATTAGATTCACAATATCTCGAACCACCGAGTCAAAAGATATGCTTTTTTGAAGTTTTGCATCGAGTCTCAGTACATGAGGGTGGGAAAAATAGATCAAAAAAATGGGTCACCTTTCTTCCGATTCCCACTTGGCTTTTACTTGGGCCCCGGATGCTAAATTTTTCCTTGGGCAGAGTTGCGGGCCATTTTTGCAACTTTTACCCCTTTTAGATAAAAAGGGGAAAAGAGCCAACTTTTCTCTGACAGTCCACTTTTAATTTTGTTTCCTCTTATGCGGGATTTTGGTTGATCCAATATTTGTACCACGGGGTGAAATATGGATAACAATCACAATTATACCATATTCATTAACATTTACTATCACCCTACGCCTATGCATAACCATCTATCACAATTCATATTTTACGATAACCATGCATTTCATACATCCACTTTGTAACTTATATCTATTTAGATGCATTCAACAACATACTACTGATCACCTATTATCATCACATTATTAATAAATCATAACATCAATGTGCTCACATGGTTAGTCCAATCATCTAAACATAATCACCATTGTCAAGAGTCCAAGATGTCAACATATAACAAAATAACACTAAATCATCATCATGTACTGCAATATCTATCAATGTCCTCTATATACCCATACAGTCCATAATAAGAGCCAAAACACAATGATAATCACAATGTCCATAATGTCTAACAATAGGCTATCCAAAATATCAAAACAATGTCCATGTCACTAAGCAACTAATAATCATGATCATAGCAAAATAGGTGTCAAAGAGGAGCGGACACTACACGGGGGTTCATTAGCTAGGCAATATCCTAGCACGTGGGTTCATATTGAGGTAATTAAAATTAATAAAATTAAATTCAATATACCGGTAGACATGAGGGGGTGAAAGGGTTTAATTTATTAATGTTTTGAATCAGGTATTGGGGGTAGGTTAGAGAGATGGGCCAAAGGAAATAGAGGTTTACTTTTAATATAAAACTAAAACATTTGAACCCTAGTTTTTAAAAGTAAATACCTTAAAATTGGAAAAGGAGTGTGGTCATAAATTAAATTATAATCTCTTTTTAATAAATAAATCTAGATTCTTAACCAAGAAATAATAAGATGGTAGAAAACTAGGATTGAGTATGCTTTTCAACACAAGTGATATTATTTCACCATCTTAATTATTTGAAGAACTATTGATAAATGAATAAAGCTTAACATATATAAGGTGACTTGTAATATGTATTCAATGGCTTCAAACTATCTTTCGAAAGGAAATGCATATTAAAAAAATTTGAGTGAGAAATATAATGTATTTTTGTCTAATATATTGGGGTAGAAATAAAAAGGGGTAAATAAAATTGTAATTGAAAAATGGGTAAGTAAGGTACATAGAAAAAATAGGGGGTATTTTCATTCTAATAATATAACAGGAGGGGGTATTATCAATTGAATAATTAGAGGTAGAAACTAGAATTAAGGGTATTCTTTAATACCCTTCGAACGCACGTGTTATACCATACTTTTACTAAGTGAATCCCCGTGGGACACTACAAAAGGAAGAGCTCTAAAAATTATCGAAAAAGACCTTTTGTTTATTCCCTTACATTCATATATATAGAAAATAGAGAAAGAAAGAGAGGAGATCATATCATTCCAAGAAATGAAGAAAACTAACCACTCACAACCACTTCTTGGTTGATCAACATTAAATTTTGTAGACCAAGTATGGGTACCAGAGGTTTTTAAATCACACTCTATTAGACAATATAAAAATGAGGATGGCGTCATTCAAGATTAATGCTAGTCATTAGAGTGGTTGAATGTTTAACCTAATCCAAGTGTGGTTTTGCTATGTTACGTGAATTTTAGATGATTTGCAACTTTACTCCCGGTCTCCTCCTTTGGTTCACATGTTCATTTCTTTACTTTATGAACTTTGATTTTCCTTTCGCATCATTTTCACTCTCTTGTTCCACGACTCACTCAATCTCACAGAATCCTCATTTTTCACATATTTGATTTGTACCATAGACCACTTATTTTCTATGGATTCATGGTCTTACTTTATTTCTGACTTTCAATATTGTGTGGGTTTAAATTTCCCCATGGACCTTCATTTATCCTATGGCACTGATTTACTCCTTATGTGCTTCATTATTTCCTTTGCTCTGCATTTTGTGTGAATTTTCTACTTTTTGTGGCATATACCTCTACAGATTTATCCTTATTTCATGGATGTCCTAATTCCCATGACACATTTTCCCTTTATCCATGACACATGATGTTCCTTTCATCCACATATTTTCATCCTGAAGCCACATAAGTCAATAATTTGAATCAAGTTGTTTGAATAAGAATGAGTACTTATTGGGAAATAGTTTGACGAGTTCTATGGGATATTTACCTTAGATAAACTCGTCATTAGCTTGGCATATCCATTGGGAATGGATTCGACATAAAAATTTGAGAATTAATCTTGAAATCCCATAGGAATTTGTCTTTATATGTGCGTAAGACACTGATCTTGCATAATACTCGGGAGTTTTCTTCATTATGTCATTGTTTTGCTAATTTCCATGGTACACTATTTTTTTCATTTCACGGGTCCTCCATTCCTCACTTTAGATTTGATATTTTACCTTTATTCTTTGCTCATCTATGGGAACTACAAATGGGACCAAAAACTTGTACAATATAACACTTACTCAAGGAATATCACTATAAAAGGATTGAGGGAGGGCATCTCAATTAGTGATCACAACACAAGAAACAATAGAAGGGACCCTCCAACAAGAACATTACACCAAAAAAAAATGAAAATATGAGGATAACTAAACTATTATTTACAAGATGAAACCAAGCCCACTCAATAGGAAGGTTTAAGATAAATCTCATTGATTGAGATTTGGATTGTTTCCCATTGATTTTCGACAAAGTTGTGATAATGTTTGGCCCACTCCAAATTGCATCAAATTTGGAGTGTCACTAATTTGGCTCTATCTGCATCCCAGTTAATATCATGTCTCCCTTTTTGAAAGTATTCATTTTTGACTTCTTATTAAATCATTTCTTAGTTAATGTATGATGTTATTTTAATCTAATCATGGTGAACTTCCTTTATCCCTCTAGCTTGGACAACTCTACCATCTTAATTGTTCTCTCATCTTCACCTTCCAATTCCAATTGATGGGCTAGTTCTAATGAAGGAAATTCAAGAGATAATGGGATCTTAGCCTCTCTAACATATACCAAAATAAAGGAAGGGTTTCTTAATTCTCTCTTGGGTATAATTTTTCATCCCAAATAGCACTCTTGATCTTTGTGTGCCACTTCCTATGGTTCATCTCCATAGTCTTCTTCATTAACTTGACCAAGTTCTTGTTGGTAGACTTAATAAGTCCATTACCATGAGGGTAATAATTAAAGGAATTTTATAGATAGATGTCATTCTTGAAATCCCAAACAGAGATTTTAAAACTCAAGAAGGCCTTAGTATTATCAGAAATTATAGTTCATAGAACTCCAAACCTTGCTACAATAACCTGCAAGAAGTATAAGATGGATGATTCATTTTCCTCTTTATGGACCATAACCTTTTTCCACCTAGTGAAGTAATTAGTTTTTGTTACAACCCTTTTTGTGACATGTATTGGATTTGGGATTTACCATGCCAATGAATTCAAGACCCCATTGAGAGAAAGGTTGATTTTCTTGAATTGGGTGGAGTGGAAGGGCCATTATCTTCTTCTTGCCAGTGAAAAGGGCACATTCTTTGCATTTTATGACCCATTTATGTGAATCTGTGAACAATGTGGGCCAAAATTACCTGCTCTTAAGATGTTCATAGTGGTATCTCTTAGAGAGAAATGACCAACGACAGAAAAACCATTATGGAACTCAACAAGAAATTTGTTCATTTGTTCTCCTTCAATACACCTCAATAACACTCCATCTGAATTATTCCTAAAACTAATGCCATCTATTAATGTGTAAAGAATGGAACTCAGCCTAAAAAATTTCCTCTTGGTTTTGTTAAAACCAAAATGATATTCATTGATGGATAAGAATCTTATCATATTTGTTGTCCATTCTTTCTTATGAGGTCTACCTATTTCTCCATGTTCTTCTTGGTATTCTAAAACATGGTAAGTTTATTGATCATTTCCAACATATATAATAAGCTATTGGCACAACCCTCTATCTATGACCAACTTTGTATCCTTGATAGTTACATAATACTCAATAATTTTACCTACCATTCAACCCTCTTCTTATTGATCTCGACTCCCATTACGAAATCTCTCACACTAGGGTGAGAGACTAACACTGATATGGTTTTGGCAATAATATATTTGAATTTTAGGAGGGATAAGACTTGATTTTAAATGTGACTATACCTCATGTCTCATAATCCTTTAGTGTTTGGTTGAAGAAAGCAACTAGTTTCTTTAAACCTTCTTGATTTTTATAAGTTGAGACAACAACAATACTATTTTATGCCCCATATACATAAAAGATGAATATTTCCCATAATTTTGGTTAATGAGAGCAGGAATTGAGAAATGTATTACTTGATCTTGCTAAATCTCTCCTTTCCTTCTCTAGGTGACTTAAAAGCAACATTTTCCTTTAGCATCAAGGTAATATGCTTGACTAGTCTTAGAAAGTTAGGAATTAACTTCCTAACAAAATTAATATTTTGATAAAATATTGTAATGCCTTCTTATGAGATGGTAATGAAAGAAATAGAATGGTTGAGATCCTCTCGTGGTCCATAGAAATACCTTCTTTGAGACCATATGACCCAATATCTATCTTTGAGGGACAACAAAAATGCATTTTTTTGGATTTAGTGACACCCTAAACTCTCTAAACCTTTTAAATACTTTCTCGAGATATTTCATGTGATCTTCATCCACCCTTGTGAAATATGACATCATCCAAGTAAATGAGGATAAACTCATTTATTAATCCCTTGAAATCAAATTACATGGTCGTTTGAAAAGTAGAACTAATATTGGTTAGTCCAAACAGAATCTTCTCATAAGCATATGTTTTGCATTTGATTATGAAATTTATCTTACTAATTTTCTTCCTTAACCCTAACTTTATTGTAACTAGAATAATCATCCAAGAGAGATAACCTCTCATCCGCTACTATTTTCTGCAAAATTTGGTCCATAGAGGGAAAAGGATAGTGATATTTGAGGGAGGAAATGTTCAAGTCCTAAAGTCCAAACAAAGCCTGATTTCCAGCTTGTATTACTAATTGGGACTACATTTTCCACCCAAGAGGAGTATTTAATAGGTAATACGATTTTGGATTACGTAATCTTGGATAATTATTTTCTCATGAGGGATTCAATCTTAGAATTTATCAACCTTTACTTTTATTTAATAGGTTTGGCATTGGGATCATGACCTATAGCATGTTGGGAAATATTTGGGTCAAAACCAATAATTTATTCATAACTCAATGAAAATACATCACTATATTTTTGACATAAGGAGATGAAAGCTTGTTGTTTTTCTACCACATACCTTTTTAACATCAACTCTTTGACATGTGTTGTTGGCATGTTGTTGTTTAGGTGTTTTCATTGATGCAAAACCTTATTAATGCCAAAGTGGATGATGGAGTGGATTTATATCATGTTGAGTATTATTATGACATGATGGTTTAGATTTGTTCACGATGATATCGGTGTTTCACCGAGGTTTGCTTGTTCTTGCAAGTCTATTCAGGTGACCTAGCTATCCTAGGTGACATTGCATGGTGGTATGAGCTTATTGGTATCTTGAGAAGCATTCGGAATGATGGATAGAATTATTGGAGAGTATTTAGGCACTCATATGAGCTTCATGGTGTAGATACAGGTTGGTGACCATGTTTCAAGTACACATTTAGATCGGGTATGGCTATTAAAAGGCATGAGGATGAGTTATGGAGTCATGTGAGCTCATGGATTCATGTAGGAATTTTATGCATGATGTGACAAGTATGTTAAGACCTTTTGGATAGTTTCCATGATGATTTATGAGGTTATTTCAGTTGACCCTATCCTTTACAATGCAAAACCCTAAGGGCTAGCTATGCAAATGAGATAGGATGGAGAGATGGAGAGTTATTTTTATATGGTGATGATTAGATATTTATGTAGAGTGTGGCATGGTGTTGTGGGAAAATTTAAATGTTTCCATGATGATTATTTTGCATGATATGTCAGTTTTGGTGAAACAGGATCAAGAACAAGGTCATTTCCAGCTCGAATTAGGTCTTCTGATGCTCACCCTGAATTGTGTGCTTTGCATGGGACCTTTTGGATTTTAAGGATGTTTATAAATTTTTCTATAAGGTTTTAAAAAATAATGAGGTCATTTAATTCTCACATTTTTAGAAACAAATGTTAAGAAGGTAAACAATTTTTTATGAGTTTAAAACCTTAGCTCAAAAGTGATAGAAGATATTTTCTTCCTAAGTTACCAGAATTTCTTTCTAGTGCATGGATTATGATTAGAACATATATATGACTCCTTAATATTTATATAAAGGTATGGAAGAGCTTATGGTGATTAGTGGACCCCACTCAAATAGGTATGTTATTGAATAAGTTCATTTTGGGACAAGGTTGTCCATGGAGTTACAAACTAGCTGACCATTATATGATTTATGTGAGCTTTATTGATTTACGTGCTGGTTTTAGGTCATTTTGATGTAGTTAAATGGTCAATTATGCTTCATTTATGTTGATTGGTTAAAGGGTAGTTTTGGGGCAGTTTCAGGTAGTTTGTAGAGATCAACTTAGTTGAAGGCCTTCCACTAGAAGTTGAAAAGGAGTTACAATATTTTTTTGAAAAGAGTATTTAGATTTATTTCCAATGATATAATTTTTGTCACATGGTGAGTTGATTAGATGTGGTTTCCATGTCAATTTGTGAGAAAGAATATTTCTTAATTTTTAGGACATGGCATTTTTGTGAAAGGATGAGTTGGTTGGAATACGATATGTTGAGTTGATACTTTATAATACATGTATAGTTAATAGGTATGAATTTATCATCTAATTAAGTAATTTTAAAGTCTTGAAAGTGTCAAAAAAAGTGAAAACTAGTAGAATTTGCAAAACTTCTATTTAGGCATCGTGTTTTGGTGAAGGCAAACATTGATGTGGTTTGAACATGTGATTGTTTCATGATCTATAACTTTCTTATAATTTTACTAAAGGTTTTGGGATTTCCATTGAGTGGTCACATGTAATATTTGAGTGCATCTTGATGGGTATTGAGACCCAAAGGTAGATTTAGGTTCTTGGAAACAATTGTTTTGTGAAGGAAATGAGCCATTGGGCCCATTAAATGAAATAAGCTGATTGTTTCAATTAAATTTCAATCATGGATAATTTTGAAATGACATATTACTCATTTTTGGTTATTTTTAGAGCTTGAATAAAAATATTTTTGGCATAAGGGGATTTTTCTCATTCCTTTGGTGGGGTTTTGAGAAATTTTGGTGTATGGATGAAGGTTTTTGCATGGCCAACCTATATGGGTAAATTATGAATGTTCTAGTGATTCTTATGGGATGTTTTTAGGTTGGTGTGGTCAAGATAAAGGATGGAAACTAACCTCTTTTGAATTTTAATGAAGGAGAGGCTATAAAAGTGATGTTTTGGGTACAATGTTGCTAATCTTTTAGAAACCCTTTTATCTTATTTTGAAGAACTCTTGTTGCAAAAAAACCCCTTGGTACTATCTAAAAAACCCTAGAATCACATTCTAGGTCATTATTTGGTGGTCTTTTCATGAGGTGGATTTGAGTGAAGCAAAGGATGGTGAAGTTTCCTTGATGATGAGTTGATGAAGGAGGGAAGAGTTGGTGTCATGTGTTGATAGTTATATTCGAGCATGTTGATGTCATTTCCAGGTCTCTAAAGTATTTGCAGGTCTAATTATGATTTGAAGTCTTATGCAAAAGAGGAATATACTCTTATGTATTCAAGAGGCATAGTTGATTGCATTGGTATCACTTGATTGTATCTTGTTATTGAATTGCTGATGACATCATGTGTTTTGATCTAATTTGAATATCAAAAAGATTTTTTTGTGTTATTATTGATATGTATACATGAATCCTTTCTTTGGTGAAGTATATTTCATGGTGAATTATTTCTAATTGTGATCAAGCATTAATGTATGTGTTTCATGAGGTTGTGTGTTTGATGTTTGATGTATGAAGAGTGAATTTTTATTAGGGACTAATTCACCCCCTAATCCTTGTCACTTCCAAAAATTGGTATCAAAGCAGGCCCTTGGAAGAAGCCTAACAATCTGAGGGAGATCTTTAGTGACAAGATGGGTGGAATTTTTCGTATAAATTATGTTGTTAAAGGTTGTGAAGAGAAGTTGGAGGTATTGTTTGCATCTCATGAGGAAGTAATCAAGGTTTTAAAGACTCAACTTGAGGAGGCCCTAGCTGAGTTGAAGATCAAGAGGGAATAATGTCTCAAACATGAGGTTGAGAAATAGGATATGAAGAAAGAGTTATCTACCATTACAAGCAAGGTATCATATTTTCATGAAAGTTCAGATAGTTTGTATAAGATGTTAGGAAAACAAAAGGCATATGGTGATAGAACAGGTCTAGGATTCAAAGAGGATTCATTCAAATCAAATAAAAATGAGGAAGAATCAATTCAAGGATCTAATGATAGAAGATTGTAGAACAGGGGACGGAAGCCTGGATATTTTATTAATCATCAAAATCAAGTACAATGGTGTAGGCTGCAATATTTATAGATATTGGATAGTCGGATACAAACAATGAAAGATGTTGCACATGTGCAACAATAAGCCTTAATTACATAAGCTTCCAAAATATCATCCAGGAAGCATAATGAAACAATTAAAACAAATATATTGTTGCGCAATAATGCAACAAATAAACAATACGATATAAAATGACAAATATTGTTATAAAACTATATAACAATATATAAACTAATTACCTTAATAAATAATTAATTACTTAAGGTAATATAATGCATAAATTAACCTAACATTCCCCCTTAATTTTGCATTGCCTCAAGGGATGAGGAGAGGAACTCTCTAAACAACTTGAACTTGTCACATGCAAGTGAATTTGTGAAGATATCTGCTCGTTGTTCAACTATTGGACAAAACTAAAGCTGTATATTGTGCTTCAAGATATGCTCACGTATGAAATGTACCTGTAACTCAATTTATTTTGTTCTTTCATGAAAAACTAGATTACAAACAAGTTTGAGAACACCTTCATTGTCAACATACAAGGTGGTCGGTTTGTCCTGTGGTATTCCAAGTCCTTCAAGTATGCGACGTAGCCATATCGCTTCACAGACAGCTTCACCTGCAGAATGATACTTGGCTTCTGTGGAAGAGCGAGAAATAAAGTGTTGTTTCTTGCTTCCCCATGATATTGGTCCACATCCCATAAAGATCACAAATCCTGAAGTGGATTTTCTATCATCAATGTTGTCTGTATGATCTGAATCCAAATATCCTGAGAATAAGAAAATGTCATTCTTCTTGTATTCTAGACCAAGATCTATTGTTCCCTTGAGATATCTCAAGATGCGCCTTGTGGCCTTCCAATGAAAAACTTTTGGTTCCTGCATGAACCTATATAGATAGCTCACTGCAAAGTTGATATCTATTCTATCAGTAGGTCGTAAATGAGAATCCCAATCAACTCGCCGATAGAGAATGGAATTTACCACGGAGATGGATCTAAACGAGATAACTGCAATCTATTCTCCATAGGTGTAGTAATCGGTGTGCATCCATCTTCTAAATTTCTCGAGTGTCATCTTGGTATATTTCAACTAAGAAAAAAAGATATGATTTTATTTTTTCCATACTTCCAATCCAAGACAATAGTGCATCATCCCGAGATCTCATAATGTCGAATGATCATTTAAGATATTTCTTTGTTTCATCAATCATCCTCATCGAACCATTAAATATGAATAGATCATCAACATATACAACGACAATCACAATCTACCCCTTTATTTTTAGGTAAATATTGGGATCGCATGGATTTCTAAAATCCATGTTGTACAAGATGCTCATGAATTTTGATGTACCATGCTCGGGGTGCCTGTTTGAGGCCATTCAGAGATTTTCTGAGTCTACATACCTTTACTTCTTGACCAGGTACAACATATCCCTCAAGTTGAGTTGTGTAGACTTCTTCTTGTAAATATTCGTTTAGGAAGGAACTTTTTACGTCCATCTGATGGACTTTCCAACCAAATTGTGCAGCTAGAGAAAAGATCATTATGATCATTTTGATATTACCTATGGGAGAAAATATCTCCTCGTATTCAATGCCTTCTTTTTGTGTATACCTCTTTGCTACTAGTCTTGCTTTGTACTTTTCTACTATCCCATCTGCTTTGTAATTTGTTTTGAATATCCATCTGCATCCAATGTGTTTCTTCCCTGGTGGAAGACCGACAACCTACCAAGTGTTTTTTTCATCACTGAGATGTATTCAGCATCCATGGCATCTTTCCAAGATTTTGACTGTAGGGCTTCCTGACTATAGAGGGCTCATCAGATTCAATAACTCTACTCATCAAAGCAAAGTTCACTTCTTCTCTTGCTTTACTACAAGTTTGTGGTCTAGGGGTGGATGTATCCAGGTGGAGCATCCATTCTTGCATCTTGTAACATGTTATTATACCACTTGGGCATACATGAGATTTTCCCATGGGTCTTGGTTCTATATGACCATCATCCCCATCATCACTTTCATCATCTGTGGGAACATCAACTTTAGTTTTTACAACTGGTGAAGAATCTACATCAGGTGAGTCTAGAGGAGGATACTCTACTTCCTTATTCTCAAAGAACTCAACATCTTTGCTAGTGTATACTTTCTTGGTCTTCGGATCCATCAATTTGTACCCAAGAGTCTCTTCACTTGTACCCAATGAAGATGAGTTTTTGTGATTTCATATCCAATTTATTTCTTTTCTTCTTGGGTATATGCATACTTTCTTTGCACTTGAATACTCGAGGTGTGTAATAGATGGCTTCCTTTTTTACCATGCTTCTTGTGGTATTACTCTATCAAGAGAAATTGTGGGCACTCTGTTTAACAAATACATGGTTGTTATTGTTACTTCTACCCACCTTGAATTTCCTTGCTAGTCTGGAATCATCGATCATGCATCGCACCATTTCCATTATAGTATGATTTCTTCTCTCAAATACACCATTCTGCTATAGTGTGTGTGGAGGAGGCATTTTTGAAAAATTTCATGAGCTTGAAGGTAGGATTTGAACTCATCACTGGTGAACTCCGCCCTCGATCCGATAAGAGAGTTCTAATGTAACAACCAGTTTTTTCTCAACAGCCACTTTAAATTTCTTGAAGGTTTCAAAAGCTTCACTTTTCTTGTGAAAACAATATATCCACATTTTCCTTGAATAATCATCAACACAAAGCATGAAGTATTGGAACCCAAAATGAATTGGTTGCATCAGACCAAAGATTGGTATGAACCAGATCAAGCTTACCATGAGCTTGATACGTACTTTTTTGGAATGAAACTTTATGTTGTTTTCCTACAAGGCAGTGAGGACATTTATCTATATCCTTCTGAAGAGATGGTAAACCATTTACCATATTGCACTAGTGAAGTGTCTCAAGATACTTGAAACTTATATGACCAAGTCTCTGATGCCACAATTGTGCAGAGGTAGAGTTCTTAGCCATAAGTTCCTGATCATCTCTGTGGACAAAATCAAGCTGGAACTTATTTGATTGATTATCAATGGGCTCCATATGGACCCATTTGATAATTCAATTTTTGGAATCATCCCCCATCTCTCACAAATTATTTAATTCATGGGTATTAAAATGCACCCATCTGACACCTTCTTTTTAAAATGGAATCTTTATCTCACCCACCATGTCAATCATGCTCCCCACTCCATTTAATAATTCAAGTTATGGTCCCCACGTGATCACATCATATCCCTAACTCAGGTTACTTTACTCCACCTTGGGTATCATTTAACCTACAGTTTAGTCTCACATCTAAACTATAAATATGGGGTTTTCCCCATATTTCAAGGACCCTAGACAAATGACCCTAGAATGCAGAAAGACCTAAGAGATCAAATGGGGGAGACCTAGGCCTAGAGAAGAGAAGAAAGAGCTTAACTAAGTTTTGCCCATTTGAAGGAGAAATTTTTGCTCATAGTTTCATTATCTTACCATCTTGATGCCCGTTCATTTCCATAACAGGACATAAGCTAAGTTCCTTGTGTTTTTCAGTTACTTTTCATTTTATATTTTATTACTATTGTTCTATTATTATCTTGTCGACACGAGGTTGACATCCTCGAGGAGTTGAAATCCTCTTGGAACCCGGCACCATCCAAGAACCCCACATATTGTGTTCTAATCTTATCTAGTTTAGTTTTGTGGATCTAGCTTATTGATATCATACATCTATTTTCTTTGCCCGTATCATCCATCATTCATCTCCAAGGTACTAAGCCCTTGTATACTCGACGTTGTCTCGTGTTTCTTGATTACTCGTACACTCATCTGGACAGGAAGCTGGAAACGCAGATCAACATTTGGCATGCCCGGTGGGACCAGATCCTAGATCTGGTCATTTTGTTTGTTATTTTATTATCTTTTCTAACTTTGTTTGCAATATCTTAGTATTTTTGTTTTCAGTTCACGTTATGGTCACTCATTGAAATCACCAGGAGGTACGTGCTCTTCTTGTTTTCTGTTGAAATCTACCCACATGGGATATGAATCTGGAAATTAACCTTATTCTCCTAGTTGTCGTCGCATTATATATATTGTGCATCGTTCATTTTTCTGACTTACCTTTTCATGGAATTTAGTATTACCTTTGTCTGTTTGGTGTGACACTTGCATTTTGTCATCTTTCTATCATATTATCGTAGTTTTTAATTATTTTAAAAGTATTTTTATTTGGTTGTTTATAAATGATCAATCATAGTTTTGTTGTTGTTGTTATATTACAAACAATTAATTAATAATAATAAATAATAAATAAATGTAATTTATACTTTAAAAAAATAAAATAAATAAAAAAAAAAAATATTTGAATATTATTATCTATTATCTATCCTATCCATCTCCCTATCTCCGCTCTCATCCTCACTCCCTCCACTCTCCCTTCGACCTGGCTCCATCTCCACACCATACCTCCATTCACACTCAGCTCACCACTCACTCCCAGGCTCCCCATCGAGCTCGCCATCCTCTTGCCACACCCTCCTTGCCCCACTCCTTCCACACCTCTCCTTTCCCCTCCACCTCTCACTCACTCCTCCTCCTATCCACACCACTCTCCCCACCTTGAGCTCCTCCCATCTCCCATCCCACCTCCATGCATCTCCCTCCATCCTTCCTCCTCCCATCTCATCCATCCACTCACTTGCATCCTCCCCTCAACAGCTCCATTCTCCCCACCACCTCCTCCTCCTTCACTTCCTCAGTCACTCCTCTCCTCTCCTTCCTCCATCCTCTCCTCCTCCTCACCTCCCACATCCTCCATCACTCCATCTCACCCACCACCACTTTTATTCCTCTTCCCATGTCCCTCCCCAGACCATTCTCATCACCCTTCTCTCCTCCTCCCTCCTCGCCCCATATTCCTCCCAACTCCCCTCACACTCTTCGATCCCTTAAGTCCATACCCATATGCACACACACTTTCATTAGGAACCTTATCCTCAGGTGAAACAAAATAGGGAAATTATACAAGTTTGTACACTTTGAACCCTTATATTGATGGTAAATTGAAACCAGAACTTCTGATTTCTGTTTGAAGATAGTTTTAGCATCTTTCGTGGAAAGCACAAATATTATATGACCTATAGACCTAATCTTGATCTAATCAAAGAAGACACATCAAGAGCTTATGAATTAAACCCAATCCTCCTTCACGATCCTTGTTGTTCAACATAGCTCCCATCTTTTATTAATATCTAGTAAAAATCCATCCTCACCTCCACCCATACTCTTCAATCTTACCCCATCTTCCTCCTCTCACTTCCTCCAACTCCCTCCACGTTGCTCCTTCCCTCCACCGACTTCACCCACTGTCCATCTAAACTCTCCACGTCCTTGTCACTATCCTCAACCTACCTTTCCACTCCACTCCACTTAATCCTCACCCCCTTCCTTCGAACCACCTCCCTCCAACATCTACATCAACCGACTCATTTCCTTCTCCCACTCGACCATTCTACTCGGCCCTACCAACCCACTCACCTTTTTATCAACCAATCATTCCACTTCTATTATACCTCGACCGACAACTCCTTTCATTTCACACTTAACCCACCGACCCATTGTTTCTACTTCTACTATAAGCCAAAACCAACCATAGTTTGTTCTCGTGCCATAACACCGTGATGATAATTTGATATACCAATTATAGTTTGAAAGGCCAATTGACCGTTATGGTATCCATTATCTCGTTTCCTCATTTATTTAAGAGTTTACTTCTTAGATGAGTCTTATAATATAAAATTTTTTTATTTTATTATTTTATAGTTTACTTTGTCGCTTATCATTTAGAATATATTAATGCATTGCATGCTTTGACTTAATAATAACACTTTATATCAAATCATCACACTCACAAATCATCTTAGGATTATATACTTTATTTTAAGTAATATACACCAAAAGTTTACATCACACTCACAAATAATATTAGGATGATATAATTTGTTTTGAGTTTTATGAACCATTTATTTAGAATGTATGTCCTTATTTAATTAACACCTTATTTAGTTTTATTATAAGTTTTAATTATTTTAGTTTATAATTTGATTTGGCTTGTGAAAATTCCATAATTGTTTATCAATTAAGTTCGGTCATCTCAATTTGCTTAGGTCCCGTACATAATTCATCTCAAATACACATTTAGGCATTTTTTGAAATATAATTTTTTATTTTTTCACCATATTAGCTAATTACATTTATTTTCTTTTTGGGTGAATGTCTACAAATTTTTTGCGGTCAAAATTAAAATAACGTATCAAGACCAATGTTTAAATCAAACACATCACACAAAACTCTTTTACCGACCCTCATCTATGAACTCTAAAATCTATGCCATTTTAGGGTACCCAGGCATTTGAGGTCCACTAGTGGCGCTTCTAAAAACACCATCATCAAGTATAATCACATAACACCAATAAGCATTTCTCCAGGTATTTCTCATTTTCTCTATTTTCTCTTTTACATCAAACTTTCCCTTTCTGAGTGTTTGTATACATCGAATATCACATTTCATTTTGGTCTAAAATGAACCTTCTACATCCTGCTGATCACATAGCTTAAGTAAAGGATTTAACTCTCTGCATTTCACTTATCACACACTGCCTGAGACTACACAAACATAATTAACACATCAAAACATTCCTCTCACTTGGTTAACTGATTGGGACCTAAACACCCAACAGGAAACCATCTCAGACATCTCCCAATCCATAACTTCCTGAAACCAGCCTTAGACTCCTTTAGGCACCTTCATTACCTACTTTTCTTTTCTGTTCACATCCTCTAAATTAATCATGATGTTAAAAAATATTCTTGATTTGTTTGTCAACAACATACATAAACAGATGTTTCTCTATTTCACACCTATTGTCACTCTCTCTCCAAATCGAGACAAAACAACAATCTACTTTATCTAATAATATTACTTCTTCTGACGATGATCTCACCCAACAAGATTCTAAACTCAAAACCACACCTTCAGTCACTCAATCTCTAGTCTCCATGGTCTCACCTCATGAGAACCATGTCATACAAAATTCTCCCCACCTTGACACCAACCCTCATATCCCTCGTCAAGCTAATCTTCCTAAATCGATCGCACCACCATCTCTTGCTCCTCTAGATACACTCAAATCTCCTCCTAACCCCATATATGACTTCTTACTCAAAAATCTCCTATAATCTCTCAATCCTCCCAATCTCCAAAATTGGTGGATCGCATTCCACCCACATCCCATTTTGACAATTCCATTAATAGACATTCCAGCCATCTCCAATTCTTAACACACATATCCCCACTTATCGTCATGCCCCTATTGCTCAACACAACCTATGCAGCAATCCCAACCTATGACACATGTTAGTCTTTGCCAAGTAACTCCTCCAACACCTACATATCCACAAATTAATCAATTGTCTTATCAAACCATTCCACAAACATCCTATCCACAAACTTATCAACCACCTTATCAGATGCTTCACCAAACACCCACACACCCACAAACACATCATTTACCTTATCAAACTACTTTTCAAACCACACAGCCATCCAATCTCAACCTTACAACACCTCGAGTGATTCAATTCACACCTTAATGAATCGGTTAGCCAGTTTAGAAACCCTTACCATACCACCCAAAGAACACCTTATCCTATGAACAAATTTGTAATGAACCCATTCATCCATTGGTTCCATTAAACCCTATCCTCCTCATTGGAAACTTCTTGCATTTAATAAGTTCAATAATAAAGAAAGATCCCCAACAACATCTCCTCACATTTAAACATGCATGTTGTCTTATTGCACATGATCATGATTTACTTCTTCACACTTTCCCCATGTCTTTGTCTGGTCCCACGTTGGACTGGTATAATACAGTATCCCACGACATTCCATATTCTCTTTCACTCAACTTGCAGTTGTTCTTAGAACACTTTTCTATCAATATCACATGCAAAGACCACTATCGCTGATCTATATACCATTCGACAGTATGAAAATGAGCCCATCACCGACTTCGTCACACGATGGCATGATGTTATAAACCAACTATCCTTCACTATCCCACAAACTGAACTCATCGACTTATTCTCACGTTCGTGTGCCAAACATATATCATCCACTTTGCAGATCCAATCATTCCAACCTTTGATGAAGCTTTCACAATGGCTCATGCAAGCTCGAAACCCGTGCCATTGAGCAGGGTCATCTTAAATTAAGTTCAATTAAATCAAAAATTGAATCCACTAAACCATTCACACATAATGATGAGTTCAAGGTGCGGCCAACACTGTGGTCATTGAACCCTCATCCCCATCTACACCAAGCACATGGTCTCAACAAATGATCTCCTCAATCAATAACCAACTACACTCCTTTAGGAGAATCATACAATTATGTATTTGATAAGTTGATGAGCGTAAACTCCATCCAACTTCCTCCCATACGACCCATGGACAACTCACAAGCCAAGCCTATTTGGTATCACGAGGCCCACTTTTGTAAATATCATCGAGTCAAAGGTCATGACATTGAGAGATGTCATTCCTTTAAAGATCATGTCCAACAACTTGTAAATCAAGGGGATATCCAAATTGATACCTCCACTGTGCAAAAACTAATCAACCACCAACAAATCACGTCACCCCTTTACATCTCAACTATCAAACGCTTGTATGGTTGACATTGTCAATCAAGATCCCATCTTATCACCAACTCCATGTTCCCACGGTGGACATTATTCCCACCTCTTATTTAGAACCTATCACACCTACATCAACTTTCACTACCTATCTTGAACCTGTACCTTCTCCTATCCTTGCCACATCCACATCAAATTCAACTATATCATCCATTTCCGCCACTTCAAACATACACCCAATCTACCACATTAGATTCATCCTTAGCACTTATTTCAGCCCCACTCATATCCACACATATCCTACATCTCTCTCATCTATTTCTTCACTACATCTCTCCTCAAATACACTTTACTACTACCTACATTACTCACACCATCCCAACAAACTCAGTTCTACTACATGCACCCTTACAACCCCACCTTTGACATCAACCCCTTTAGCAAACATATCATTCTTACCCCTCGAAAAATTTATGAAACAACCAGTCCCTTCTACTTCTACATCCAAAAAATTCCTCCTGCATTTGCTGCATTACCCTTACCCATAAGGTCTACTCCATCGGTTATCACATCACTCACATCTCCACATATTCCAAAAATGCCTACATCTTTATCTATCCCAAGTGACCCCTATACCTATCATATCAACAAGTCCACCTATCTCTACCTTGAAAACCTTTCCCATGGCCACATCACCCATAGTCTACCCCAATACTCTTTACCTAATCCTTCTATCACACCAACCAAATCCTCTCGATCTGCAACCCTATCAAATATACCCCTTGAATCACCTACTGTACCAACACATCTACCTAAATCAAATAAATATGCTTTACCTTCTCCCTCTAAAAAATCATCTCTTTCCATGCCCAAATCAAAACAATCCATGTCTCACATAGATATCATTAATCACATCATACAAACACCTATCTCTTCATTAACATCTTCATCTTGTTTTAGGACAGTTTCTCCATTAATAACCACACCACCACTATCAGATCCTCCGGTTGAAATTATTGTCATCCTGCTTTAGAGGTAAATCTTCTCGGTTGAAGTCTAAGGCTCGGGAAAACATCCCCGATAGTCCCTGCGCATCCTCGAAACATTCAGGTTTTCCCTCTTCTCAACAATCTAATGCCACAACATCCATGTCAGGATCAATTTTTCCATCTACGACATCTTGCAATAATCAATCCACATCCAAACAATATCATCCTTCAACCAAATTTGATTTGTCCTCCAAAACATGAAATTCACACATCCAATCTACATCCACGTTTTCTCCTAACTCCAAGTGAGACATCTATCAAAACCCACAAGAGTTACCTTCCCCATGACACTTCAATGGGGTCATACGTAGATATCTTTTGACATTTAACTCGAACATCTACCATCAAACTTCCTCCTATTAAAGCCTTTAATCCCTATGGTCCCAAGCCATCATGGTTCAATCCTAATTGCAGTTGTGCTTATCATCGTACCCCAGGTCATGACATCGAACATTGTAAGGCCTTTCGGTCAATCATCCACAATTTTATTGAGAAAGATGATTTCCTCATTCGGGGAAAGTTCCTTCTCCATCTACCTTGAATCCAATCCATATCCCATCTGTCGGATCTCCCATGATCCCTCCATCCACATCATCCCTTAATATCCATCCAACCCATGTCATTCCTCCTAAGGAATGCCCTCCATTGTTCATCAATGCCACTTATCTTACTAAGCACTTGTGGTCTCTGATCATTTACCCCATCCAAATCTAAAACAATCTCATCTAAGCTCTTTCGACATCCTTTACCTCCTTCACATTTAACTCATTGGGGGAATAACCTTCCCTCGCCCTTGAACATCTCATATGTACAAATCCCTTATTACTAGGGGACTTCACTCTTTGACATTGTTTTGTTTACTTTCTTCACATCCATCCAATCTAAATTAATTATATCCAGATCCTCATCTCATTCTAAGTCCTCCTTTGAGGCCATATTTGTTCTTTTATGTTTGTGCTCCTTTTGGGAGTATCATCTTTTTCATTGAAGCCCTCCTTTGAGGCCATGTTTGTCTCTCCATTGAGGGACCTTTTTCTCTAAGTCCACCTTTGTGGCCTCTTCTGGGGCACCATCTATTTCAAAGTCCACCATTGTGGCCATATTTGTGTCTCTCTTTTGGGACACCATTTATTTCATCAGCCCTCCTTTGAGGCCATATTTATTCTTTTTTTTGTGCTCTTTTGGGAGTATCATCTTTTCATCAAGCCCTCCTTTGAGGCCATGTTGTCTCTCCATTTGTTGAGGGACCTTTTTCTCTAAGTCCACCTTTGTGGCTATATTTGTGTCTCTTTTGGGGCACCATCTATTTTAAGTCCACCATCAAGCCTTTTGGGACTCCTCCTTGAGGCCATGATTGTCCTTCTATGTTTATGTCTCTCTTAGGGCATCATCATTTATTTTCATCTAAATCCACCATTGTGGTCATATGTTTGTTTCCTTCAGGATATAGTTTTTGTTTCTTGCTTGGCTATCATCTCATCTTATTGCAACTACATTGTCTTCCCTCTCGTGGTGGTAAACCAGAATGGAACCTCTTAATGCATTGCACTTGCGACCATCTCTTTAATATATCTACCAATGAGAACTTAGTTACATCCTTAGATTGTTACCCATCTTTAGCCCCTTCCATTTGTCATTGTAATAATCTGAATTATGTGGTCCACCTTCACTACTTTGATGTGATCCCATAACCATTACATCCATCACCTTCTCATTCTCCTATTGCAGCCATGCGAAGGGTCCAGGGTGTCTCTTGTACATTCCTTATCCCCTCTTAAGTGGTTTACTTAGCTATTCCCATCTCTCCCCCATGTGAAGCTCAAATCAAGTATGTAAAAGGAAAAATCAAAGTTATAAAAAATAGACTGATCCCTCGAAGGACAGTTGTTCATGCAAAAAAAAAAAAAAAAAAAGTAAAAGTATACAAATCAAAATCCAAGCAAAATCAAAAGAAATAGACCGATCCCTTGAAGGATGGCTATCATATTATTCTTGTCATCTATATTATGTATAAAGTAGACCATACCCTCGAAGGATGGCTACTCTTGTTATTATGGCATCTGGAAGGTTTTCCGCATTGATCAACCTTCTTTTATCAACATTTTCAAAGCTTCCCACATTGATCAACTTTCTACTATTGTTCTTTCCCTTTCCCAAAGCTGGGGCATAGACTTAAGGAACACCACCTTTGGAGATCCCTCTTCCCATGTACAAGTCACATCTTTGATCCCTTTGTCATGTCAACATTAGGATTATGAGCATCTTTCATCCATATTTCCCTCATGATCTTTTGGTATAACTAACTATCGTTGGTTATGTATTAACACCTACTATTGGCTACAAGTGCAATGCCTTGAGTGGTAACCCTTTCTTGTTTATCTCCAATCCAGTTTGAAACATAGTTTCCTATATACCCTTACTACAACTATGTTCCATTCATCTCATCTAAATCATCTTTTATAAAAATCACATCAAATTTCACACTATGAATTTTATATCTATCCATCATCTCCATGAATGCATTTGCAAATACACTTTTCGGTTTGTGAATTCTACTTGATCATCATTGCAGTTTGTGAATCCTACTTGAGGATCCTTCTCAAGGAAGTTCATTATCCTGTAGCTCCTTATCTCTCAACATGTTCAACACCATCTTTGATCCATTTCTCCTCGCTCTCCATGTCCACTCATCACCATTTGTCTCCACATCATCCTTCTCACCTTTCTGTCCCCTTGCACGATGCGCCAGATATCTTACTTGTCTTTCCTCTTGAGTTTCTCTTTTACTCTTCCACTTTCAGTTTGACAATCTTGCTTAACCATCCATATAGCCAGAGAACCTTAGTTAAGGTATATCTTCTTCCTTGGATCCTCCCATTGTAGAAGCTTCTCCACCATTTCCTCTTTCATAAATGACAATCACCACCACAAACATCTTTCCACTCCTCCTTTTCCGCTTAACACTCTTGCATCATCACTACCACCACGTGGGCATCCCAATTAAGGATTGCCCTTACACTCTCCATCTACATTGCATATGTTCCTCCATCCATTCATGTCACACTCCTTTGTTTCCTTGTTATCACTTTAATATCACCTCCTTTCATCTCTTGTTCCATTTTGGTATACACTTGCTTAGTCTTTTCATCATTCTTCTTCTTCTTCGGTTTGGCGATCCTACTTAACCATCTCCATCAGGGGAATCTTACTTAAGAGTTTCTCTTAAGAATGGTTGGTCATCTATCCTTCCATCTCCCATCATCTCTTCCTCATCTTCTATCTCCCACCTCTCATCATACTCATCCATTCCAACCAACCCTTCCACACTGCATCGATACAATGTTGTCTTTCTCCTTCCATATTGTCACTTTGCCGGTTTGGTGATCTTACTTAAATCCTCTGCGGCATGGAGATCTTACTTAAGAGTCCCTCTTAAGCATGATTTTCATCCTGCACTCCCCCACTACCCCACATTCTCTCCATCTACATTTTCTCATCATTCCCCATCATCACATCCTCTCACCTCCTCTTTCATTCTCATGAAACACCACTTCTTACTGGTCCCTTTTTCATCTCCATCATCCATCATTGGGTAATCTTACTTAACCATTGCTTCTCCATTCATTTCATGTCTTGTTTCTTCATTTCTCTCTCATTCATTCTCATCCACTGCATCCTCTCCTCATCTTCATCTTCCTACACATCATTATCCCTCCTTTCTTTACTCTTTCCACTCCATCTTCTAGAGTTCTCCCACATATCTACTCCCATGTTTACCCATCATTGTCATTGATCTTCTCTCTAACATTCTTTCATCATCATCTTCCATTTCCACTAAGTAATTATCGGTGGACTTCTCCTAAAAATCACTCATCCCCATTCCACACAGCCTGAATCCTTTTCTTTGACCTCCTCCATTCTATCTTCATTCCTTCCTTCCTCTGTGTCCTCTGATCATTATCGAGGACTTCTCCTAACGTCCCTTCATTGGCGTTCCCCCTCCCATTCTTCATTTACTTTCCTTTGTCTTATCTTTTGTCCCATCTTTTCCTATTGATCATTATCGGTGGATTTCTCCTAACATCCATTCATTGGCATTGCCTCTCCTATCCCATCCTTTCTTTTTCCTCACCACCTCTCTATCTTCCATTCTTCCTTGCCAATTTCTTCATTGTCTTCATCATACACCTTCTCTCTATTTTCTCATCATCAACATATCCTCATCTCATGCATCTCCATTTCTTTTCCAATCGATGTCATTCCTTCCCTCAAGTTTCTCTTTACGTTCCTTATGCTTCTCACTCTTTACCAAATATCTTCATTCTTGGTTCCTTCCTTCTACATAATTTTCTTCGTTGTCTTCTCCTCCTTTCTGATCTTCATCTTATTTCACTTCCTCTACATCATCCTTCTCCCATTTTACCTCACTTCCTCCTTACTTCCCCATCAAAAACCTGACTCTTCAGCGTTATCCCATTTCCTTTATCATCTCATCATCCACATGCATTTCCATGTGGTCAGTTCCATATTCTTTGCCTTGGATTTCCTCACTATGATCTGTTTCCTTCAATTTTCTTTTCTCTATCATCTCTTTCATTTTCCATTACCTCTCTATTTTCCTCTGCTCCATCCTTCATCACACCTTTCATCTTGAATAACTCTCTCCCTTTTTCATAATTTCATCCTCTGCTCTATTCTTTTCTTGTCTTCTCTTTGTTTGTCCTTCTTCATTTCCCCCTTTCTCTATAATCCTTCTTTGTTATCTTCTTCCTCCCCTTTCATTCCTTATTTTCTCCTCCTCCGTCTCTGTCCCTCTATTCCATATCCCTGTCACCTTCATATTCAATCTTTCTTGCTCTTCTCATAATCAACCAATCCTCCTGTCTATTCCCTTTTCTCTTTCTCAACATCCCTTACATTTGGCATTCACATTCAATGCGATGTTTCTCCGTTTATGTATCACCATCTATCCCTTTCATTACCATTCTTGTTCTTCTCTTTGCCACATTGACCTCTTCTCTTTTTGAACCCTGTCACATCTTTTATCTTCATCATTCCTCTCGTAGGGACATCATCATATCCATTTCTAAGAATCTCTTCCCATCTTCTTTTGACATTTTTGTCTTGGAAGATACCATAACGACCATCACCTATCTAATCTTGTTCTCTTCCTTGAATATTTTCTCTGCTTTTGTTTTGTCACAAAAGTATCTCTATCATACTTTCGAAAAAATAAGACTTTTTGTCTTCTTCACCTTCTAATTTGCTAACACTTATGCATCTTTCCTATGAAACATGATTGTCATCATATTTATTACCCTTTTAGGGCATTTTATCTCACCTTTCTATCCTATCTGCTCATCTTGTCCACATTTATGATTATTCTATCTATGTCTTATGTTGGGGCACCTTTTCATCCTTGTACTTGTCAACATATAACTCACTTTGTGTCCTTCTCGTGCCCTGTGTTGGGGCATCATTATCTTCATCCATTCGTCCCTTTTTTGGACACATGATTTTTTTACACGATTCCTCACAACAAAGGATTGCGCACATCTTTCACATTCAGTTGCACATATTTTGATGTTTTCCTATGACCCATTGGTCATCTTGGTTTACATCCATACTTTGCGTGGTCTTCTTCACCACTCACTTTGAGTGCATAGAACATTGTCATCTGTCTCTCCATTGAGACCATAATTATCCTCTACTGATGTGATATTGGAGTCACCGCCATACTTTTTTTTTATTTATTGCGATCCTTTTTTTTCCTGGGGCATCTTTCCTTTGGTCATGTCTTCATCCATCCTTGGACACATCTTTCATCTAACCCTTTTTGTTTTGTCTCGTGGCTTGCTATCATGAAACCACTCAACAAAAAGGGGCAAATGTAGACACCTATTTTTGGTATAGCGCCCCTCAATCATCTCACATTCATCTAATTCCATTCTCACATCTCTTTCTCTTAAATTAAATAAAATCCTATCTATTTTCTCACATTATTTGATTGATTATCAATGGGCTCCATATGGACCCATTTGATAATTCAATTTTGGCATCATCCCCCATCTCTCACAAATTATTTAATTCATGAGTATTAAAATGCACCCATCAGACACCTTTTTTTAAAATGGAATCTTTATCTCACCCACCATGTCAAATCATGTCCCCACTTTTAATAATTCAAGCTATGGTCCCCACGTGATCACATCATATCCCTAACTCAAGTTACTTTACTCCACCCTAGGTATCATTTAACCTGCAGTTTAGTCTCACATCTAAGCTATAAATATGGGGTTTTCCCCATATTTCAAAAAAAGGAGAGATTTTTAAAAGGGAAAATTTTTTTTCAAGAAAACGACTTTTTAAGGAGAGACCTAGGCCTAGAGAAGAGAAGAAAGAGCTTAACTAAGTTCTACCCATTTGAAGGAGAAATCTTTGTCATGGTTCATTATCTTGCCATCTTGATGCCGGTTCATTTCCATAGCAGACATAAGCTAAGTAACCTTGTTATTTTAGTTGCTTTGTCATTTTTCCTACTACTTTTTTCATGATCTATTATTATCTTGTCTGACATGGGGGTTGACATCCTCCAAGGGAGTTAAAATCCTCTTGGAACCGGCACCATCTGGGCAAACCCCATATTGTGTTCTAATCTTATCTGTTTAGTTTTGAGATCTAGCTTCTTGATATGTTCTTCTTGCTCAACAAACATGGTTTTTCGAATGTGCCTTTAAGTAAACCAATCTTGACTGGTCTTGATGGGGTCTCACTATGATGTTCTTGAGTTCCAATATCACGAATGTTCTTTTTTGCCTTGCTTGATGGGGTCTTATTTTCTAGTTCCCCTTTTTATGGCCTTGATTTTAGTTTGTATGTCCCTTGTGATATTGTTGGTGTTGAGGTCCAAGTTTCTTGATGAACCTTTCTTGTAAGTATTATACCAACAATCTTTTAATTCATGTCCTCTTTTACAGATTAGACATTTCTTCTTTTGTTGTTTATCCCCTTGTTGATTTTGATTCTGATATTGGGGTTTTTGATAGGAATTAGGTTTTCCTTTTCCTTTTCCTTTCCATTTTTGATGAGAAGAAAGTTCTTGCTCCTCTTCATCATCCTTATTATATAGGGCTTCCTCTTGTTGTAGTAGGTTTACCAGCTTGTCAAAACTAATTGTTGTATCTGACAAGTTGAGTGTTGTCACAAAAATGTGGTAGGAAGAAGGGAGGGCTCTCAAAACAATGGGAATGAGAGCATCATCAGTGACCTCCTCTCCTAGGGCTAGAAGTGAAGCCCTCAACTCTGTAACTCTTCTCAAGAAAGCTTCTATTTTTTCATTTTTCTTAAACTTCAGTGTGTGTAACTAACTCTGCAAATTCATAATGACATTCTTGTTTTTGGCCTCATATACTATGTGCTCAACTTATCCCACGCTTATTTGGCTATTTTTGCATCTCAAATGTGGGGTTGCACATCATTGGACACTCCAAACAAGATGATTAGCTTAGCCTTATGATATGATCTATCAAATTGTCATTGTTTTCTTATATCAATAGTTGATCTGGTCATAGTACCATTCATAATAGGCCATATCTCTTCAAACTCAAGTTGTGTCTTGATTTTTGTCTTCCATGTAGCATAGTTGTTTCCTCTGAGTAGTTATGAATCTGGAAGAAAGAATTTAGGGGCATTGGTGCCCATTTCACAAAATCCACTAATAAGGTTAGGATCTTATCACTCCAGGTATAAGGTCTCCCAATCTATATACCGTCATCTGATATACCGAACCTTTCTATATACATGCCCTTCTAATATACTCGTCAGTACATGGAAGAAGCTCACCCTTTCTATATACCCGGTGGTACATGAAATAGGAGTTAACATACATGAAAGAATTCGATATGTGGTACCCAGATAGTACTAAAATGGGTCTATGTGATTATTGACACCAGCTCAAAGAAATATCCTCATGCGCATGCGTAACTTTTCTATATACTTTGATAATTTCTCATTACGGATTTAAGTCATGCAATCGTTCATAGATGGATGGGATGGCTCATAGTGTGTGCATTGTTTCCTTATTACTCCTCATCAATTTAAAGGGTTGATGCCCAAACAACATTATTGCAGCTATATTAGGCATTAAGTGTAGTAGTAGTTGTGATGGCTTTACCCGTAAGTGCTTCCCAGAGGCATTGTTTATACCGAACGCTGTGAATGAGATATAGGATCTTGTGAGTGTTTTAGAACCAAATTTCACTATTTTTTATTACAATTCTCTTGCCAGTTTTTAAGCAGTTACAATGTTTGTGGTTGACTATGAAACCTACAAATTAGTACAATACACTAAAGTATATAATTACATTCAAAAATTTTGAAAAATTGAATGGAAAGCAAAAAAATTGTTTTTCATGCTCTGGTGGCCTCCGGAGCACAATACGACTCTCGAGAAAAAAACATTAACAAATTACTCAAAATGAAGTTTATAGGTAGCTTTCCTTTGGAAAAAGTTTCTGCAATGCAAAAATATGTAGAGTGGTAAAAAAACACCCTTTTTAGGGTTTTCTCTACTAAAAATAGAGGCTTGTTTAGTTATAACTAAGGATTTTAGCGGTGGTTTTTGGCTATTTATGCAGCCAGATTTGGGGGATCCTCTATATTTCAAAATTGTTTTAAAAGGTTAGTTTATATGGGGTTGACCTCTTAACCTTTCACTCCTAAGTCGTTGCCTCTAACCACACTAGCACTTGTAGTGCTTATGCTATGAAATGAAGTAATTGCAATTTAAATTAATGCAAACATTGCTAACCTGATAAAAGGAATACATGGTTGAGTGATTGAGCTCCACGTGGTGTTGGTAGAGGAGATGAATTTGGATTAGGGTTTCGCCACTTAAAAGCGAATCTTGGATTTGATTTCTCCCTTTCGTCGCCTTAGTGTTTGCATTCATCTATTGATGTTTTGATTTTCTCATAGCTTTTTACTATGAAAAGTCACTTTGGATTTTTCACACCTTTTACATTATTTTCAGGGGTCGTTATTTTAGTTTGTTGATGTTTTTTAATTCCTCGCAGCTTTTTCTTCTTTAACTATGGTTTTGTTTGTTTATGTGGGGACGTGGATGATAATGGCCACCACATTTTTGTAACACGGGTCAATATGGATGCAGGTGTAGATCTATTTGAATTTTGCACTCAACCATGGAGGGGTTGGCTTTGCCAACAATGGATTTAGCGTGTGTTACTCCAACACAATTTTGCTCGACCCTTTGAAAATGGGTTCATTATATTGGATTTTTACTTGGCTTCAAACAGAACCATGGTATATGTTTATACTGACTTGCCTCTGTGAAAGCACGGTGGAATAACATGCTCACACAAATTGAGAATGTCTTGGCTTGTCCTTTCAAATCCAATGCAACAAACAACTCGTCCCCGATATTGTGCTTGGCTTGGCTTTGTATGCCCGGCTCGATGGAGATAAATCAGTGCAATACCTTTCAAACAACTTGCTTGTTAAATGCAATTATCATTATGCCCAATGTGGACTCATTCGGTCTAAAACTCGGGGACTTGGTGCAATGCAAAGCTCAATCACGGGGCTCGGTGAGGAGCTCGACAACTCACGTGGGGAGCAATGCAAACAACAACAACTCCTCCAAATTTGATAGTACAAATAATATTATCTATAACTAAACAATTTAGAGACAAAACCCTAATGGGGAAAAAAAAATTAAATACCTAAAATTGATTAGCTTCCAGGAATAAAATTTCAAGTGCGAAAGGGTAACAAGGTAAAAAGAAATTATTTACGTTTACCTAGAGATCAAACAGGAGGTTTTTAGATGGCGGGGAGTTACGGAAGGCTGCGGGAGGCAGATTGGCTCTCTGTAAAGTAGTTTTCTTCTCCAAAACTTTTCCTTCCTCTGAAACCTTTCTCCAACCTTGTCAGGAGCTTTAACTAGATTTGGTACCAAATGTAGAACATGTACATAATCCTAGATATTTTATTAATCATCTAAATCAAGTACAATGGTGCAAGCTATAATATTTATAGATATTGGACAACCGGATACAAACAATTAAAGATGTTTCACAGACACAACAATAAGCCTTAATTACATAAGCTTCCAAAAGATCATTTGGGAAGCATAACGAACAATTAAAACAAATATATTGTTGCAACAATAATGCAAAAATAAACAATATGATATAAAATGAAAATATTGTTATAAAACTATATAACAATATATAAACTAATTATCTTAATAAATAATTAATTACTTAAGGTAATATAATGCATAAATTAACCTAACAAAGACAACCAAACAAGGGAGAGAATTCAAAGCTTCCATCTCATGAAATATCATCTATTGGACAACCAAATGCATATAGGTATGGAGTTTTTCATGGTAGCTGCTATAAGTGTGGTGTTTATGGACATATAGCTAGTATGTGTAGTCATAGGTTTGAGAAGGATCACTCTGATAGACAAGTTCGGAGGCATCATTGTGAAGTAAATAATGAAGAGGAATGTTAAGGAAAGAAGGGGCTAAAGGTAGGTCAAATGTATGGTGCATGATGTTACCTTTGTCATGCGAAGGACATCTTAAAAAGTATTGCAAGAATGAACAATCAAACACTACAAGGTATGTAAGAAAGTTCAATGGATTTTATATTTCTTGAAATGGCTATGGACATAAGGTAATTGAGTACAAGATGAGATAGATGAAATGTTTTAGGTGCCACGAGGAGCGATCATTGCGAGGTTTTGTGATGCAAGATAGTTGAAGAAAGGGTCTCAAGGATCCAAGCCACAAGTCCAAGAGTAAGAAGAAGGGAAAGGCTAGCCAAAGTTTTCAAGAGGATCCCAAGGGTGTGATTGATCAAAAGGAGCATTCTTTTGTGTTAAATGAAGATTCATAAAATAATGAATCAATCACGGATCCAAAAGAAGGCTTGAGGCCTTCTTAGGTCTCTCTTATAACCCATCCATGATGACACATGTTTCTACTAGGATTCGTAGAGGTGTATTGGTTCAAATTAAACATTAGAGTGAGTGGGAGTTGTCTTGGCATGTGATTTTCTTCTTCATGATGTTAAGGTATTTCATTTCAAAGCTTTCACTATGTTCTTGTGATTCTATGTAATTAGTCTAGTTGTGTTTGTCAAGCTTCAAGTATTTTTGTTCTTCAGTGTATAAGTATGTGTCTAAGTTTTCTTTGTCATGATGAAGTGGTATATCTGAGATGAATCATTGAGTGTAAGAGTCATGATGATGTCTTATGAGAGGTTTTGTATCTTTTCATTCATGAAAAAGGTCCTTATTTGGTTTGTGTTAGTGGTTAGAGTTTATGGAAGAGTCTATGTTACAGTGGTGTCTAAAATATTCAAATAGTGTTTCATGAGGTAGTCATGAGCTTCAAATGTTTGAACCATCCATGTTTGAGGATGTATGATTTATGTGAAGCTATAAAATTGTTCTGAAAGGTTGTTAAATGTGATCTAAGAGTCTTTGAGGATAAATTCACTTTAGGAAGTCTAGGTTTGGTCATCACGAGTAGTCTAGATATGCTCATTGGATTATGTTTCATAATGTTTTGTGTCAAGAGTTTCAAATGGATTATATGCATTTTTTATAAGATTTGAATATGGAATGTGTCATCAAATGATGAATTAATCAGATCGTCACTCCAAAAAGTGCATCAGTAGTGGCGTTGAGGTCAAATCAAGTGAACTCAAGTGTAATCTAAGGTGGATCCACGTATGTAAGTGGTGTTCTTACTTTCCAATCATGTAAAAATGTGCTCAGGGCTTAAAGTGGTGGTATTTTAGTGTTGTTGGTCAAGATAGAGCTCTTGAAAGAAAATTTTGTACATTTTTTGAGGTTCTCTATCATTATTAGTTATGAGTGCTCTTAAGAAGCGGTATGAATGGAATGATGAAGTTTAAGGTACAAATGGAGGATTTCAAAGCTAAAAATTATAAAAATATCCAAGACTTTGTGGACTTCAAGAATTATGTGGTTTTAGAAACTAAAAATTCTAGAACTTCAAGGGTTCTTGATAGTCTGATTTTTTTGACTGCTGATAGTATAAGAGACCTAATTGTCGAATGTGTAAAGTGGGAGAGTTCCTTTTAGAAGCATGCCTCAAGGTTTAAGGAGGTGAGAGTATGGCTAAATGGGTATCCATAATATGGTGAGATTTCATTTTAAATATTTATGTATCAAAATTTATGAGTGTTTCTTCATTGGTCTAGGGCTAGTTATATGTGCACTCAATATGGAAGAGTGAAAGTGAGAGAAGGATCACAATGATGCTTTAACATGTTATTTAATTCATGAAAAAGGTTGATCTATCTTCTTGAAAGTGATTTTGGGTAGAATTTTTGGTATGTATCTCTCTAGATAATGTTGTGTAGTGTTTATAGTTGAAGAAATGAATGCTATATGCATGATATATAAGTTTGCATCATTTTTATAGGTCTAAGTCCCTAAGGTCATGTGTATTTATATGTGGAAATACATATGGACATTGGAGTTATGTAAAAAAATATTCTCTGGTATGATAAGGTTTGGGAACTCACTTGCTCATAATCTGTGAGTGTGAAAGCACAGTGGGTTTAAGGTTTGGTGTCGAGATTATATAGGTAAGAAATGGTTGTCCAACATATCCAATGATGTGTTATAAATATCTCAAGGGTAATCTAATTGATCATAGTATCATGTTTCATCTCAAAATAAGATGATGTATGGCTAAATGGGCTATACTTGACTAAGTGATGCAATGATATGACTTAGAGGTCAATTTTGTACACCTACGGAATGGGGAATGGTATGACATAATTTTGATGTTTCATATCTTCAAGAATTTGTATATATATGTGTGAAGATAGGAAAGGTCTTGGAAAGATCAAGGAGGATGTTCTAAGGAATAGCTAATATTGTTTGTTTATTGAGCCAAATGTCAAGCTACATATGCAAGGTTTACTCAAGAGTAAGAACATGTAAACTTCTACATGTGTGATGTGTATGGAGATGTGATTGATCTTATCTAGTTTCTTTAGAAGGAGTGACATAGATGTGATGGGATGTTTGAGTCCAAAATTGCTAAGGGTAGTGAGTATGAGGATTCAAAGAGGTAAGAATGTAGTATGAACTTCTATAGGTATGATGAATGTCACCCTTGAGGAGCTTAGGAAATTCCACCTAGTCTTTGACCATGTATTTCAAGTGTTCTCTAGAGGAATAGACACCTTGAAGACTATGAAGATATACATGAAAAATGAATAACTTGGTATGATTTCTATATAAAGGAAAAATAGACTATGTATGTTGCCTCTACATAATGCTCTTGCTCCAAATGATATCTTATAGACTTGTAGGAAATAATCAAGTATGGAGGAGGTTATCTTTGAAGGTTACTGAAGGTATCTTGATTATTCTCTAAGGTTGAATAAGTCAAATTGATAGTAAAGAAGAAATTTTCTAGGTCAAATAGTTATACTTAAGTCAAAAGGATGGATCAAGGATTTTAGTTGGTTTGTTGTGGTGTAGTAAAGAGTCTTGTAGTATGCTACGGGTGTTCAAGTGAAGTGTATGGTTAAAATAAGTTAGAGGGAGGATGTGGTTCCACCTCTAGATGAGATCAAAATATGCAAGGTAAGATTTGGTTGTTTTCTCCAAAGTCAAGAAAGTTAGGTTTAATTATTGCTTTCTCTCATTCAAATGTATTTGTAATGCCTGGGAAGATGGTTTATGGCAAGGCCATAGTGGTTGAGTTAGTTTCATGACAAGATACCAAGGTAAGATTATTGATTTTGTGTTTGTCTATGTAGTCACAAAATCATGCACTTTAGACATTTATTTATCCCGATCTCATACAACTATTTAGAGGTTCTCAAGGAAAGAAAGTACTAATTAACCCTTGTCCTTTTGGCCATTTTATTTATTTTATTTCATATTTTATGACCTATTACACCTATTTACCTAGTTATTTCTAAAGATCCTACATTGTCTTAGCCATAACTAGGGAACCCATGTGCAACCTAGTCTCTTTTCCACTTTCCCGCATTTTTGGGTCTTCTCTAGCCATTTTTCATCCTTATCTTTCTTGTGGTCGGCCTTTTAGAGTTAATTACGAATTAGACAAAGAGAACCCTATAAATATAAAGTTTTGATACCATAATGAGGGACCTAACATCACAATTGACTATCACTCCATCTATATTTGTATCCATCTATTGCATTATCATCCACATAGCTCCATCATCAAGGCATAAGCTAGGACATCTACATCACACTTCATAGTGGCAAGGGATTCTATTCTATTCCATGCACACATACTATTACATTTTCTACATTTAGTTATTTCTCACTACTTCAAAAGTGTGACTAACACAAGAGTACCTAGGGCATGAGATGCAAACACACACACAAAACTACATCTAGGATCAAAATGTAGTGCAACACTTAGTTAGTAATCCCATTGTTGTGGTAGTTGAGGTCAATCCGACCCATTCATTTTGCATCTTTCTTTTTTTAGGTTTTTGATACTTCCTTTTGGTCTCTTGCAGGTTATTTCTTCCTCTTAGAATATTGAGCACTTGGCACAATACGAGATAAATTAGTGCCTGAAAAATAGACAAAGCTTCGAGATAACCTTCCGACCTTGAAGACCATTTTCAGACATCTTTTCCGGACTAGGGCACCCATAATTCATACCGAGATAACCCATGGGTGTGCGAATCCAATCTCGGGTGCCACAAACTAACCACATAATCCGTATCTGTCATTTCTATCACCATGAGTACGAGTCATTCATGCTTTCTAATTTTCAGTGCACCACTACGACATAATTCGATAATCACCGGTTATCGGTGAGTTATTTTCTTTCCTTTCTTACACATTAGGATTTGGATTACATTAGTTTACTTCATTTATTTAATTTACATGCTATCTTAGTACATTTATTTTTGTGTTTATATGTCCTCCTAGATTAGATTAACTATCTTGCACTTCGCCTAGTATAGTCAATTTTAGTTAATCATTTTGGTGAACCCGATACTTCTTTTTCACACTGCTCTAGGTTCTTCCTTATTAAATTTTCATTCAAGCATTTATTTCTCCTTTTTCCATGTCTCACTCTCATGAGGAGTTCACTGAAACTCATCTTAAGGCCATCAACGATCATCTTGCTGAGCATCCCCAAGATCTAGATTTACTTTTACATGTTGCTCATGAGGAAGAACTAACTTGGTGGAACTCACTACTTTTCCAACCATACCCACTTATGTTGTCACTCAACCACCTACTTCTACTCTTCCTCCTATTTCTACTCTATTTATTTCTATCCTGCTCCTACCAACCACTTCACACCACCTCTAGTTTCTCATATATGGAAGGCCTCATCTCACAGTGACAACCAAGACTTAACTTCTCTTTATCATGACCTTGAAGCTCAAATTCATAAATTCTGATAGGTCACCTCCATGCATCACCCTCCTTGGATTCTACTTTGTTCTTACATACTCCATTTGCACCTTCCATCTCTTCTTATATATTTTCTTCTTAGCTTTATCACCCTTAAGTTGTCCACTTTTAATGGGCATGATGACCCATAAGAACACCTCAAAAATTTTGTCACTTGTCTCGACTTTGTTTGATAATCATATACTTTTAGCTTAGATATTTCCTTGTATTCTCCACGATTATTTGATGTGTTGGTTCTAAAAATTACCTATTCAATCGATCACTTTGTTCCGACACTTAGCTAATGCATTTCTTACTCATTTCTCCATCAATATTGGCTCTAAGATCTTCTTATGCCTAGTTGACACAACTCAAGCAAGGCCCAAATGAACATCTAGCTAACTAAGTTTTAAGATAAAAGAACAACCTCGCTAAAATGACAAACGTACTTGTTGATCTGAACTTCAGGACTTATTTATTCACAATTTACTTCCACCTCTATAGGAAAGTGTCCTCTTTAAGGCCTCTCCTTCATTCAACTAGCTTTGTCATACTCTTAAAATTTGTGAGACCAAACTCCTCTCCATAGGAAATCTCAAGTATCAAGAATAGACCTCATCACCCGATATTTTTCCTAACAAGTTGCCATTCAAACCCTCTCTGAACTAAACCAACATAAGCTAATATCATTGTCAACGTTGTCACTCCTACTAGGAGGTTTAATCACAGCAACCTCGAGCGTATTTTTAACAAATTTTTAATGACTCTGCATCTTATATTGAAATAACTTCTCAGGAGCAATCTTATTACTCTTCCCCCTCCCCTCGAGCTAGATCCATTGTGACCAAAAATAGAAAATACAATGAAAAATTTTGCTATGATTATCATCGATGTGTGATACATTCTAGAAATATATGCTTCAAGCTCTAACAATCATTCATGATCTAATTAATAACAAAAATTAGAGTTCCCGAGTCTCCTCATCCTACCCCCAAACAACGGTAAGGGTAAACTCAAACTCTTTAACAATGAATCTCAACAATGTAACAAAAAAGGTAATAGACTCTTTTGCTAATCATGTGTACCATGCAGTATCACCTCCTGGATCAGGAGCTTTGGACTTCTTAGTGGCTAACATTGAAGCTTTGCCGCCACTCATTTCTTTCTATAATGTCAATTATCATGCCAAGTTTACATCTAATCATTACATATTGATGCATCTATTTTCTCAACCTCCATTAACAATGCTAAGGTTGACCCATCCCGATCCATTAGTTCTGCTCTATGTCACTTCTTAGGGCTATTGGGTATCCCCCATCGTAAATTGAATACCCTTTCAAAAATCCTTTTGCGGTGTTCGATTACATATTACGATTAGTCCTCTTACTATGCTCGCGCTTTCCTCATTGGGAACACGGTAGAGGATGTTACATGCTCCTTTGTCTAAATTTGATTTGTCATTCACAATCTATCATTTCTATGAACCACTTGTGGATCAAATTCATTTACAACAATCAATCCATTTCTATTGATGGCATCCCTCCTTCTACTCCATGGTCTTCATCCTCTCACATGTAGCTAGCATGTTAGATACTTATTCCACCCCATAGAATTCTATGTCACCCAAAGCGTAATCTACCCCTTGCTCACCTATGTGAGCATCGACCACATGACCACATCATCGTTCCACTAGTCCCATACTCTTAAACTTTGTGAGACAAAACTCCTCTCCATAGGAAATCACAAGTATCGAGAATAGACCTTGTCATCCACTCATTTTCCTAATAAGGAACCATTAACACCCTATACTGACTAAACCAACAAAAGCTAAAATCACTTTTCCATCAGCGTCATCACTCCCACTAAGGAGGTTCAATCTCAAACAACCTTGGAATATGTTTATAAAATTTACTGATGGATCTGAATCTTATATTGAAACAACTTCTTGAGATCATATTATTACTCTTCCCCCTCTCCTCGAGCTAGATCCATTTTTTGTAATGAAGGTTGACCAAAAATAGAAATTACAATCAAAACTTTACATAAGTTGTGATTATCATCGATGTGTGGGACATTCTACAAATAGATTCCTCAAGCTCTAAATAATCATTCAAGATTTAATTGATAACAAAAAAATTAGAGTTCCCAAATTCTCTTCATCTTTCCCGGAGTACCCAAAACAATGCGCACTCCCATACAAGGTAATATAAAACTATTTAACAATGAATCTCAATAGTGTGACAAAAGGTAGTAGAATCTTCACATTAATCATGTGTACCATGTAGTATCACCTCATGGATCAAGAGCTCTGGTCTTCTTAATGGCTAACACCGATGCTTCACCACCACTCATTTCTTTTTCCAACGTCGATTTTTGTAGACAAATTTTTTTTGTAATTTGAAAAGCAATGATTCCAAGAGTCACAAATTTAAACCGCAGTTATCATGCCAATTTAACATCTAATCATTTACATATCCAATTTTATGAAAATCGAGCGCATCTATTGGCTCAACCTCCATTAGCAATACTTTTGTCAGGTTGACCCATCCTGGACCATTAGTGCATGCTTTATGTCACTTATTAGGACTATTAGATATCCCCCATCCCAAATTTACTACCCTTTCAAAAAATTATCCTTTTAGCTCGAACCTGTGTTCGATGAACCTTGATGCGATCATATTATAATCGGTCCTCTTACTTATGCTTCATGCCTTTTCTCATTTTTTCCTTGGATGGGGAACACGGTAGAGGGCATGTGACATGCTCCTTGGTCTAAATTGGATTTGTCATTTACAATCTATCATTTCTATGAACCACTTGCGGATCAAGTTCATTTTACAATAATTAGGTCATTTCTATTAATGGCATCGCTCCATTAACTACTCCATGGTGTTCATCCTCTCACCCCACGATGACTAGCCTTTTAACGGTTACATACTTATTCCACCCCCCCATAGAAGTCTTTGTCACCCAAAACCACTTGTGGATCAAGTTCGTAATGTACCCCTTGCTCACCTGCTCACCTATCGAGCATCGACCACATGACCACATCGTTCCACTAGTCCCACACATAGGCATAGGCCTATTCCAAGGATATTTATTGCATTTCGGCATAGATCACCACCTCGATTCATTCCACGCGGATCTTCTTCACCTTCACATTTCACATCAAGTAGATTTCTGTCCACCAACACATTTTGTGACACCACAACCTTCATATATTCATCCTACAAATTCCCATTGAACTTCATTCGCTCATACATTATATGCCAACTATACCACTACTATTAGAGCATGGTCATATACTTTCCTCCCATGCATCCATGGAGAACCTACGTCCTTCACCATCATCGGGTAGCTCATTCATTCACACACACTTAGGGGGCATAACACTTCACATTTACCCCCACTTTTTTTGGCATCATTACTACATTTACACTGATAACACCTAAAATTTACAAAGTAAATTGCATTACTAAACAAGGAAAGCTAACACCAAGGCCATCCATCTAGCCAAGGTTCTAAGTCTAGGAATGTAGCATTAAGATATAAGCTTAAAAAATGCTTAACTAGTATGAAAACAATACAAAATCTAACTAAACATACCTACTAAAATGCTTGAATTACCTAACATGGGCCTAAATAGACCTAAGAGGGCAATAAAATGGTTATGGTTGCTACTCCAAACAAGGTGAAATGGCCTCTCCCATGAATTCCTTGACATTTTGGATATCCATCTACCTTGTCATTTAAGAAATGATTGAACTTGGTTGTATATCATATTTATTATATATTGGGTTTTAAAATGGTACTTTAACAAAACCACAGTTAGGGGACAACAAGTCCCTCCTCTTTATGGGAGAGGTTCCCTTATTGAAAGCAAAGCAAAAAGCTTATATACAAATGTACAACTTTCATCTTAAGGTTGGACCTCTGACATCTTGAAATGCTTTTATACCAAAATAGATTATCAATAAAAATGAATGGAAGAACTGAAGAAAGGAAAGAGCATAATATAACAATACTTTCAGGAAATATAGATAGAAAAGTATAACCCTATACATATTGAGCAAGAGTGATACAGAACAAAATCATTCACATTCATAGCATAAGATATCATTCCATAGACACAAAGTTCTAAATCATATCAATAAGAACACAAAGTTTCTTATCACGAGAAGATAAATGATCCACAATTTTAGGTAAGCAAGAAGGGACAATGATGGAGAAGATAGAGAAAAGGGGAAAATCCTTTTGTATTGATTTACTTTTGATTATAATTACACTTCAAAAGTATCAGAGTCCAACATTTGTAATGAGCTAAGCTCTTACATTTATAGATGAAGTGAAAAGAGGAGAAGAAGAGAAGGAAGAAAATCTGATTTGGAAGCTCAACCACCAACCATCAATGCCCCTAAAATCTCCTACAATCTATCAAATATGGTTCTTCATGTCTTTTTGTCTTTGAAAGAAGGAAGGATGGAAGATCGGATCAAATATGATCTAGTTGAAGCAATCCGATCACATATTAATGGCACGAAATACTTTTTCTAGTTATTTACCCATCAAATCCTACTAAAAATAATATTTTATGCTTCCATGGCATAGAGGATGTCGAGATCTTTCCAATGGTACCAAATTTGTTGAATTTCAGAACTGGATTGAAAGTTATGCCCATTTGAATATTTGAATCGAATCCGTACAAAAATGGCAAAATGCAATTTTTTGCAAAATGGATCCACGGACCCGAAATTCAAATTACGCATTTTGCAAAAAACACAAAATTATAAAAACCTCATGCAGCCCCATAAGCCCACAACTTCACTTTTGATATAGGTCTAACACGTGGCTTCACCTAAGTGGCAACGGAGTCGTGACTCACTTTATAATTTTACTTCTTTTGGAAACAAAGCTAAATTTCCAAAGCTGCTCCACGATCCACCTTCCCATTTTGACTTTTCAACTTAACATTTGAATTTTTCCCTTTTGGAAACAAAACCAAAAATTTCCAAAGTGCCCCGACGACCCATCTTCCCACTTTGACTTTTGACGTGGGCTTAACATTTGACTTTTTCCCTTTTGGAAACAAAACCAAAAATTTCCAAAGTGACCCGAGGACCCGTCTTCTCGCTTTGACTTTTGAAACATGGCCACATGTCCCTTTGTGGGCCTATTATGTATTTTTGTGTTTTGACTAAGTCCCTCTATTTAGTGAAGGCTTTATGTCCAATCTGCTGACACATGGAGGTTTTCTGCTCATTTGAGACTCTGTTTGGACACGACCTTTGAAAGTGCTGCCTTGACACATGGAGAGATGGCACACGTTTGGGACTTGCTTTTGGATTAGCCCCTTTGAAAGAGCGCCAAAGGGACACGTGGGGCTTTCCATTGGTTCTCCTTTCCTTAGCTGATTCAACAGAATTTTACCCCTTTTGACTTTTGTTGGACCCTAGACACGTGGAGAGTCAGCTTGTTTGGGGAACTACCTTTGGCTTCGACCCTTGAAGGTGCGAAGTGACACATGTGGCACCATCTCTTTGGCCTTAGAATTTTCAACGTGATTTAAATTTTTGAGGCTCTAACCACATGGAGGGTTGGTGCTCATTTGGGGTCTATCCCTTGGGTCTCACTTCTAAAGTTGTGCCAATGAGGCACGTGGAGGCTTCCGCCGACCCTCTTATACTTAGTTGATTAAAATTTTAGCTGTATCCCTTTTGGACCTTGGACACCAGAGGGTTGGTGTGAAGTCTCTCTTTGGCCATGTCCTTTTGAATTCATGTCGATGAGAGAACGTGGCACCTTTAGTGGGTCATTCCTTTTCCCTTATTGACTCATAGAATTAAAAGGAAACTCTTTCTTCAATCTTCTCTGTGCGCTTTGATCTCGTTTAGAATCGTTGTTGGCCTCCTTCATTTTTGGATTTGGAATGTAAGATTCACATGACTAAACTTCCTTCCAATTTTTTTTCTGTGGGGTCATGTTTGATCAATTTTATTGAAACGGAAGAATCGGGATAATAGGCACCAACTCAAAATTTTGAAACTTGACTTAAAAAATGAGGGGAATTTTGAGGGTGACAATAGTTGGATTTTTCTAGGGATGACTTGGCTGGGATAGAGGAATGAGGAAAGATCAAGAACCATATAAAAACTCTGGGAAAGCAGACCAGTGCCTTATCCATTGGGCAAATAAGTCAAAGGAAAAGCCAATACAAGAGAACACACACACAACGGGAAAAAAAACAAACCAAAAGGAAAGACCAAAAAAAACACACATAATGTGCATAATATACAAAATGGACTTGAACCTAATCACCGAGGACTTGAATAACTTCAAATATTGCCATCCATATAATAAGTAGAAATTTTCTCCAAAGAAGTGTCTTATTTTGAAAGGACCAAGCCAAAGAGAATAAAACTTACCATGGCTTCCTCGAGGTTCATGTCTTTTGTCCCATAACAAAACAATGTCTCCCACTTGAAAATCTTTGGGCCTAGCCTTCTTATCAAACAAATCTTTCACCTTCAGTTGATGAGCTGAGATCCTATCAAAAACTTACATCTTGTCTTCATCCAACTTCTAGAGATACATGATCCTCTTGTCTAAGGAACTGGTGAAACTTGTATCTTCAATAGCCTTCATTAAGTGCAAGGATAGGTAATTCCAAGATTATTAGTAGGTCTGAGCTTCAACACCATACACCACCTGGAATGGAGACATCCCAATTGCTCTTTTGGGTGTAATTTTATCTACCCAAAGAGCATCATAGAGCTTTTTGTGCCAATTCCTTTGAGATTCATTGACAAGCTTCCGAATGATGGTTACAAATTCTTATTTGTTGATTCTACTTGTCCATTCCCTTGAGGATAATAATCTAAATAATGAGCAAGGGAAATTCCATAGCCATAGTAGAAATCCATCATCTCAGAAGAAGAAAAATTGGAAGCATTATCAGTCACAATCTTGTTTGGTACCCAAACCTTATCAAGATGTTCTCTTTGATGAAATTACACACCACCTCAGAAGTAGTGCTTTTGAATGGAATAGCCTCTACCCACTTTGTGAAGTAATCTGTAGTAGTTAGTATGTGAGTATGTCCAACATTGGAAGGTGGGTTAAGAGTTCCAATGAAATCCAATCCCCACTTTGTTGAAAAGGCTCATCAATCACTACTAGTTTGAGTGGTAAAGCAACCAACTTAGGTCTCCCAAAAAATTCTGATAGGCTTCACACTTACCTACCCATTTTGATGCATCTTTGAACAATGTAATCCAATAGTACCATACACGAAGGATCTTATGGGTAGTGATAAGCAGAAGAGAAATTCCCTCCACAAGCTTGATCATGAAAAGCTGAAAACAACTTCTTTTGTTGCTCTTTGTCCACACATTTAAGGAATCTTCCATCTATGCCTCACTTGAATAAAGAATTTTCCCATAATACATATTATGCAGACCTTAGCTTAATAGCTCTCTTTTCCTTGGAACTCAAGTGGGATGGACACTCTCCATAAGTAAGAAAATGTGTAATACCAACATACCATTCATCTTGTTGAACTGAGGAAGAGAACAACGGAACATCAACTGCTTTTGTGGACAATTCTTCATCAGCCCCTTTAGCAATAAGCTCACATAAGCCTTTACCCTGAACTAGCTTAGTTGGCTTGATATCAAGGTCATATTCTTGGACTTTTTCTACCCAATTTCCTCTCTTAGTTCCAAAATCTTGTTGTGTAAGAATAGACTTGATGGTTGTATCAGGTACAAGCACAACAGAGTGAGAATTAAGAATATAAAAATGAAACTGCTTGACAACTTTGACCACTACAAAAGCATGTTTCTCCATCATAGTATATTTCAATTCATGAGCTTTTAGAACATAGCTCATGAAGGAAATTGGAAGTTCATGATCCTCAAAATTTTTTTGAGTTAGCACAGCAGCCAAGGTACTCTCTGTAGCATAGAAATAGATAATAAAATCTTTGCTAAAATCAAGACATGCTAAGATGGGGGTTCTAGCAATGGATTTCTTGATACCTTCAAATTCTTCTTTACCTTCAGAAGTCCAACCAAATTTTTCTTTCCTTTCATCATGTGAGCAACACTCATAGTCAATTCTGCAAAATCTGGAATGAATCTCCTCAGGAAATTTATCTTGCCAAAGAAAGAGTGAACACCCTTTTTGCTTGTGGGAAGAGGAATCTCTGGATTGCTTGAACTCTTTCTGGATCTATCTTGATCCCTTCTTTGGAAACAATATGCCCCAACAACTTGCCTTCAGTAACAAAAAAGACATACTTCTTAGGATTGAGGGAAACTCCATGTTCTCTGCATTTTTGAAGAATTGTTTCCAAATGTTGAAGATGATCTGCCCTTGTTTTGGAAAAAATAGTCAAATCATCAAGGTACACAACAATTGTTAGTGTAGGTTATTATTTATCCTTTTATTTATTTATTAGGATAATTCTTACACTTTCCTACACTTGTTGTGGCACCAACTTGATAAGACCAAAAGGCATTCTCTTGTAGTTAGGTGCCCTTAGTAAAAGCGGCTTGCTAACTTACTGCTATGTCGAGTTAGCTTACTAGTCTTTTGGAGTTAATCCATCTAGCATATTACATTCGAGTGGGAGTTCTTCACCATTGATTCATAGGTAGGATAGTTGCACTTCCCTCTTCTAAATTCTACATCTTTCTTATTGAATAATCACCATTCTTTTAATGTATTGAGCATTATGAATTATGAATGGATTTCCATATGTATGGTATTTTAATCTTTATCTTGCAAATCTAATGTTGTGCTATTATCATGAAAAATAGTATGACTTGGAACAATCTTCTTATCATTCCTTTCATGGTATCGAAAGATGATGTAGACATCCATCTTTCGTAAGTTTTTCTTTACAAGCAAGAGTTTATTTTTTTCATGTATTCGGATTTTGTTAGCACTTTTCTTCGCATACTATGCATTTTTATGTAAAACAGAGTGCGCCATTGGATTTAGAAGGTGCCAAAACCATAGAATCCATTGTAAACTTGACCATGTTTTGAAAGGAATGAAGACAAATCTGGATGCGAATCTAGGTGCCATGGGTGCATTCTTTTATCCATTGGATAAAAGTGTGTACCTTCCGGATGCATTCTTTAACCCTCTGGATATTTTGGTTTTGGATGTAGTCTTTTATCCATAACTATGGATGCGAAACTTACCCTGGTGCATTCTTTTATCCATTAGATAAAAGCATGTTCCTTCAGATGCTGATCACTTTACCCTCTGCATATTTCGGTTTTGGATGCGATCTTTAATCCATTGATGCGAATCCCCTCTTTATTCATGCATTTTTAATCCATTGAATAAAATAGGTGTAAATCCTTCCGGATGCATTCTTTTGCCTCATATATTTCGATTTTGGATGCGCTTATTTATCCATAAACCTTATCATCTCACCCTTTAGGTGCCATTCTTTTATCCATTGATAAAAGTGTGTCCTTTGATCAATCTTTTACCCTCTGGATATATCATTTATGACATCACTCTTTATTCATTACAAATATAATGAATTCTTAATCATGTACCCTCTTGGTGCATTCTTTTATCCATTGGATAAAAGCGTGTACCTTCCGGATGCATTCTTTTACCCTCTGGATATTTCAGTTTTGGATGCAGTCTTTTATCCACTGGACACAGATTTGTACCATTTGGGTGCATTCTTTTATCCATTGGATATTGACGTGTACCCTCTGGATGCAATGGTTTACCCTCTAGGACATTTTAGGTTTTAGGCATAGGATTTTATCCTTTGGTATTAATAAAATAGTATTGTGTGGATGCACTCTTTTACCCTTTGGACATTTGGGTGTCACTTGTCCCTTTTGAAAAGAAGATCAACATTAAAATATTATTTTAATGGAAAACCTTCTAGAGCTTGTAACTTTTGATCCGTATTTAACTTCATTAAGGTGATCTTTGTTTGAAATTGTGTATTTTTTTGAGATCTACGCATTGGTGAGTACCATTTTTATACACATATTTAAAATCCATTTGGAAAGTAATTTTACTCATTATAATATTTACATGCACTCAATTATAAAGTGCCAAATTTGGAGACCAACATATCTTTGAGGTATTGTAATCTCTTGTGGACACATATTTTGGTTGAGCAAAATCCTCATTTTTGGGTGTTGCATTCTTATATCTATGGGTGTATGCATTTATTTCTCTCTTTTTGTTAAGATATTATGGATGCACGTATTTTTGACACTTTTGGCATGTTTTAGTCTCTCTTTCATGCGGGGGAACTATTCTAGTGAAGACCAAACTCAGTTATTTTGTCGGTGTTCGAGTAGTTGATTTTAGGCAACTCATAATAGGGATATGTGGTGTTATCTACCCATTTAGCAATGATGGGAGGGTGTGGCATTGATACTACTTCTTTAGGTTTTTGACACCCTTGCCTTCATTACCTTGGCTTTTTATTGGATCGTGACACTCCTATTTATTTGGATCTCGTGTCCTTGCTTAATGCCTTAGTTTTTATTGGATCGTGGCACACCTCATTTAATGTAGAATTGATCAAATTATGTTTGGTGTTTGTTTTTCACTTTTATGACGCACTCATCTCCGATAGTCTCCTTGAATGGAGCTATTCATGGAAAAAGTGAAGCCACTTGTTTTTTGAGTTATATGATCAAAATATAGTTATTTTGATTCCACCATAGTGTGCACATGGCCACAAAAATTCTTCAACATTTTATTCATAGGAAATTTTGGTAGTCGAGCTTCTTGAGGATATCTTTATTATTTTGTTCTCTACTTTGTTATTCTTCATTTTGGTTACCTTAAATGTCCATTTTCCCTTTAATTGTTGCATAAAGGTACCTCATCGAGGCCTTGTTGCGGGACCCACCTTGTTTTCCACCCACCTTTGAAGCTATGCTTACCAGGGTGTTAGTGTAGGTTATTATTTATCCTTTTATTTATTTATTAGGATAATTCTTACACTTTGTTAGCCATTCACTTGTTGGGTTAGCTTGCTTAGGTGTACTAGTTGTGTGGAGTTAGCTTCCGGTTATGTCGAGTTAGCTTAAGTCTTTTGGAGTTAACTTAACTACCCAGTATCGGTTAGTGGGAGTTCTTCACCATTGATTTAGGTAGTAGTTTCAACTTCCTCCTCCTATATACATCTTTCTTATTGAATAATTCCAAGTCATTCTGTCCAATGTATTGAGCATTATGGATTATGATGGATTTCTATATATGGTATTTTAGCTCTTATTGAGCTTCTTACAAATCTAATGTGGTGTCCCATTATTATCATTGAGATCACGGCAATGGAGAAATCTTCTTATCATTCCTTTCAACAATACACTTTCCCTTTAGACTACCAAAAACTAAATCCATTGCCTTCTTTGACGGAAAGTGGCACCAAAGATTCATAAGACTAAATGGCATTCTCTTGTAGGAAAAAGTGCCCCAAGGGGTAGTAAAAGCAATCTTGTTCTAATCAACTTACTTGAATTCCACTTGATTGTATCAGAGAATCCATCTAGCATGTATGTACATCTCGAAAGCTGAGGCAGATTGCAAAACTTGATCTATCATGGGGAGTGGATAGTTGAGTTTGTAGAAAGGCTGATTCAAATTCTTGAAATCTACATAGATGCGAAATCTCGCCATTCTTCTTTTCGACAAGAAAAATGTTGGCAATCCATGTTGAATGATGTACAGGAAAATAATCTTGTCTTTTAGTAACTTCACTAGATCTCTTGAAAAATAGTGTCCATCATTAATCCTTGGATTCTACTTCCTTTGCTTCTTCTTGAAAGGTTTGATCCCCTCTCTCTAGGGACATAGTGTCATGCATCATCCTTTATTGAAAAGCCTTAAGATCTTCATATGAATAGGTAAGAACATGGCATACTTTTTTTAAGAGTTTCTTGCTTTCTTTTTTATTTTTATCAGTGCAAAATTTTCTAACATTCACCACCCACGGGTTCATCATTTCTTCCAATATTGACCTTCTCATTCAGTGTTTCCCTTTCGAGTTAATGAGAAGCTTATGTTGATGAACCTATCATGTTTAAACAAATATATTTCTAGACTTTCGGTCCTTTGGGAATCTACATTACCCTTAAACTTAATACAACCATCCTCGATCCATCTATTCCTTGATATCTTCCTCATTAGAGGGCACATATTCTCTCTAGGTAGAGTTTCACTTCCTTCAAATATAACTGACCTGAAGTTATCTTTAAGCTCCAATAAGATAAAGTGTTGATCATCATTAAAAACCTACCTTTCTTGCATTATCCAAGAGTTGCGTATGAATCATTTCAATGGTAAATTTCTCTTGAGAGAATCTGGATGAGGAATCAAAAAGATCCACACCCAACTTTCTTCTCAGCTCTAGTGTTCTTTTCTCTTAGCATCTTCAATTAGAAAGCATCAAGGTTATTCTGGAATTTTCAAGATTTATATAATGTTTCAATCTCCTATTCTTGACATTAAAGATCCCTTACTACTTCACATCAACTCTACATCACCACAAGCACAAATATTCTTTACTCCTATTTCTTTTGCCATGCTCAACCCAAGGATGAGAGCCTCATACTCAGTTGTATTATTTGTATTTTCAAAATGAAGCTTGAAAGAAAATGGATGAATCTTCCCTTCTGGAGAGATTAACACCACACCAGCTCTAGAACTAGCTGAAGAGCAACTTCCATCAAACTCCAAAGTCCAAATGCCATTGGGATCATGAATCACTCCCTTAGGAAGACTTACCTCATCCTCTGACATGATCATATAGTTTCCATGCCCTATATCTTCATAGAGTATTTGTGCTTTTGGATCATCAGTATTTTGCACAATATACTCGTTTTTTCTGGTAACAACTTTCTTATTTTTCCATTGACCGAGATCAAAACATGTAACCATTCCATCTTGAATTTCAACTCCTACCTCTTTACATAAATTCCTAATCAGCAGAACATAATATGAGGGAAGAATATCAACAACTTTTCTCTAGAAAAAAGCAACGAAGGCTACTTGTACATCTTTAATCCTTCCTAACCAAAGGCACTTCTCTACTCTCCATGGAATAGTAGGAACCAAAGGTATGTGTTAGATTTAGGCCCAAAGCATGAGCTACTTTTGTAGGCATTACATTTTCTGATGCTCCTGAGTCTATAACACAATTACTGAGTTTATGGCTAGCTATGAAGAGAGTCACATAGAATGGTTACAATTTTCTCATTAGGGAAGTGACTAGAGCCACAAGGCTTGGTTGAGGTGAGGAAGAGGGAGTGGGAAAAATACCTTTATAAGTATTGTATGAGGCTTTGGATTTGGAATTGAAAATTTTACCATTTTAGTAAAGGCTTTTGGATGGGTTTGGTAAAACTCTGCCTCTGAAATTTGGATTTTGGTCTTTTTGAGGTGATCAATGATATCAAAAGACTCGGAGGTGGATGGGACATCACTACTAGGAATAGGAAAATTTTGATTTATCAACTTTAGGAATTGAAGGACAAGAATTTTTGGAAACAGAGGTAGAAGGAGGAGGATTAGCATTACTCACCTTTTGTGTGGAGGTAGTGGGAATATGAGCTCCTCTTCTTATGCACCACTAGAATAGTTATAGGAAACTCCTTGGATTTCTTAGCAGGATGCATCACTTTTTCTTTTCTGTTTGTTTACTCCCGAGTCATAATAGCATATGACTCACTATTCATATATGCCACTCTTTCATCATATTCATCTTCATCATCCATACCTTCAGTGGTAAGGAAATGAACTTGAGATCCACCAAGTCTCTTCCAGTTCTTCATCAACCTCTTCTTCTGGGTTCTTCAAAGTCTTCATTAAATTCATCATCATCAAATTCTTGAACTTCACAAGTTGCATTGATTTGGAACCTTGATAAGTGGGCCTTCATAGCCAATTTATTCTGAGAAGGAGGTAACTGGTTCCTAGGCTGAAAATTCTATCTTGGAATATCTTGATAAGGATTATGTTGATCCAATTTCTTTTTTATGGAAAAGAGATCATTTGCCAACTTTTACACTAACTGATCTGAATTGGCTTCTGAGAGAGGAAGAGGAGGATGCTTTAGACTTGGAGGGTTCCTGTATGATAGAAAAGTGACATGTGAGCATGAGAATCTACAAGTAGCCTTTCTTTGTACCCGACCTCCCGAGGTCATGTCGAGATAGCCGGTGGAAATGAAATATATGTGGGTGTAGAAAAATTAGTTGGGCAATCTTATATCCTTAACACGCAATAATGGGATCTATAAGTCTAAGGAAAAGAAAGCTCTCCTAACATGAATTGGTGTAATGGACCGTTCAGATATAATAGCTGCTCGAAGGCTCCAATCAATGTTGAGCTCTACCAAGATCGTATTTATTGGCTGTTGGATGCATGGAAAGTGACATGTAGGTACTTCGTGTATATTTCCAGACAAGGTCATGAAAATGGTAGTGAGAGGTGTAGTGGATTTGTAGGAGACTATGGGTGGTTTTACTGGTCTAGCCTTAAAATATTAGCTTGACTAGCTTCTATTCTTAATGTACAAAATTGTGTTATGATATTTGGTGGAAGTAGTGATGATCTAAATACCGGATATGTAAAAGCTGGTGTCAATGTTTAACAAATTAGCGAGGCTCGTTGGGTTGTGGGACCTAGGGATCACAACCATGAGTTCATGGTTATTGTGGACATGTTATGGTCATGTGAAGAATCAATCTCTTCTTCCGACTATCCAATAGTAATAATCTTTTTCAGCTTCTATGTTTAATACCAGGAGTTTTGCGATCTTCTCATAATACCTTACGGGTGTTCTGGAAACTTGTATATGTAAGCCTATGTCTATGTCAATGAGAAGGTCTCCTACATTTGGCTCTGAGAACTAATGAATCACAACAAAATATTTTCTCTCTTTTGGGTTCTTGTATGGTCATGTGGATATCCTATCAAGGAAATCTATAGTTGGGTTGACTTGACCAGAATGCATATGCTTTGTCATCTTCAATATTCAATTCTCTCAATTGTTCACTAACTGCTTGTGGGTTTATTGTCGTTTGAAAGACGTGAATTCTAATACCTTGATCTATATCTATTAATGTTGTGAAGAGATTTGGTTGAGGTATTACTGGTTCGAATACATAATCCCTGGGCTCTCTGGGTCTCGTAATTGTCATGCAAGAGATAATCAGACTTTAACTGAAATAAGTAAACTAATTATGAAAATAAATCTACACTATGCTTATATTATTATTTTTGTATTTTTAAGGATGTGAATTTGAATGAAATTTAAAGAGCAGCTATTCTAATATATTCAGATAACAAACAATTAATCTAATAACAGAATTAAAACAAGCAAGGTAGCCTGATGTAGCTATTTTCCTGTGCATTTGTGAATTTATCCTAGATATTAAATAACTAACTAATTTAATTGAAAGACTTTCAATCTTACCTCAGAAGTGAGGAATAAATCATAGCTTCTCAGAAGCTATCATTCCCCACAACTTCCTTGGTAATACTGAAAGTAAGCTTAACTGAAATAAAATGATTTGCTATTCTATTTGATATATTGTAACTACAACTTTGACAATTCAAACCTGGAGTTTACAAAACAGTAGAAAATTTAGTTTTAATATGACTTGTCCCCTCAGTGTGATCTCTATGTTCTTTCATGTTCTCATGAATCTAGAAAAGTGGAAATAATGATAGTGGCGGTGAAAGAAGATGTTCAAATAGTGACCCCGACTTGGACGTAAACCGAACAAAATGCAAGTAGGAGAAGGATAGTGCAAGAGAACATAGCTTGACTATGCGATTCCTAGTGGGATTGTTATAGGGATACAATAAAATCACATCGAAATCTCTAAGATCTATGCTTCCTGTGACAAAACAACAACCTATAATTCTAAGCAGAATCAAGATTCAAATGGACATAATCTAGAACCAGAAATATGGAGCCTTGAACTGAGAGGCTGAAAGCTTTACTGAAATATAAACTTATTGAGACTTATTGAAGAACTTTCAAAACACACTGAATAATAATTCATAGAAGGAGAGGGGCCATTTGCTTGTAAACAAGCTTGGTATTTATAGCACTTTGATTTACCAGAGGGTAAGTTTGAATTGAACTCTTTTATTATAAACAAAGAAGAATTACTATTTACCAGGTGGCCAAAACTTAAATGAAAGCAAGAGTGGTTGAGAAATGTGAGTGCCACTTGATTTTACGTTGACAAAAGCATCGAAAAGTTCTAGAAATTGCACACGGCCGCCACCTTGCGCAGGGCGGTGGTTACATGAGACCGCCACCCTGTCCTGGGTGGCGGTCCTGTAACTAATGATAGAAATGCAAGGAAAAGGGGGTTTAGAATGAAGCATGCAAAGGTTGGATAAGGCATTTTAGGATGCAAATGTATACTTGGCGAGATTTTTGGATTCCAAACACCTTGCGAAGAGATCTAAATCATCATTGGGGTTTTCCGTAACCTCTTTTTGGCAATATAGTACATACAATTTTGGGTACGTACATATTGCCCCCTCGAGAAGGCGTTTTAGCCATGAAGGGGCATAAAATGGTGGGTCCGAGTATGGCAGTCCTAAAATGGGGAGTTAGAAGCTATACCTAACATACTCGTGTGTCGCAATGTCACCATCCAGATTCCCACTGTTATCTATAAAATGAAAAAGAGGACTCAAGTGTAGATAGATAAAGAAATCAAAAATAAATACTAAATTAAAATGAAATGAGGACTTACCATTTACACGGGGATAAGAACTTACCTCCGTCGGCACTCCAACTCTGTGAAAGAACATTCAAAACAAGGTTAGAATGTTATATATATATATATATATATATATATATATATATATATATATATATATAATGAGCTCATTTTCCTATTCATTTGCATGTATCGATTTGGCAATTTTTGAGCTGCAGGACCCATGTAACCGTTTCGGCGAGAGTGTAATCAAAGCGTTCATTGCGAGATTGTGATCATGCCTCCAAGACCGTGACATTCACCCGTGAAGTCTCGGGTTATTTTTTCTCAATTAATTGTTTTTAACCCAAAATATAAAAATGTTGAAATCTTTGTCTTGGGGGTTATTTTTGAAAATCTTAGTGTTAAATGAGTGTCTAGGGGGCACCCATTGGGTAGGCTTTTCTTTCATTTAGAATGGTGTATTTTGCTATTTTTACGCATTTTTAGGGCTTTACTGAGCGCACGTCAAATCGGCACAGACCGTCGCCCTACACAGTGGTGGTCACTTGGCCGTCACCCTATGAAGGTCGTGGTCGCAGGACCACCTCCCTTATATGGAGGTGGTCACCCGAAACCGCCCTTCGCTGCAGGGCGGTGGTTACGGATAGAAAGAGAAAACAAATGCCTTAATTATTTTTACATTTTTGAAAATTTTCTATGTTTTTTATGAGCTTATCTATTGGATTATGTTGCTAACTTTATCTTTTTCTTTGTTTTGGGTGGATACAAAAGGAGGAGTATATTAGGTGGAGCAGAGAGAGGGAGTGTGACTAGCTCCTAGTAGTGTTAGACATGCGCTGACCCAAGCGAGAGAGACACTTTACGGAGGGCTAATATTTTGAGGATTTCACATGATGCTCCTACTCCTACTAGTCACATATTGTGTGACTTGTTCTCATACTAGGATGCGGACCGAGAATACTTTTCAATTTCCAGGTGTTAGGGGTGAGTGGACTATCACCCTGGAGGACATTTATCATATATTGGGGGTTCCGATTCTTGGGAGGTGGTTGTCTCTTAAGACAACAGGATCCAGGTCTCAGATGGTTCAGTGGGCTACTTATATGGGAGATGTTGTTGTCTCCTTTGGCTCGAAGAAGGGGGTGAAGGTCCGATCTATTGCTGCTTCTCCTATCCCTATCATCTGTAAGGCTATTATGGGTATCTTAGCCTCACAGTTGATTGGGATAAGGGAGGAGATACTCTCTTATACTGCTGGTCTCCCATTATTACACAGATCGAGGCCCATGGCCATACTTATGCTTGGGGAGCAGACATTCTTGGGACTACATACCATGACTTATACGGGGTGGTCGGAGTTCACGTTATCCAAAATGTGCCCCCTGCTCATTTGGAGCTAACTCCCTTTCATTCTTCCCTCTCTTATGCCTCGGTCACAAAATTTTTCTTTTCAAGCACTCAAAACTTTTTGGAAATGGTACCATTGGATAGAGCTCTTTCTCAGCTTTCCAGAAAGGTAAAGTTTTCCTCCTAACTCCATGTATTTTTAAAGTTATGGCTCGGCGGAGTTTTTGTGGGAAATTTTCCCCTAGAAGGCCCGCAGCCAATCAGAACTTTGCCACGTGTCCAAAGAAGTGGCGGGGTCGGAGGAGAACTTGGTTTTTTACCAAGTGTTTTGGCAAAGGTTTCAAAAGGAAGAATTTTTCCCCATGAGCCCAGCCGACGAATCGAGATCTTTGCCGCATGTCCAGGGGAAAATTTGAAAAATTTAGCTAAGTGTTGGTGCATGGAAATTTTGGAGGGAAATCCCGTGGCCAATAAAACCATGCCACGTGTCCTATGGCGTAGAATGGCGGAGCGCGGGAGAAAATGGGACCTTTTCCCAAAGTGTTGGCGCAAAAGGAAATATTTGCCCCAGGAGCCCGCAGCCAGTAATATGTCACCACGTGTCCTAGAGTGGCGGAGCGAGGAGAATTTGGGAAATTTTCCCAAGGAGAAAATAAAGGAAAATTCAGAAGGGAAAGCCCGCCCCCCTTATTGCGAGCCAATAGAATCTCGCCACGTGTCAGGTAACTTGGCAAAAACTTCGAGTCAAGCCGTGAGGAAATTTTGGAAGGTCAAACCCGCATCCAATGGGGTTTTGACATGTGTCCAGTCAAAAATTATCAAAGCAACCCGCGGAAATTTAGGAAAGATGGGCCCGCATCCAATCAGCACTTGCCATGTGTCCCAAGCTCATCGGCCCCGCGGGGAAATTTTGGAAAAATTTCCAAAGTGAAAAGTAAAGGAAAATAGAGTAGGATGGGCCCGCACCCAATCAAAACATGCCATGTGCACCTGGAAGGGTGGAACACGGGAAAATTTTAGAAAATTTTCCAAATGACCAAAAAGGTGGAAAACTTTGAATTTTTGCCCGCCGATCCGATTTGGCCTGTTTTGCCCTAAAATTTCAAATGGCCATAACTTTCGATCCAGAGCTTAGTTTTTTACGTTCTTTATATCAATGGAAAGCTGGTGAAATTATCTACAAGATTCAGGGATCAATTTTGCATTTTGATGGAGTTTAGAGAGAGAAAATCGAAAAACATCTACGACACGTGGTCATGAACAGAAATGATGTTTCAACCACCGTTTTTAATGAAGAATGGCTTGCATTCTCTCCCAGCATGGTTAAAAATGTCAAGGAATGGGTCTGTAAGGATTCCCATGCTATTTTGAATGCATTTTGGTCAATGGTTGAACTCCTCCCACGTTTTCCGCATTTCTCTCTCCTGGGCTCGTCCCTTACACTGTAAAAGCCAGATTTGGCTCATTTTCAAAGGTTGAACATTTTTTTGTGTATTGCAGGTCCCCTTTCTCACCTTGAAAGTGATTTTGGTGGAATAACAGACCTTTTCTAAGAACTACAACTTTATTTTGCCTCTCAGGTGTTGTAATGCAAGTGATTTTGATGTTAAAATAACAATACATGGCCCTGTGATTAGTTTTTATCCTCTGTGGTGTTGTTTGACTAATTTCTAATACTTCATTACAACTATCGGTTGTGCATATTGTTTTTGTTGCATTTTATGAACTGTGTCAATTTGTAGAAGTAAAAAATGCTCACCACTCCTTTGGTGCATCACCTATTAGCATTAGTTTTAGCTTTTTGCATTCTCTATCTTTGTCCCTTTGGAATTTAGAGTAGAAATTAGGAATTTAAACCTCTGCAATTGTGCAAGTGATATATCTGATCAGAGGAGTTGAGGAACCAGCCTCTAAACTGGAGATTCCTCTTCCATTTTCAAGTCCCACACTTGGGGAGAGGATTCAATGTTGTGCAATCACACTGGATGCTTAGGATGATCAAACTAGAAACCTGATCAACATCCAGGGTGCTGCTGATTTGCAACAATAGTTTTGGCACGCCCGGTGGGACCTTAGAAGTCTTCATCTTCATTGCAACAAAATTGATGTGCATTTGTTGCAAGTTTCTTGCTTTAAAGAGCTATAAATTGCACATCTAGCGACTCAAAGGAAGAAGAGCCCACTTTCTATCAATGCACAAAATCCAATTCTAGTTGTAGCATTGAAGAACATTCCATACTTCATCTTGGAGAGAATCGGACTACTCTTGGTGATCATATCAAGGACATTGCTAACCTTTGTGCAATCCATGAGATCAATGAGATGTGAGGTTCAGCTTGTCAAGCTAGCATCTTCATTCAAAAGGAAAGCTTTGCAATGGTTCAGAGTCTTGCCTCGAGTTCTATTCAAAATGTTGCTGGAACAAGCTATGCATAGCCCTCCATGAGCAGCTTGGAGAGAAAGGAGACAACTTGTCCCTTTTAGTGCAAATGACAACCATCAGCAGAGCTCCCAATGAGCGGCTAAGCGATTTTAACTTCAGATTTCAAAGGACTTGGGAGAGAATACCGGTGGAAGTCGAGGCCAACGGCGAAGGTGCTTTCCTTTATTACCTTAAAGCTTGAATTCTGATATTTCTATGTTAATTCAATCCATGGGAGGCACAACTATCCCCATTGCTTATGGCATTGCCATTAGAGATGAAAATTGTTTGATTCAAGTCGGCAAGTTAGCTCTAGGCCTCCAATTCCATTATTTCTAAGTTTAGAGAGCCCAAACACTAATCAAATGCCTAATTTAGCTCCTATTCCCACTCCTAGAAATCATAATTCGAATGAAGCTTCTACTTCATCTTCGGTGCCTCAAATGAGCTTCGAGGAAGTCATGAAGCATTTCTGAAAATCTAGGCAATGAGCTGGTTACTCTCAAGAGCGTGAGCCCAAGGTTTTAGACCTTCTTTTCAGCCCCAAGCTCAGCCTAACAGGCAGCCATATCAGCCTCAAAGACCACCCAATCCAGCTGCAAATCTAAATCAAGCAAGGCCTCCTGCCAATAGACCATTTCAGCCCTATAATCCCAATGCTACATCTGCCTCTAAAGCATTAGTGCCAGTACAAAATAACATAGCCCAAGAGTATGATTGGTGTTTTCCATGCAATGAACCTCACAACCAGTCCATGTGCTTCAACGGTGCCTTGAATCAAGCATTAATGGTGACAACAACTGGTGTGGAGGGTGAAGGTAGTCAAAGAAATGACCAGCAACAAGAAACGTTCCAACAACAATCAACCCCAAATGACACCACACTTATAAACTAGCAGGCAGAAGATTTTTGTGGCATGAATCAAACGGTTCCCAAAGTGTTGCAGCCAACACAAGGTCAAAGAGAAGAAATTTGGGTGAAGAATAACCATTAGCTCTAGGAAATCCACAACCTTCCATCACTCCACAAATATTGGCAAACAAAATCCAGCTCCAAATACACAAGAATTTGCCTAAAAGCAGTTCTAGGCCAACTCAAATGCCGGTTGTTGCTTCCCATACACAAGGAATGAATGTGCGAGGCCAAGGGATAGCAAAGAGATGCTTCATCTCCATTCAATATCATTGATCAAGATGAAGAAGAAAAATGTAAACATATCAATGTGGGAATCAATCTCTATCCCAGAACAAAGAGATTTGCTACTGGTTGCCATGAAGGACTAGTCAACCTCAAATCAGCAAGTCCAAATGCAAGAGAAGGTGCTCACAAATGATGCCTAGCCTGAGGGGAATCATGGAGGACAGCAAGGTAAAATGTTGAAGCCCCCTCCATTCTATGTTTCATTGATCATTGGAAATCAATTAGTACACAATTACATGATTGATTCTGGAGCAAGTAGTTCAGTAATGCCCAAGAAAATAGCTGATCAGTTGGGAATCCAGTATGAAACCATATCCAAAGGGGTAGTGCAACTGGATGGGACAGCAGTGGCAACAGTTGGGGTGATTAAAAACTTGAGTCTTACCTTGCATGCATGTCCCAACGTGGTTGTTTTGCAAGATGTATCAGTAATAGACCTTCCACCACTCTTTGCCCTATGTTTGTCAAGGGATTTCACAGCTAAGATTGGAGGTTACTTGTCTACTGATTGGTCACACATGTTGTTCAGAACAAGATATGGAACCAAAGCCACAATCAGGTCTGAACCTATTGCAAACTTTCACATTGAGCCTTACACTCCAAGTCAGATCAATGCCAATTGTTCAACGTTTGATCAAGAAGATCACCCAAGCACTGATGAAGCTGACACCAAGGTTGGAAGCATCCCAGATCTAACCCTTGATGAATGGGAAAACAAGGTGCATGATTTTGATCCTTATCAAGAAGTAGAAGAATCTAAGCTAGGAGTCTCTTGCATACATGAAGAAGATCAGCCTATTCCTAGCATCACCAAGCTAGACCACAAGGATGACAATGAGGTATGGCAGTTATTTTTCGATGGATCAAGGAGTAGACAAGGTGCAGGAGGGGGAGCCATGCTTGTTTCACCTCAAGGAGTTAAGTATTATTCATCTTTTAGATTTCAGTTTGCATGCTCTAATAACACTCACCGAATATGAGGCTTTGTGGTTAGTCAAGAGAGGAATAAAGAACTTGCAGGTCTTTGGTGATAGTGAGTTGATTGTCAACCAAGTTAAGGGGCAGCATGCTTTGTCAAGAATGATCTACTCAAATGCTACAAGAATAGGGTGTGGGACCTCATTGAATATTTTGAGGGTTTAGCATAAAATCCATTCCTAGAAAAGAGAACCAAGCTGCTAATAGGCTTGCAGCAGTTGGGGCAGCCTTTGACGTTGTTGAAAGCATTCAAAAAGACAAGGTATAGCCAAACATCCATGTGATTGTGAGGCCTTGGTACCAGACAACAATGTAAGTTGGTAAGTGTTTGAAAATGATCAGCAAATCATCCATTTCTTGCAAGAGGAGGCTGAGTTTTCAGCTAAAAATCAGGAAAAGTTGGAGCAGCAGTATGGTGACCAAGTGGTACAGCTGAGAACCAACAAACTACCCAAGGGACTTATTACTTTGGAGTCCATTTTTAATCCTAATGATCAGTTTAGGAAGGAGAAAGCAAACATCCAAGTCAAGGGAGAAGATTCAGTGTCCATCTCGGTGGAAGAAGGCAAATCACTCCAAGTTGGCAAGATGACAACTGAGCAAGAAAGGTATGATTTCATACAGCTTTGTCGAGAATTCCCTGATGTGTTTGCTTGGAGCTATAAAGATTTGAAAGGTTTCAATCCCAAGTTATCTCAACACACCATTGAATTGGACCCAAATACTAAGCCCATCAGGAAAAAACAAAGGCCAGTCAATCCACACATGGAGCCTCTCATGAGGAAAGAATTGGATAAGTTGATAGAATCAAGAATCATATTCCCAATCAAGCATTCTAGTTGGGTGGCCAACTTGGTTCTAGTTAGAAAGAAGAGTGGGGAAATCAGATTGTGTGTTGATTTCAGAGATTTGAATAGAGCATCTCTTAAGGACCATTATCCACTTCCTTCTATGGAGCAAATTTTGCAAGTTGTTGCTGGCTCTGAGAGGTTTTCATTACTTGATGGCTATTCGAATGGTACAATCAGATTATGGTGAAGGAAGAAGATCAGTTCAAGATAGCCTTCACAACCAAATGGGAACTTATGCATACGGGAAATGCCATTTGGGTTGTCCAACGTTGGAGCTACTTTCCAAAGAGCAATGGACATAGCGTTCAAGGGTTTCATTAACAACATAGTGTTGATATATCTTGATGATATCACTATTTTTTCAAAAAAATGTAGCGAGACCACCTCTTTCATTTGAGACAAGTGTTCTAAAGGTGCGAGAAGATTTGGAGTCTCCTTGAATCCTAAAAGTGTGTTTTTCTAGCTCATGAAGGAAAGCTCCTTGGCCACATTGTCTCTAAATAAGGATTGGCAATTGATCCAAAAGATTTGAAGCCATAAGAGCACTACCATTGCGAAGCCACAAGAAGGCCCTTGAGTTTCTTGGGGAGAATAAATTTTGTTTGGAGGTTTGTCCCGGATTTTGCAGCCCTCGTCAAACCTATCACCAAGATGTTAAGGAAAATCATGGCTTTCAAATGGACAGCAAAAGGCAAGGAGAGTTTTGAAGCAATCAAAGAAGCCATCTCTCAAGAACTAACTCTCATCAACCCGGATTTCTCCAAGGATTTCATCCTCTTTGCATTTGGGGTAATGATACTATTTCGCAATTTTGGTACAATGCGAGAACAAGGACAATGATGAGCGATCAATTGCTTTCTTTAGCCAAATCCTGGAGGACTATGAGGTGAGATATTATTTCATTGAGAAGCATGTTCTTGTAGTGTCGAGCTTGAAGAAATTCAAGCATTTAGTCTCAAACAACAAGGTCCAGTTGTTGGTTTCTCACGTGGGAGTTAAAGACTTCCTCCTCAACAAAGACTTAAATGAAAAAAGGGCAGGTTGGATTACTCATGTCATGGAGTATGACATTGAGATCAAAGTCACCAAGCTGGTCAGAGGGAAAGGATTGTGTGAGCAGCTGATTTTGAGCAAACAAAAGGAAGCATGCAATGAAAAGGAGGTTGTTTTGGCATTGCAAGACAGCCATGAGCAAAGTAGCACTCAAGAGGAAAATAATGGTGTCCCCACTCCTTACTGGACCCAAGGTATAATGCACTTCCTAAGCATAGGCCTATGCCCTCCAGAGATGAACAAGACCCAAAGAAGACACTTCAGATTGTAGGTTGTCCCATATGCCCTTGTTGATGGAGTTTTGTTCAAAAGGGACGTGAATGGAGTAATGCTGAGATGCATTGGTACAAATCTGATCCAGAGGGTGTTGGAAGAGTTCCATGGTGGACCAGTTGGTGGTCATTTTTCACCAAGAGGAACAACTCTAAAGATCATGAGGGCTGGTTATTATTGGCCCAATATTTTCAGTGATTACTACGCATGGATCAAGAGGTGCAAGAATTGTGCATTCTTCACAGGTAAAGAGAGACTAGCTGCCCTCCCATTGCATCCAATTTCAATTGACCAATCATTCATGCAATGGGGTTTAGACTTCATTGGAGTCATTAATCCAAATTCCAGCCAAGGGCACAAATGGATTTTAACAGCCACAGATTACTTCACTAAATGGACTGAAGCAGTAGCTCTCAAGGAGGCAAATGAATCTAGTATCCTAGACTTCTATGAGGGAATAGCAACCAGGTTTGGCATACCAGCTACAATAATATCAGATAATGCATTGGCATTCATTGGATCCAAGGTGACTGAATGGGCTGTCAAGAATGGGATCTACCTAAGTACTTCATCAAACTATTACCCTCAGGGTAATGGCCAGGCTGAATCTACAAACAAGAACTTGTTGAGGATCATTAGGAGGACTCTTGATGAGAATCAGAGGTCTTGGCATACCAAATTGAAATCAGCCTTATGGGCTGATAGGATAACTCCCAAGAGATCTACAGGTAACTCTCCATTCAAGCTTGTTTATGGAAGAGAGGCAATCTTTCCCATATCACTTGAGTTTCCAACATTGGAACTCATGAAATAGTTGGAGTTGTTGGAGTTTGAGCCCATGGAGGTTAGATATGCAAAATTGATGGAGCTCCAAGAAATCAGAAATCAAGCATCCCAAGCAATGGAGAAGGATCAGGCTTTGATAAAGAAGACCTTTGATAGAAAGGCCAAGAATAGATCTTTCCAAGTTGGAGATCTAGTGTTAAAATGGGATGCAAACAGAGCAAAACTAGGAAGGCATTCAAAATTTGATGCCATTTGGAGTGGCCCATACATGGTCACAAAGTGTAAGGACAACAATGCCTTCCAATTGTCTTCATTGGATGGTGAAGAACTACAGATTCCAGTCAATGGAATCCATCTAAAGCATTGCTACTAAAGGGAAATTCTCCACCTTGTAAATATTAGCTTAGGTTTTCATTCCTCCAAGTGCTTGTGCACATTGTTTTGTTGTAGGTTAGTTTTGCTTTCCCTAAGTGCTTTGGCACAAGCTTTCTTGTTCTTGGAGATGTGTTTGCAGGCCTTGCTCCATCAGGTGATATTCCATCTTCCTCCTTGCAATGTTCTAGTCAGTTGGGGTATTGAGCAGAGAATTAGATGACTCCATGCCTAATGGATTGCTTCAGGCAACTGGTAACTTCATCCAATGAGTGATGACCCCTCTAAGTCACCAAAATTGTTATCCAAAATGTGCCTCCTACTCATTTTGTGGCTAACTCCTTTCATTCTTCCCTCTCTTGTGCCTCAGTCACAAAATTTTTCTTTTCAAGCACTCAAAACTTTTTGGAAATGGTATCATTGGATAGAGCTCTTTCTCAACTTTCCAGAAAGGTAAAGTTTTCCTCCTAACTCCATGTATTTTTGAAGTTATGGCTCGGCGGAGTTTTTGTGGGAAATTTTCCCCTGAAAGGCCTGCAGCCAATGAGATGCCGCCATGTGTCCAGGAAGTGGCGGGGGTCGGAGGAGAACTTGGTTTTTTACCAAGTGTTTTGGCAAAAATTTGTTTTCAAAATTTGAATTTTTGAGGAAAATTTTTTTCCTTGAAACTTCAAATGACGAATCGAGATGTTGCCACGTGTCCAGGGGTGAAATTTGAAAATTTGGGTCAATTTTACATGTTGGCGTAAGGAAAATTCGGGAGAAAATCCGCACGTGCCAATAAAAACATGCCACGTGTCCTATGGCATAGAATGGCGAGCACATGAGAAATTGGGACCTTTTCCCAAAGTGTTGGCATGCTGTTTTGAAATATTTTCCAATTAGAGCCCTCTCGGTAGTAATATGTCGCCACGTGTCCTAGAGTGGCGAAGCGAGCGCTAGATTTGGGAAAATTTCCCAAGGAGAAAAAAAAAGGAAAATTCGTGAAGGGAAGCTCCCCCCCTTATTGCGAGCCAATAGAATCTCGCCACGTGTCTTGGCTAACAACAAAAACTTCGGAGTCAAGCAAGTGAAATTTTAGAAGGTCAAACCCACATCCAATCAGGTTATGACACATGTCCAGTCAAAAATTATCAAAGCGACCTACGGAAAATTCGGAAAAGATGGGCCCGCGTCTAATCAGTAAAGAATGCTACGTGTCCCAAGCTCATCGGCCTCGCATTAGTTTTAAATTTTGGAAAATTTTCCAAAGTGCAAAGTGAAGGAAAATAGAGCAGGATGGGCCCGTGCCCAATCAAAACATGCCATGTGGCACCTGGAAAGGGGTGGAGCATGGGGAAATTTTGGAAAATTTTCCAAATGACCAAAAAGGTGGAAAAATTCAAATTTTTGCCCACACTTGATCTGATTATGTTGCAATCTGTTTTGCCCTAAAATTTCAAATGGACATAACTTTCGATCCGCTCAGTTTTCATGTTCTTTATATCAATGGAAAGCTGGTGAAATTCTCTACAAGATTCAAGGGTCAGTTTTGCATTTTGATGGAGTTTGGAGAGATAAAATCGAAAAATGTCTCTGGCATGTGGTGTGAGCGAAATGACGTTTCAACCATAGTTAGTTTTTAATGAAGAATGGCTCGCATTCTCTCCAAGCATGGTTAAAAATGTCGGGAATGGGTCATAAGGATGCCCATGCTATTTTGAATGTGTTTTGGTCAATGGTTGAACTCCTCCCATGTTTTCCCACATTTCTCTCTCTGGGCTTGTCCTCCTTTGTAAAAGCGATTTGGCTCATTTTCAAAGGTTGAACATTTTTTTGTGTATTGCAGAAGTCCCGTTTCTCACCTTGAAAAGTGATTTTGGTAGAATAATAGACCTTTTCTAAGAACTAAAAATTTATTTTGCCTCTCGGGTTTTGTAATGCAAGTGATTTTGATATTAAAATAACAATACGAGGCCTGTGATTAGTTTTTATCCTCTCATGTGGTGTTGTTTGACTAATTTCTAATACTTCATTACAGCTATCAATTTGTGCATATTGTTTTTGTTGCATTTTATGATGTGTCAATTTGCATCGATAAAAATGCTCACCACTCCTTTGGTGCATCACCTATTAGCATTAGTTTTAGCTTTTTGCATTCTCTATCTTTGTCCCTTTGGAATTTAGAGTAGAAATTAGGAATTTAAACCTCTGCAATTGTGCAAGTGATATATCGATCGAGAGGAGTTGAGGAACCAACCTCTAAACTAGAATTCCTCTTCCATTTTTCAAGTCCCACACTCTGGGAGAGAGATTCAATGTTGTGCAATCACAGGATGCTTGGGATGATCAAACTAGAAACTTGATCAACATCCGGGGGTGATGCTGATTTTTTCAACAATTACGGGGCGAGTCCTTGAGTCATCCCACTCTCGTTATGAGTTGGGTGTATGAGTGCATCATCCCATGGGAGGGGTGTACTAGCTAGTTAAACTTGGATCTCGGGAGTCGTTAGAGTAGTGAGGTGGACGAGGATGATAGTACTCGTGATGCCACATCGATAGCTAGTGGCTTCATTGACTACTTAAGATATGGAGGCCACTCCTTGTCGGAGGCCATGCCGAGCTATGGGGAGAGGAGACACGTACATTGATTGCCTACTCTACTACGATAGTCGGTTAGTAGATAGGATAGAGATGGTGGAGGTCCACCCATTTGATCGAGTCCTCAATAGTTTGGCCTCCCTATATTGTTAAGTGTATGCTTCCTCCAAGGGGCAAGTATACGAGACTATTTGTGAGGCCCGAGGAGGTCTAGAGGAGATCGAGGTTGGACCACGGTTACTCCTGGAGTTGTTATATGGTTAGGTGGGTGGTTCGGGCCCGAGGGGTAGCTAGTGCTCCTCGAGAACATTTACTTTAGATCGAGCTACTCCTACTTTCAGTGGGGGGGAGGATGAGCCTGTTGATGTGGACTCAGACTTTGAGGAGTTCACAGGAGGGGAGATTGAGGAGGAGATGATGGGAGGTGAGGTTAGTGGGATGGCCAAGGAGGATGATAGCGATTCTAAGTGGCATGATACTCAGGATATCTTGAGGGCCGAGAGGGCGGAGGTGAGTGCAGAGAAGGTGACCTTGATCTCAGAGGAGTTGCCTTCTCAGGACTTTGGGGGAGATGATGAGTCCATGGCAGGACGTCATTTCTTTCCGAGATCTGGGGAGGCTCCGCCATTGGTATGCAACGTCGTAAAGGCGCAGATCCTAGAGACCCTACCTGGATGCCTAGAGATCCGAGTGAGTTACTACTCTTTTCTCGACCTTGTTAGTTAGAGATGTTTGGATGATATTTCTTTTTTGTTGTTTCGTTTGTTTTTGACTTGTTTTTGGTGATTTTCTAACTTGTTATTTCCCTTTTTATTTTGATTCACCGGTAGGATGTGTGCCAACACCCTATTGCTTCCTTTGGGGAAGACTCGGGCTCAGCTTATCGAGGACGTCGAGATCCTTTAGCGGTTGGGTGACACACTAATGTGTTTTCCCTATTTGGAAGGCAGCGAGAGTTAGTGACCTCCCTTCATAGTGAGCTAGTTGGATACAAGATTGTTGAGCACCTGATGAGGCGGAGCCATTCTCGTAGTGAGACCACAGCTAGTGGTCATGATCAAAAGCACTCGGTTCATTCAGATCATCGTCGTAGCGGGATCCCCTGGATGCGATCATGCACCCTCGAGGATCCCACAGGGATTGAGGGGTCATTTGGTCTTTTTGTAGTGATTTTGTTGCATGTTTATATGAGTTGTTTTTGTATTTTTTGGGCTCATTGAGCATTTTTACCATGCCTAGTGCATGATGGCATTGTATGTAAAACACGATTCTTATATATATAAATATATCTCTCTTTCTAGATCTTCTTGTATCTAGAGTTTTTGTGGTTTGTTTCTCATGTGTACACTAGATGTTTTTTTGGAATTTTTGCTTTTATATGCTTTTCCGAATGTATGCAATGGATGACAGGTGATAACAAGTGTTTGAACAGAATGTTTCTCTTATTGTTTGTAATGCTGGTATGTGATGATGTAAACATTATAGTATTGAACTTTTGGCTTCTTTGGGTAATGTTCGTTGTTTCTTCTTGTTTTGGAAAAACATGATGAATATGTAGTGATAATGAAATGAACCTGCCCCACTCCTAACTCCACGCAACTAGTAAGATGAAAGGGCTCAACACTCGAGAGTTTGAAAGGGCATAAATTGTATGAGTTTGACTGAATGGAAATGATGAGAGAAAGACAAGGTATTGACATAAACCAATTTTAGACCTACATACTTATTCTTACTCAAAACTACTACATAGTTCAAAAGGCAACTTACTTTCTAATTTATCTAGACTTAGATCCATGGATGGTAATTTGGTTGACAAAATATGGTTTTGAGGATTTGATCTCTTTGGAATTTGGATACTTAATTTCACTTAATACACTTTGCTTTGCATTTTTAAAATACTAAGATTCATTAATTTGCGTGAATGGACCCCCTACGCCTGCCCCATGCTACTAGTAAGAAGTATGGGCTTGTCACCGAAGGTAGGACATAGGTGAGTAAGGGAACTTATTTCCTTTCTCAACCTCACACCACTAGTAAGAGATGCGGGCTCATCACCGAAGGTTGGTGGGGAAAAGAAGTGTGTAAAATAAAATATTCTATTTTGTTTAGTATTTTTTATTTAATTTGGTTTTGACATTTCTGATTTGTGATTTTGGAGTATCCTTGTTTCAAAGAGACATAAGAGGGATAGATGTGACACCAAGAAGCTTCTAAAACAAACCGTAGGTAAGAACAACTTAACCTAGTAGAAAAGAATGAGTATGACCAAGTATACAGGCCTTGGTATGGTTTTTGTCAAGATTTTGTCTTTCGGATTGATGAGATGATTTCAAAACCATTTTGATGATATTATGAAAATTGAAGAGATATGATTTGAATGCTTTTGCCAATATTTTCATAAGCTTGTAATAAATTTCTTAAGAATAAGTTCCTTGACCACAAAATTTACGAAATGAGTGAACAAAATGAAACAATTGAGTGACTAATGCAATGTAGGTAGATATAATATACAAATGGTGATGCTAATGACTTATGCGTAAAATCGTTTAAGATGCAAGGAATTGACAGTTTCATTGAATTCCTCACCTTCTAGTGTACACAAGAGATACACAATGTTTCTATCGTCTTTCATGACTTGGTATGGGCCCAACCACTTGGGCCGGAATTTCCTTCTTTCGCGGTTTTCTTATCAATCTGGATGTCTAGTCTCAAAACTAGATCTCCCTCGTATATTTCTTGTTCGTAGACCTTTTTGTTATATTGCCGGCACATCCATTACATAGGATCTATGTCATTTTTGGCATTTAACCTAGCCTCATAAAGGATTTCCAATTGAGAGAGTGTGCCTCTCTATAGGCTTCTTCTCCCAAGATCCCTTATAATGAGATGTGGAGGCTGGGTATTTCAACCTCAAGCGGGAGAACTATTTTTGCCTTGAATACCAATGAGAAAGGGGTTATTCTTGTTCGTGTTCTTATTGATGTTTGATAGGCCTAAAAGGCTGGGTATAATTTTATATGCCATTCCTATTTGTTCTCCTTAACTATTTTGAGGAGAATGGATTTTAATGTTTTGTTCATTGCTTGACTGTCCATTGGCTTGGGGGTAATAAAGAGAGGTCTGTATGATGGTTTATCTTGAATTTGATTCATAACTCACAAACCTCATCGTTCTTAAAGGATGTGCCATTATCTCGAGATAATGACTTGCGGGACATCATACCCACAAATGATTTGATTCAAAATGAACTTAGTGATTATAGAACTGGCAACGGTGGTAAGAGGCATGGCCTCTACCCATTTAGTAAAATATTCTGTGGCCGTGATTATAAATTTATGGCCATCTATTGATGAGGGAGAGAATTTCCCTATCAAATCTAGGCCCCACGTGGAAAAGGGCCATGGGGTTGCAATTAGTTCAGTTGAGCCCGTGCTAGCATGTGAATCTCATGGGAGAACTCTTGGCATTTATGACATTTGCGCACAAATTCTACTACATCATGTTCCAAAGTGGGCTAGAAATAGCCCATTCGATGTATTTTGCGAGTAGTGGCATGGCCACCGAAGTGGCCTCCACATATCCCACTATGGGATTTGTAAAGAATATTTTTGGATTCTTTTGTGTCAACACATCTTAAAAGCATTCTATCGAAGGCTTTATGGTAGAGCACCTATTCTAAAATAACATATTTAGCAGCTGCTAATGCATAACCGCCTTCTTTGTTGTGATGTGGCACCTTCTGGGTATGTGTGGTCCATGATGAAATTGACGATGTCAGTGTACCAAGGACATATAGAGATGGGGGGCCTGGTTTCGACAAAATATATGCACTCATCGGGAAAGTCTAGATCTACCAGATCACCTCCATCTAATGGATTGTCAGCTAACTAGTCTACAATGATTTGTCCCTTAATAGACTTTTGGTTTACAAATGTTAGTTCAAACTCACCCATTAAGGTTATGAAACGTCCAACCTTTTTAGATAAAGACCCTTGCATGAGGAATGTCTATAAGTGATCTGTCTTTATAATGACCCTTATTTCTTGATTCAACATGTAATGTCTTAAACATTTTGTTGTGAAGACTATGGCAAGGCATTCTCTTTCTGCCTATGTGTAACGTGTTTCATAATTGAGCAACATCCAACTAATGAAATAGACTACACATTCCCATTTATCATTATCTTCCTGAGCCAACATGTAGGCTAGCAAGACATCAATAGCTTGTGAATACAAGATCAAAGGATGATCTAGTCTAGGAGGCATTAGCGTGGGAGGAGACAACAAGAAGCATTTAACTACTTTAAAGGCCTCGTTACATTCTTCTGTCTAATCAATGCTATAATCCTTCTTTAATAAATTATTGATTGGATGAATAGAAAAACTTAAGTCCGGGATGAACCTTTGAATTGCACCGAGTTTCCCAAGAAATGATCTGATACCAGACTCATCTGATGGTGGAATCATTTCAAGAACAACCTAGATTTTGGCTGGATTGACATCAATCCCTCGTGATGATATAATGTAACCTAGAAGCTTGCCTCCTGTCACACCAAATACACATTTCTCTAGATTCAATGTGATGCCATATTTGATCAATCATGAGAGAATGATACAAAGTACTTCTGGGTGATCACAATGCTTCTTGGCCTTGGCCAGCAAGTCATCTATGTAGGATTCCACAATCTTATGAATAAGGTCGTGGAATATGTATGCCATTTCCGTTGGTATGTAGCACCAAGTGTTCTTAAGACAAAATGGCATGATGCGTGTAACAATAAGTTCCCCAAGGAGTTATAAACATGGTCTTGGCTTGATCCTCTTCAAATATTTTGATTTGATTATATCCCGAGAACCCATCCATGAGAGACAAAAGCTCAAATCCAGCTATTGCATCAACAATGATGTCGATGGATGGTAATGGGAAGTCATCTTTGGGACAAGCTTTATTAATGTCCCGGAAGTCTATGCAAATGCGTATCTTCCCATTCTTTTTTAGAATAGGGACGATATTAGATACCCATTGTGAATAGTTGATTGGTTTGATGAATCGACACGGAGAATTTTTATTACTTCTTCTTTCACCATAAGAGCCACTTTTGCTTTCATTGGTCTCGAATTTTTCTTAGTTGGCTTTGCATCTGGTTTGGTGACAAGATTGTGTACCATGATATGTGGTGTAATTCCCATCATTTCTTTGTAATTAAATGTGAAAGCCTTTTGATGTTCCTTGAGGATCTGGGTATGTATTTCTATCTCCTCTAGAGTTAATGAGGATCCCAACTTCAAAATATTTTGTTCTTCCTACGTTCCAATATTTATGTCAATTGTTCCTTGATTAAGTGTTGCCTTCTTCAAATTCGTAGGCTGGAGGTATTTCCAAAATTCTCCATTCTCTACCTCGTAGATTTCAAGATTCTTTTGAGGGGATATTCTATCATGGGATTTCCAAAATAGGAAGAGGAAGATGGGATTAGGGAGAAATCTACTATTTAATGAGCGAGATACATTCTGCATAGGTGTTCGAGATATCCAAGAGTGACCCTATCACCTATCAAAGTCATCTAGTATGGTAGACTCATTTTCACCTCTATATGTGTCAAGATCGGGTTTGTTGGTATTTTACGCACCAATGGTTCAGTACGAAGTGATACCATGAAACTTGTATTTCCAACTCACTGTTTGGAGTGAAACGGGAAGTTGAGGTTGTTATTGAATCAATGAGAAGGTTTTGTTCTCGTGGGATTGCTTTGATTGATATGAAGTCGAATCCCTTGGTTAGATCTAACACCGCCATTTTATAGAGTTGTAAGTGTTCAAATCTAGTTTCATATACCTCAAATACTTGGTTTACAACTAATTGTGAGTCTCCTAGCACTCTAATGTTATCAACGCCCATCCTTTTGGCTATGATGAGGCCAAGGAGGAGGGCTTTGTATTCATCCTCATTCTTCGTACATTCAAATTTTAACTTAAAGGTAAAAGGTAGGATCTTTCCCTCGGGAGAAGTAAAGATCACACCTACCCCAACGCTCAAAATGACATCTAGCTCCATTGAAGTGGAGAGTCCAATATTTTCTTGGAAAAATGGATGTTGGGACATTCTTTGTGTCTACTTCTTTTGCCTCGGTTACTTCTACCATACAAACTTCGTTTGCTGGAAGGGAGCCAATTCCTAGGGTGCATCCCATACCCATGGAATAAAATGGTAGGAGAATAGGTAGATCTTTCTCTAGTAACTCGACAATTTTTGTGGTAGTTCCTAATGATACTGTCTCTATGATGTTAGTCTCATTTTTGAGTGTCGGAATGCCTTCGACTAGATTCATGATTTCTAATTTTGTTGTAGGTATCAACTTTACTTCTGGTTTTGAATTGACTGGTTTGTTAAGTTGATTTTTTAGGAGTTCAAACTCAGAGTGAATGCCTGGTCTCTTCTTCAAATCTGCTAGGTGTATATCGAACGGTTTTGGGTCACCTTGCACCACAAATATTTTCCTAGGTGTAAAAATCTTATTTCCTAGAATAACGTGGAAGGGATTGCCTTCATGCGATGTATCCATGGTCAACCAAGAATCATATTATAGTTGGTTTCCCAATCTATAATATAAAATTCGGTGAGGACTGTCTTGGGTCCTAAGGTGATTGGTAACACTATAGTCCCAATTGAAGTGGCCTTGAGGCTATCATAACCCCTTAGCGTATTTCGTGTTGTGGAATAATTTGTTTCTCCATATCCTAGCTTTTGAAGAAAAGTGAAGGGGACTATGTTAATTGTTGCCCCATCATCAATCATTACACACTTAACATAATTATTATAAACCCATACCTGTAAATGCAAGGCTGGGTCACCTCTATGTGTAATTTCAACGTCTGTTGGCATTTTGCTTATATCAAATATAAACTCAATATCCCTATCTGGCTACCCTGGAGGGTAGACATCAAAGTCTACATGGTTTACTTGTGTTTCAAGAGGAGGAGTGATGTTAATTAGATGACCAAGACCTAGTGCTTCTAAGAGAGCAACCTTGTGGGCGGGAGAGTTTTTTCAACAAATCCAAGAAGGAAATGTGAGAGAAGGTATTTGTTAGGTCATTAATTAGATCATAAGCACCTATGGGTTTTGCTAGTGTTTGTTGAATGTTGTTTGGTTCTAATGGGTAGGTTGGAACTAGTTGAGAAGAATAATCTTATGTTCTTGTTATGGTTTCTACATGTACCTCGATATCTAGCTCTACCAGACCAACTATCTTGGTTTGTGGTTGAGTTCCTAATTGGGGTGCGACTGGTGGATTTAATGAAGTTGAGGCTTCATGATCGTTATTTCCTATCATAACACCCTTATTCATCTTGTTTCTAACTTGTTATTGTTAGAGTGATTTGGGAGAGGATTGTCAAAAATCTTGAGGGGTGCATTTTGAGGGGAAACTACTCCCATATAAGTGTTTGGCATGGGTAATGTAGAATTTTCTAAAAACATATCTATAAAGAGTTGTCTTTGGTCTTTTGGAAAATGTTGCATGAATTTATCGTAGTTGTGGAAAGTCCTAGTATCATGGCCTTGAATCTTGTGGAAACCACAATACAAGTTGGGATTATAGTTTCGAGGTTGTTAGTTTGAAACTGTTGTTGTCCAAAAATATGAATAGGTTAATGGTTGTTAGAGTTAAAATTTTGAGGTTGTTGCCTTTGGTTTTGATTTTGATATCTAGTTGGGTTTTGATTGGACCTTGTGTCTATATTTTCCATTGTTGTTGTTGTTGTCGTGATGGATGATTAAAATCCACATGCGTTGATTGTTAGAGCAAAGTTATTATTTCAGCGATTATTAATGGGTGGTGAAATCTTTACGATGTTTACCCTTTTAACATGTTCCGTGAATCCATCTGTTGTAACCCCGCGGTTTTTGTTAAGGATCTTGGGTCCTTGATTGGTATTCCCAACATTAGGATAAGTCGTAGTGTTTTGATTGGGAGCGATTAATTTCTGTTCATTCCATATGTCTTACGACCGTTGTCTATTACCACTTGATCAATTCAGAGAGCACTCTTGAGTACTTCATCATAAGTCCTTAGTGGGAACTTCTAGACTTCTTCCTTTATCTCTCTGTTGAGAGAATGAAGGAATAAGTCACATAGTTCCATCTGATCCATGTTCGGAGCACTTGCTGATGAGTAGAGGACTGTACACCATCTTTGAATGAAATGAGTAGTAGATTCATTGTGCTCTTGTTTAATATGTAAGAATTCCCTGATCCCTGTTCTTAACAATTTGTTTATGTCAAAAGCTTTGATAAATTAACACAAGTTGTTTGAACGAGTGTATCGGCAGCTTGGTATTCTATAATACCAATCAAGGGCAATACCCTCTAAGGTTTAGGGAATATCTTAGCAATAACCACATCCTAAGGGAGCAATTCTCGAATGAATGTGGTATAGGCCTTGATATGTGCATTTGGATCTCCCTCCCCCTTGAATTTAGGCAAATTGAGAAGAGTTCTTGGAAGCATGACACTTTGTATGTGTTGGTTTGAAAATCTGTCTCTTGGGCAGATCTATGGATAAATGAGCCAACAGTGTGCAGGGCATAGCCCCTCTTTGAGTCAGCAAAGTGAAACTGGTTTATTGCTATTCTACCAGCAGGAATCTATGTAAGTCTCACAATATTCTGCCTTCGGGGTTTGGGATCTCATCCCAGTAGGGGTGTTTCCAACTACGAAAAGAAAGGAATGAAAGAGAGGATGAAGAAAGATCAGTCGAAGGAAGAAAAGAAATGAATTCCAAAGCAGAAAGGTCAGAGGGTTTATGTTTTGGGATTGGTAGTAAACAGAGCCAAACCTACTTGCATAAACGAATAAAGCAATACTGATGAATAAATGACAAAAAAGTAGAGATAGATCCAACAAAATAAACGCATAGATCTGACATAAGAAAGATCAGATGCCCATAACACACATATTCAACACAAAGTCTTAATATTTGTATTAATATTTTCTTCTATTACAAAAGTACAAAGCCTTTTCTTCCCACTTCTATTTTTCATCTAAAAAATATCCACCCCTTGAATACAACAAGTATTCAAGTATATATAGAAGGAGAGAAGAAAAGAAGACAAAAGCAAACCAACCACTAATTACAAAACTAAAAATATATCTTACAAAGGAAACCAAAGTATTTGTTGACTTTTTGACAACTTTGTGGATGACATCATCCCATGGTGCAACATGGATGATGTCATCATTTATGTCAACAAACTTTAGATATTTACAATGAGAAAGTCGGAAGAAGGAAACTATTCGTTGTCATCCATGGTGAAAGGGGGTATCTATTTTCTTTGCTCGGTCGACGTGAGATGTGGAACTAGGCACGGTATTCCATGAATTTTCTAATCATGGGTTGAAGTTGATCACAGGAAGGATCCTTGTGTCGATCGCTTGATAGCTTCGCAAGTCTCCCGCTCGTATGAGCTTTTACGGGAGTTTGGAATAATCATTCTCTGCCTCTATCAGGTACCCATGAAGTCGCGACAAGCCAACAGGTTGTTGATGGATTCGGCGTCGAACGTGACCTCTGGTCCCAGCCCCTGTGAAACGATCTCCTTGAAGATCTGAATAGTTTCCTCAACCTTTCTTAAGGTGAAAGAAGAAGTGAGCAAGCCTGGAGACATTCTTAGGACAATCTGCTCCATTTGATGCATTGCATCCAGGGCTTCCTCCTTTACTTTGTCGATCTTCTCGGGATGAACTCCGGTGATCAACTTTGATAATCCAGAGTAGAAAGGATTTTGTTGAGGGCTCAGGGTGTCCAAAGCGCCGAACTTGACCGAGATCTTCAAGCTGAATAGTCAAGCATTTTCTAAAAGGTCTCATGCTTTACATCTGGCATGATCCGGCTCTTCGAAGATGGGTCTGCTATATCACTTGGAGTTCTCTGTTCGTCCGATTGATATTCTGATATAACCCGGTGAACTTAGCGATTACTCCCTCGCTTTCCTTGAGGATTTGGCTCCTCCAGGTGAAACTGCCATGCCCTGCTCACCGATTTTGGCATATTCATTAATTTTATCTTGGCTCAGAGGCTCAGGAGTTTTGGCGGCAGTTGTAGGAGGCGCACTGCCCATTTTCTGCAAGGCGTGGAGAAGATGTTTATTTTGCTCCTTTAACAGCCTTTTCTCTTCCTTTGCTTCCTGGAGATTTTTGCAAAGGCGTCAACTGCAGATAGGGCCTCTCCTTGAAGGCTTTTTGAAGATGTCCCCATTGTGACTTGAGTCACTGTGTAATCTATCGAAGACAGATCCTTTTTATCCTTTAAAGGATTGGGGTATGCAATCTCCATTACTCTCTCCCCTGATGCACTCTGAGAGAAGCGGGTTATAGGCTTTTGCTTCTTGGCCCCTTTTGATGGGATGATGAAGAAGTCCATCGGTGCGATGGGAACTTTCCTCTTTTGTTGACTCAGGTGCTGGGAGATCCAGGCTGGACTTATGGGAGAAGGACCAAAATAGAAAAGGGAGCAGCTGCAGTAGTAGAAGGAAAAAACGTGGAGACACTTGGAGGCGGCATTGAGAGGGAAGCCGAGAAAGTGCTCACGGGAGGAAGGGATCTTTGCGGGGAGGTAGACATAGGAATGGAAGGGAGGCGAGAGATGAGGAAGAAATGGTGGGGGAAGCTCCGCGAGAGAAGAGAAGATGGATGATGAAGAAGGAGGGAACAGTAGAAGATGGGGAGAGGACACGACCAAAGGAATGGTCGCTTGGGTCACTTGAGGAGGAAGGAGGAGAAGGAGAAGGGACGAAAGGGACCTCAATAGTTCTGATCGTGTGAACATCACGAGTGGATGTGCCTTTCGGACATCTTCATTGCTTCTTCTTTCTAAGCTTTCGGGATTACAACCCGTTCTTGTGAAGCGGAAGGAGGACTTTCAGGAGCTTCCTCTTGATCTTGGGTGGAGCTTGACTCACCCTCTTTGCCTTTCCCCTTTCCCTTTGGTAGTTTTTTTCACAGGAAGGTGCGTTGCCCAATGGAGATGTGGTGAAATCAACTCCGAGGTAAATGAGACCATTCATTACGCACCATGCTCTGTTCTTCGTAGAGTTTCCTTGACCCTTTCTTCTATGAGTGCAGAGGTGCTTTGTTCTGTCAATCACGAGAAAGGCCAATCATCCCCATTTGTGTCAAAATATACGATCAACTTCTTGATCGGTAGTTTGATAACCTTTTGGGACGATGGCCACACCGTACTGGATGATTTCATCCAAAGCCAAGTGGGAATGGTCTTTCCTCCTGAGCTCGACCTCATGATATAGGTCGATATAAATATCCTCGATCTGTGGGATGTGGATCGGATCGAGTTTGGCCCTAGGCAGACAATTCCTTGGGTCAAAATTGGGCCTTCTTTGGGAAGTTATGCTTTAGATTTAGCGGCTCCATTTACTCAAACATATCCTTCGCTTTATGGTGAGAGAGACAAGTATACACCTTGCTGTGAGGGGAAAAGAGTTCCACCCTTCTTTCTCTTGAGACACTTTTCGTGGTAGGTGATAAGTTGTCTTGGCAGCTCAACGAGATCAACTTGGGGCCGGCATATCTCGGTGGTTTGGTTGGTTCCCCTAAGAAGTTAACTACCCTCGATAAGTGAAGGTGGGGAATTGAGTGAACAAGGCCCCCATTTCTCTGGCTGCGACGATGCTCTTGGTCAATATCGTGAGTCATGTTCGGCCTCAAAAGGCAGATGATGTCGTAGAAGAAGGCATCATTGATCTTTGTAAACTAGGGGATGTTATTTTCCAGCTTCAGTTCTGGATAGTATTCATATATTTTAACTTGGGGCCAAACCCCACACCGCATCAAAGCTAGATAATCCCTTTCTGAGGCCATGGCATAAACTACGTAGGAGTTCATATAGAACCTCCCCGTTGTGGTAAGTTGTTGGAGCTGCTTAGATATGGTGCTGCTTATGATCTCCGCCCACTCAAAGCGTTGATCTGGCACATTTTTGTTCATCGTCTCTAAGTATCTCAGCATCCACTTGTGAAAGTAGTGGGCATCAGGAAGCCCAAATACTCTGCTCAGGAACGTAATTGTATCATTGAGTTCCTCTGAAAAGTCACTGCGATGAATGACTTGTGGCCATCGGGTCACCACCTTTTTGTTCTTCGGGTATACTTCATTCATCAACTGCATACACTTGATCCTCATTATTGTCCCAAGCCTTGATGCAATCTTCTGGCTTACGACCACGAAGTGCGGTGGTGAGGAATGCCAAGCATTATTTCGAAGTGTCGGGCAGTGAGGTTGATTATGACCTCCCTTCTCATTATGAACACATCTTGTGTCTTTGTTGTAGCAACGGGATACTACCATCATGAACTCATTGTTCACGGCACTAACTAGGATCCCTCCAGGTAAAATGTACACCCTTTGCCCATCGGTTTTCCATCCATGGACTTCTGTGACCTTAGGGTTACGGCCCGAAATCCTCCATATCAATGTGACCAAGTTCTGAGTCTCTGATATCTAGGTCACACTCTGCCTGGGATTCGGGCATCCTGACCCTCTGATATTTATACTTCATTTCTTCCTCTGTGAGCTTGGCTTTGCCCTTAGATTTGGTAGGTCTCTTGCTTGATGTTGACATATGTAACTCTGAACTTAGTTGCTGATCTGCAAGAAGAAGAAGTGAAACCCAACGCAAGAAAGTCATATTAGTTGTTTGATCTTCCATTAAAGTGTTAACAGAAGAAAGAGTTAGTGATTTTAAGGCCTCGGGCGGGCACATGGATATTGCGAGTTACGGGGCTAAATAATATGGCACACAAAAAGGGATGTTGCGAGGGATAAATCAGCGCCAAAGGCGCGCGGGCACATGAATACTACAGGTTGCATTTTTTTGTTGCAAGCAGATGTGCCTGCACCATATGTATGCATTTTATAACGGGTGCTGATATTTTCATGTTACAGGTACAAGATGCGCCAAAAGGCACACGAGTTTAATGCGTGTAACATCATTTTTTCATGTGCCACAGGGGAACTTGGTGCGGCGCATGGAAGGTCTGCATGACATGATGTTGTTGTAATAATGGATGCGCCTGCGCCATTATGATTTCGTACTTGGCGCAAATAAAGTTGGTGTTACATGGATGCGAGTGCACCCGATAGGCGCAAGTTTGATAATGCTACACATGAGTTTGGTGCGCCAAGAGGGTGCAGGGAAAGTGGGTGCAACAAGCAAGGGAAGTGCACCTTGAGGGCGCAAGCTGTTTTTTATGCAACAGGCATGGTGGATGCGCCATTGGCGCGACTGTATATCATGTTGCAGGGGTGGCGGATGCGCCAAAAGAGGAAAAAATACAGTCTTATTTTTAAGCCTTGATTCTTTTCTCTGAGGGGTTTACATGCGTTTAAGCTTCTTTTGCAGGGTTCCTTGGGTGATGAAGAAGCTAAAACAAAGAGTTTCAAGCAATTTCTTTCCAAGACAGAGTCCTCTTTACCAGCAGATCTGGAAAGAGGGGGAAGTGCATGGGGAAGGATAGAAAAAACAGCAAGGGGGAGGGTTCCATGGTTTCACAGATTTATTTAATCTAATCCTCACAAACAAGCAGCCAAAAACCAAAATACAAAACACAAGAGCAACAGGGACCTCTTACCAGGAATATATAATGTGAGAGGTGTGAAACTGGGTCCACGACGTGATTCGATAACGACAGGCGCGGCGCGATAGTGCGAGAGGAAGAGAATAATCACGTGTTTTTTAGTAGATGAAAATGAAAATGACAGGGCAGATGCGCCTATATATAGGCAAGGTGGTAATAAATGTGCCAACCACTTTTTCAAGTGGCGCGCCAAAACACCTGTCGACAATGCGGGAAGGATGCCCTTTGGCGCATCAAAACACCTACCAACACGAAGTTATGTGCGCCTTTGGCGCACAAAAGTGTTGTCAACATGGAAATACGTGTGCCCTTGGCGCACCAAAACATGGCGCAACAAAAGTATTGTTGACATGAAGGCGCATGCGCCTTGGCGCATGCAAGAAAGGCGCAACATAGTGAGGCACACCAAAGGTGTGTCGACACGTCAAACCATGCACCAAAAGGATTTAAAGGGGGTGCATGAACACTTTATGTTGCATAGACATTATGTGCGCCTGACCAAAAAAGACCAAAAATGGCTAAGTTCGGAAAACTAGATTTCCCGGGAAGGGATTTTGCAACGTTCCGAACGTAAGGAGTCCCTGACGAGGGAATGGAACAAAATTTTGGTAGGGTTATCTGTAAAATTTCCCTTGCCAATTTTACGGGATAACAGCTGGCTCTTTCTGGGGACTATCTCTGAGTGAACCTCAGGGGTAGAGAATCCCAGATCTCACATGCCTATCCATTGGGTAACAGAGTCAAAAACAAGGGAGACCGGAAAGGGAAGCACACAACCAACAAAAGCAAACACACGACAAAAACAAACACACAAGCGAAGTAAAGCTATACAAAAAGAGAAGCAAGCTCTACTTCTGAAGATTTTCGAGATGTTTTGCCACTATAGGGAAGCGGGAGCTCAGTTCCATCCAGATATGAGAGATAGAAACTATTCTCTCCATTGAGCTGCTTGATCTTGAAAGGCCCTCTCCACAGGGAATCAAACTTTCCGTGCATGCCCTTTGGCTCTCTTCGTTTGTCCCACAAAAGGATGAGGTCTCCCACCTGGAAATTTCTTTGCTTAGCTTTTTATCAAACAATATTTTGACCTGATTCTGATGTTCGGTGATCTTGTCGACCACCCTTACTCTCTTTTCTTCGAGCTCTGCTAGATACATGATCCTTTTTTCAAGGGAATTTTGGAAAGTCTCATCTTTGATTGCCCATGCCAAGCGCAGAGCAGGGAGTTCAGCGGAAATGGGAAGCTCGACATCGGTGCCATATAACACTTGAAAAGGTGACATACTGAGAGATCTCTTGGGAGTAATGTGGTCTACCCACAAAGCATCGTATAAGGACTTGTGCCACGTTCGTTGATTCTCATCCACTAGCTTTCGTATAATGGTTACTAAGTTTTTGTTCTTGGATTACGCACGACCATTTCCACAGGGTAATAATCTAAGGCATGAGCCAAAGTTATTCGTATTCATAGCAAAAACCAACAACTTCTCGTGAGGAGAAGTTGGAAGCGTTATCGACAACAATCTTGTTTGGAGCATGAACTTGACACATGATATTTTCTTTGATGAAACTATAAACAACCTCGGAAGTGGCATGTTTGGCGGTATGGCTTCCACCCACTTGGTGAAGTAATCTAATTTGTTAGGACATAACTATATGTATGCACTCGATTGGGGATTGAGTGCGCCAATAAAATCAATTCCCCACTTTGCTTGAATGGTTCGTCGATGATACGGCCGGCTGAGGGAAAAAGCAGCCAACTTGGGCTTGTCGACGAAGCTGGCAGGCAAGGCTCACACTTTTCCACCTAGGTAGTTGTATCTTGGAAAAGCGTCGGCCAATAGTACCGCTGGATGATCTTGTGTGCCATCACGGAAGAGGAGAAATGGCCCCCGCAGGCTGAATTATGAAAACTTTCGAGTAACTTCACTGTTGTGGCTTGTCAACACATCACAAGAAGATGCCATCTATCCCGCGTTTGTATAAACCGTCATCCCAGATGACATATTTGGCTGCTCTGAGCTTTATAGCATGCTTCTCCTTTGTAGTTAGGTGAGCTGGGCATTCGCCGTAGGTGAGGAAGAAAGCAATATCGGAATACCACTCATCGTTGGTTGCGACAAATAGGACCATAGGTAGTGAATCGAGTCTCTCCAGCTGACTTTGTGCTCCATTGGTGCAATTATCTTTCCCTCTGGAAACCTTCGACCCTCGGTTTTCGGCCATAAGTTGACATAAGCCTTTGCCTCTTACCAGCTTGGTTGGTTTTATATCTAGATCATACTCCTGACCTTTGTAATCAATTTCCTCACAAGCTTCCTAACTCTGTTGAGTTAAAATTGACTTAAGCTGCGTGTCGGGGACCAGCACCTTTATATGAGAATTTAAAATGTAATACCTAAAGTTTTTATTTGCTTTTTGACAATGGCGAAGGCATGCTTTTCAAGCCCGAGACATTTTTAATTCGTGAGGCTTGAGGGGAGAGCTCATAAACGCAATTGGGGATTCAACATTCTCAGAATTCTTTTGCATCAAGATGGCAGATATAGTATGCTCAGATGCATAGCTATACATGATGAAATCCTTGGAGAAATCGGGACATATCAGGACTGGTGCGTGAGTGACAGAAGCTTTTATTTCTTCGAATGACCTCTTCCCTTCTTCGCTCCATTGGAAATTTGGTGACCCTTTCATCATGTCTAATATATGACGAGTCTTTTCAGCAAAGTTGGGAACAAAGCGCCTGAGAAAATTCACCTTTTCGAAGAAAGAGTGGATGCCGGTCTTGCTTGTAGGCAAAGTAAGGCTCTGAATAGCCTTAACTCTTTACTATCTATCTTCGTTCCTTCTTTGCTAACAACATGTCCTAGCAACTTTCCTTCTGTGACTCCAAAAATAGACTTTTTTTGGGTTCAGGGAAATCCCATGCTCTCGGCATCTAGCCAATACTTGCTCCAAATGATCACAATGATCATTTCGTTGTTTAGAGAACACAGTTAAGTCATCCAGATAAACCACAATGACCTTCCCCATCATACCTTTGAATGCAAGGTCCATGGCCCGCTGAAAAGTGGCGCCAGCATTGGTCAGGCCAAAAGGCATCCTGCTGTAGGAAAACGTGCCCCAAGGGGTAGTGAATGTTGTTTTAAATTGGTCTTCAGGTGAGACTTCAATCTGATTGTAGCCTGAAAAACCATCAAGCATGGACAGCATTTCTGATCCAGTTACTGCTTGTAGAACTTGATCCATTATAGGAAGCGGGTAGTTGTCCTTTAAGGATGCCTGATTCAGGTTTCGAAAATCTACACATATGCGTATTTCACCATTTTCTTGCTGCACTGGCACAATGTTTGCCACCCAAGTACTGTGATGGATAGGAAAAATGATTCTCGCATCTAACATTTTTGAATTTCAGCCTGGATAGTACCTGAGATCTTAGGGTTATAATGCCTCTACTTCTGGTGAAAGGGTTTGACGTCCTCTTTCAATGGGATGTCATGTTGGACGTCCTTTGGCTTAAAAGACTTTAGATCGGTGTAGGACCATGCCAATACATCCATGTATTTCTTCAGCAGTTTGACAAACTTCCACTTCTCTTCAGGTGTGCAACATTTTCCGATGTTCACAAACTGCGGATGGATGTTCTACCAACCTAAATTAACCGGTTCGGTTTACGGGAGGAGCCGATATCATCTTGTCTTTTTTCTTTTTACAAAATGGTCATGCCTATCGAACAACCGCTCTAAAGAAACCAGGCCCTTGAATTTTATTTCCTTTGAGCTGACATATGCCGTCGTTCCCTTCGGATTCATCGTCTTGACCGGTGACTGATTCACGGCACGTAGAAGTGGATCCTTCAAAGTGAAGTTCCTTAAAATTTTCCGCCTTTTCTAGAAAGGAAATGAGTTGATTATCATCGTTGAATACTTGCCAATGTTGAGAATTGTCCGGCACGCTTGGGTGGAAAACCACCTCAATGGTGTATTTGTCTATTTTCAAACCTGGGTGAGGGAGCATGAGGGAAGCTGAAACGGCCAAGGAATCGGCCATGTCATTCTGAGCTCTTGGAATGGATTCTATTGAAAAAGCATCAAATTCTTCGATGTTGTCCCACACCGCGTTGTGGTAATGCCTGAGCCTCTCATTCTTCACTTGATATATCCTTTTAACTTGATTCACGACTAGCTCTACATCTCCTTGTACTTTCATTTTTGATCCCTCTTTCCTTTGTGGCTTGCATGCCAAGTAGCGGGATTCATACTCAACGATATTATTTGTGTTGAAAAACTGCAACTTGAAAGAGAGGAATAATCTCCCCTTCGGGAGATATTAGCACGGCTCCGGTGCCACATCCACTAGTCGAGCAACTACCATCAAACTGCAAAGTCTAGATCTTGTTAAGATCCTCTTCTTGGACGAGAACCACCATTTTGTCAGACTCGGTAGACAAGAAATAGTTCCCCATTCCTGATGATTCAAAAATAATTTGGGCTTTGGGGTCCTCAGAGTTGGTAACCAAGTACTTCTTTTGTGATTTTGGCTCCAATGTCTGCATTACACCTTTGACGGGGATTCTAGCCTTGGACCAGTCCATATGAATCTCCCCACCAACTTCACTACAAAAACTTCTTCCCAACAAAATTCCATAGAGCTTTTGGAATGTCGGAAACAAGGGATGGTCATCTTTACTCTTTTCTCTAGGAACGCATGCGTGAAATGTGAACTCTGGCGTCTTTGATCGACCAATCGGTGGAACCTGCTTGGTTTCCAGGAATAACATCGCCAAAGGCTTGGTAAGGGTGAGGCCCAAAGCATGGGTGACTTTGGCGGCATGACGTTATCAGAAGCTCCAGAATCAATTATGCAGTTACTTAACTTGTGGCCATTGATTAGGAGGGAGAGGTAGAAAGGTTCTATCTTGCCTGATGCAGAAGTCAAGCAACATTTATGTGGGATGCAGGAGGAGTGGAAAGGATTCCTTTTAGGGAGATCTAGGGAGATATGACAGCTTGACTTTGAATATACTTGGTCAACCTTACAAGTTGTTCGGGGTTTGACTGAAGATACTCGGCTTCAGACATTTGGATCTTAGTCTTTTTAGCATGATCTATGATGTCAAACATGGCCAAGGGTTGCATTGGTGAAGGAATGAGTCCCTCACTTCACGATGGTAGGGTAGGATTACTGGTCTTCATGGAAATAGAAGAAGGTTGATTTGGAGGAGAGATGGGGAAAATATTTCTTTGTAAAAGACTTAACAGGGGGTTGAGTAGGAAGAGGATTACCTCTTTTAGCAATGGTTGGAGGTGTGTTTGACACGGCCTTCTCTTTCCACACATTGGCAGCGACCTCTGCTTCTTTTCCTTGCGAGCGGGTAAAAACAACATATGATTGTCCACTTGCATACCCTTGTGTACCCTCTTCTTCGTCGATTCTTCCTCGTCAAATTCCATATACCCGATAGTAGAGTCATCAGTCGGTTCACCGACATCTTGATCATCTTCACCTTGAGATGAAGGTTCTTCGTAATTTTGCTCCTCTTCTTCGATTTCGACTAAAGCGTTGACCAGAGGAGCCTCAAGCGCCAACCGTGGAGTAGTTGCAAGCAAGCGACCTTTGAGGAACATTGTTGGAAATGAAATTCCTCCGTGGGATATCCCGGTATGAGGAACTGGGGGAAGCTTGGGCTAACTGCTTCTTTAATGCGAGTAAGTCATTTGCCATCTTTTGAAATGCGGATCAGACGAAGTAGCGGGAGAAGGGCCCAAAGATTTAGGCTTGGATGATTCCCTTTTTAATTCACCAGATATTAGCAAATTATCTTCAATTCGGATGGCAGCGGCCTGGGCGAGAATCAAGGTAGCTACTTGTTCTTGCAGGAGTAAGAAACTTACTTTTGAGCTCATAGCGTTCACGAAGAAACACTTCTGATTTTCCGGTGTTGGAAGCATGGCAACAGGCACACGGTTGATTAATGCATTGAACCTAGCGATAAAATCACGCATGGTCTCATTGGCCTCCTTTTTTAGGTGAGTGATCTGTGATAACAATGCAAACGCATCTTCCAAAGGCTTGTACCTGTCTTCAAAAGCATCCCGCAAGGTGGCCCAACTGGTAATAGATCCGGCCGGCAAATGCTGAAACCATTCTGCTGCGGGCCCTTGTAAAGTTTCTAGAAAAAGGTGAACCGACACATCTTCATGGGTCACATCCAGGATACTGCATGACATGATGAATGCAGATATGTGTGAATCTATGCTTTGGTTTCCGCTCCCATCAAATTTGGGAAAATTCTTTTGGTTTCCATGTGGGAGCGCGTGAACAGGATGCGGCAAGGCCAGGGGACCCATAGCATTTCCCCATGGTACTGCCATCTGGACGGGTGGAAAAAGAACACGGGCTGAAATATAGTTCCGCTTTGAGCGGCGAGCACTACTGAGGGATGTGGAGGCTCCTTGTGAAAACCGGTTCTTTCGTGGAGGTGAGGCGCTTCTGGTTGACCGATCAGCTGAACTTAGTGATGAAAAGCATGCGCTGGTGTTATATTGAAGTTATGCCTTTGAAGCAGATCAAAAGTAGGATTGACTTCTCCACGAGCTCTCCTGCTACGAGTAAATGGTTCACCTGCCAGTGTACCTTCCCGATCTGCAATATGGTGAGTAGATTTAAAAACTCTTTTTGGTTGTACTTGCTGATTTTCTGATTTTTTTGACAAAAATCAGCAGCATGTACTTTTCTGAATATTTAATTTTATCCTCTTCTGAAAACCGATTGCGGTTTAATGACAAAGAACAACTGAGGATAAAATGATGGTGAAGCTTAGTAAGCTGATTTTCAGATCTAGAGTTGACTTTTCAAAGAGTTTGAAAATTTTGGTAAACTGTCAAAAACTCAGATCTACGGAAAAATATAGATTTTTATAAAAGTCAGCGAACTAAAGATCTCCAACTAGGCCAGATCTATGGATCTCAGAAGAAAATTTTCAATTTGGATCACTTTTGCAAAAAAATTAGATTTTGAACAAAAGTTAAAATTTGCAAACAGGTAGTGATTTTTCGACTTTTCCTGATTTTCTATCATACCACCATCATAGATCTGATAGATCTGTTCGATCCCCAGTAGAGTCGCCAAAAACTTTTGGTTTGAAAATCTGTCTCTTGGGCAGATCTATGGATAAACGAGCCAACAGTGTGCAGGGCATAGCCCCTCTTTGAGTCAGCAAAGAGGAACTGGTTTATTGCTATTCTACCAGCGGGAATGCATGCGAAGTCTCACAATATTTTGCCTTCGGGGGTTTGGGATCTCATCCCAGTAGGGGTGTTTCCAACTAGGAAAAGAAAGGAATGAAAGAGAGGATGAAGAAAGATCAGGTCAAAGGGAGAAAAGAAATGAATTCCAAAGCAGAAAGGTCAAAGGGTTTATGTTTTGGGATTGGTAGTAAACAGAGCCAAACCTACTTGCATAAACGAATAAAGCAATACTGATGAATAAATGACAAAAAAGTAGAGATAGATCCAACAGAATAAATGCATAGATCTGACATAAGAAAGATCAGATGCCCATAACACACATATTCAGCACAAAGTCTTAATATTTGTATTAATATTTTCTTCTATTACAAAAAGTACAAAGCCTTTTCTTCCCACTTCTATTTTTCATCTAAAAAATATCCACCTCTTGAATACAACAAGTATTCAAGTATATATAGAAGGAGAGAAGAAAAGAAGACAAAAGCAAACCAACCACTTAATTACAAAAATATCTTACAAAGGAATCCAAAGTTATTTGTTGACTTTTTGACAACTTTGTGGATGACATCATCCCATGGTGCAACATGGATGATGTCATCATTTGTGTCAACAAACTTTAGATATTTACAAGGAGAAAGTTGGGAAGAAGGAAACTATTCATCGTCGTCCCGCGGCTGAAAGGGGGTATCCTATTTTTGCTGCTCGGGCGACGAGATGTGGAACTGGGCACGGTATTCCATGAATTTGCTAATCATGGGTTGAAGTTGATCCTAGGAAGGATCCTTGTGTCGATCGCTGATAGCTTCGCAAGTCTCCCGCTTGTCTATGAGCTTTTCTGGGAGTTTGGAATAATCATTCTCTGCCTCTATCAGGTACCCAATGAAGTCGCGACAAGCCAGTAGGTTGTTGATGGATTCGGCGTCGAACGTGACCTCTGGTCCCAGCCCCTGTGAAACAATCTCCTTGAAGATCTGAATAGTTTCCTCAACCTTTCTTAAGGTGAAAGAAGGAGTGAGCAAGCCTGGAGACATTCTTAGGACAATCTGCTCCATTTGATGCATTGCATCCAGGGCTTCCTCTTTTACTTTGTCGATCTTCTCTAGGACGAACTCCAGTGATCAACAGATAATCCAGTAGAAAGGATTTTGTTGAGGGCTCTGGGGTGTCCAAAGATGCCGAACTTGACTAGATCTTTGACTGAATAGTTGAGCATTTTTGAAAGGTCTCGTGTTGCATCCTGGCATGATCCAGCTCTTCGGAGATGGGTCCTGCTATCGCCTGGAGTTCTCTGTTCGTCTGATTGATATTCTGATATAACCCGGTGAACTTAGCGATTACTCCCTCACTTTCCTTGAGGATTTGGCTCCTCCAGGTGGAAACTGCCATGCCCTGCTCACCGATTTTGGCATATTCATTAATTTTATCCTGGCTCAGAGGCTCAGGAGTTTCGGCGGATAGTTGTAGGAGGCGCACTTTGCCCATTTTCTGCAAGGCGTGGAGAAGATGTTTATTTTGCTCCTTTAGCAGCCTTTTCTCTTCCTTTGCTTCCTGGAGATTTTTGCAAAGGGCGTCAACTACAGATAGGGCCTCTCCTTGTAGGCTTTCTGAAGATGTCCCCATTGTGACTTGAGTCACTATGTAATCTGTCGAAGATAGATCCTTTTTATCCTTTAAAGGATTGGGGTATGCAATCTCCATTACTCTCTCCCCTGATGCACTCTGAGAGAAGCGGGTTATAGGCTTTTGCTTCTTGGCCCCTTTTGATGGGATGACGGAGAAGTCCATCGGTGCGATGGGAACTTTCCTCTTTTGTTGACTCAGGTGCTGGGAGATCCAGGCTGGACTTATGGGAGAAGGACCAGAAATAGAAAAGGGAGCAGCTGCAGTAGTAGAAGGAAAATACGTGGAGACACTTGGAGGTGGCATTGAGAGGGAAGCCGAGGAAGTGCTCACGGGAGGAAGGGATACTGCAGGGGAGGTAGACATAGGAATGGAAGGGAGCTGAGAGATGAGGGAAGAAATGGTGGGGGACAGCTCCATGAGAGAAGAGAAGATGGATGATGAAGAAGGGGGAACAGTAGAAGATGGGGGAGAGGACACGACCAAAGGAATGGTCACTTGGGTCACTTGAGGAGGGGAAGGAGGAGAAGGAGAAGGGACAGAAGGGACCTCAATAGTTATAGTCGTGGCAACATCCTGAGTGGATGTGCCTATCGGAACATCTTCCGCTGCTTCTTCTTCTAAGCTTTCCGGGATTACAACCCGTTCTTGTGAAGCGGAAGGAGGACTTTCAGGAGCTTCCTCTTGGGTGGAGCTTGACTCACCCTCTTTGCCTTTCCCCTTGCCCTTTGGTAGTTGTTTTTCCGGGAAGGTGCGTTGCCCAATGGAGATGTGGTGAAATCAACTCTGAGGTAAATGAGACCATTCATTCTGCACCAATGCTCTGTTCTTCTTGAGTTTCCTTGACCCTTTCTTCTATGGTGCGAGGTGCTTTGTTCCTGTCAATCACAGCGAAAGGCCAATCATCCCCATTTGTGTCAAGATATACCTGATCAACTTCTTGATCAGCAGTTTGATAACCTTTTGGGATGATGGCCACACCGTACTGGATGATTTCGGCCAAGGCCAAGCGGGAATGATCCTTCCTCCTGAGCTCGACCTCATGATATAGGTCGATATAAATATCCTCGATCTGAGGGATGTGGATCGGATCGAGTTTGGCCCTAGGGAGACAATTCCTTGGGTCGAAATTGGGCCTTGCTGGGAAGTTATGCTTTAGATTTAGCAGCTCCAGTTCTACAAACATATCCTTCACTTTATGGTGAGAGAGACAAGTATACACCTTTGCTGAGGGGGAAAGGAGTTCCACCCTTCTTTCTCTTGAGACACTTTTCATGGTAGGTGATAAGTTGTCTTGACAGCTCTAACAGGATCAACTTGGGGCCGGCATATCTCGCGTTTGGTTGGTTCCCCAGAAGTTGGCGCCCTCGAGATAAGTGAAGGTGGGGAATTGAGTGAACAAGGCCCCCCATTTCTCTGTAGCTGCGATGATGCTCTTGGTCGTATGACCGTGAGTCATGTTCGGCCTCAAAAGGCAGATGATGTCGTAGAAGAAGGCATCGTTGATCTTTGTAAACTAGGGATGTTATTTTCGGCTTGATTCTGGATAGTATTCATATATTTTAACTTGGGGCCAAACCCCACACTGCATCAAAGTTGGATAATCCCTTTCTGAGGCCGCGGCATAAACTACGTAGGAGTTCATATAGAACCTCCCCATTGTGGTAAGTTGTTGGAGCTGCTCAGATATGGTGCTGCTTATGATCTCTGCCCACTCAAAGCGTTGATCTGGCACATTTTGTTCATCGTCTCTAAGTATCTCAGCATCCATTTGTGAAAGTAGTGGGCATCAGGAAGCCCAAATACTCTTCTCGAGAACGTGGTGTATCACCGTTCCTCGAAAATTCAACTGCGATGAATGACTTGTGGCCATCGGTCACCACCTTTTTGTTCTTCAGGTATACTTCATTCATCAACTGCATACATTGATCCTCATTATCGTCCCAAGCCTTGATGCAATCTTCCTGGCTTACGGCCATGAAGTGCTGGTGGTGAGGAATGCCGAGCATTATTTCGAAGTGTCGGGCAGTGAGGTTGATTATGACCTCGCCCTTCTCATTATGAACACATCTTGTGTCTTTGTTGTAGCAGCGGGCTACTACCATCATGAACTCATTGTTCACGGCACTAACTGGGATCCCTCCAGCAAAATGCAACCCACTGCCCATCAGTTTGTCCATCCATGGACTTCTGTGACCTTCCGGGTTCTGGCCCAGAAATCCTCCATATCAATGTGACCAAGTTCTGAGTCTCTGATATCCAGGTCACACTCTGCACTTGGGATTCGGGCATCCTAACCCTCTGATATTTATACTTCATTTCTTCCTCTATGAGCTTGGCTTTGCCCTTAGATTTGGTAGGTCTCTTGCTTGATGTTGACATATGTAACTCTGAACTTAGTTGCTGATCTGCAAGAAGAAGAAGTGAAACCCAATGCAAGAAAGTCATATTAGTTGTTTGATCTTCCATTAAAGCGTTAACAGAAGAAAGAGTTAGTGATTTTAAGGCCTCAGGGCACAGGGCACATGAATATTAGGGTTACAGGGCTAAATAATATGGCGCACAAAAAGGGATGTTGCGAGGATAAATCGGTGCGAAGGGCGCACGGGCGCATGAATCTGCGGGTTGCATTTTTGTTGTTGCAAGCAGAAGTGCGCCTGCGCCATATGTATGCATTTTATAATAGGCGCTGATATTTTCATGTTACATGCAGATGTACAGGATGCACCAAAGGGCATAGGTTTAATGCGTGTAACATCATTTTTTCATGCGCCACAGGGGAACTTGGCGCGGCGCATGGAAGGTCTGCATAACATGATGTTGTTGTAATAATGGATGCGCTGCACATGCTATGATTTATTTTGTACTTGGCACAAATAAAGTTGGTGTTGCATGGATGCAAGGTGCGCCAATGGCGCAAGTTTTAACAATGCTACACATGAGTTTGGTGCGCCAATAGGGCGCAGGAAAGCGGGTGCAACAAGCAAGGGAAGTGCACCTTGAGGGCGCAGTTGTTCTTTATGCAACAGGCATGGTGGATGCGCCATTGGTGCGACTGTATATCATGTTGCAGGGGTGGCGGATGCGCCAAAAGAGGAAACAATACAGTCTTATTTTTAAGCCTTGATTCCTTCTCTGAGGGGTTTACATGCTTTTAAGCTTCTTTTGCAGGGTTCTTGGGTGATGAAGAAGCTAAAACAAAGAGTTTCAAGCAATTTCTTTACAAGATAGTCCTCTTTACTAGCAGATCTGGAAAGAGGGGAAGTGCATGGGGAAGGATAGAAAAAAAAAGCAAGAGGGGAGGGTTCCATGGTTCATAGATTTATTTAATCTAATCCTCACAAACAAGCAGACCAAAAACCAAAATACAAAACACAAGAGCAGCAGGGACCTCTTACCGAGGAATATATAATGTGAGAGGTGTGGCTGGGTCCACGACGTGATTCGATAATGATAGGCAGCGGCGCAGAGTACGAGAGGAAGAGAATAATCACGTGTTTTTAAGTGATGAAAATGCCGGGGCGAGATGCGCCTATATATAGGCAAGGTGGTAATAAATGCGCCAACCACTTTTTCAAGTGGCACGCCAAAACGCCTGTCGACAATGGGAAGGATGCACCCTTTGGCGCATCAAAACACCTGCCAACATGAAGTTATGTGTGCCTTTGGCACACAAAAGTGTTGTCACACGAAATACATGCGCCCTTGGTGCACCAAACACTGTGCGCAACAAAGTATTGTTGACATGAAGGCGCATGTGCCTTGGCGCATGCAAGAAAGGCGCAACATAGTGAGGCACACCAAAAGGTGTGTCGACACGTCAAACCGTGCGCCAAAGGATTTAAAGGGGGCGCATGAACACTTTATGTTGCATAGACATTATGTGCGCCCACCAAAAAAGACCAAAAATGGCTAAGTTCGGAAAACCAGATTTCTGGGAAGGGATTTTGCAGCGTTAGAGCGTAAGGAGTCCCGACGAGGGAATGGAACAAAATTTTGGTAGGGTTGGGAGAAGAGAACATGTCTCCCTGTGGTGATTTTGAATACATGTTTAGATAGGGAGGAACATTGCTCTGATATGGGTTGTTTGGTATTAAACGGGGGGTATCATACTTTCAACCGGAGCAGTGTTTGAAAATGTGGTTCTTCTTTGGTGTTTACTTTGGGTAGTTATACGATTGTTGAGGAGGCATGCCTAACGTGCCTATTCTTATGAGGAGGTCAATTTGACTAGGATAATGCAGAGGGTTGGGAGTTCTCGCTTGCCCCAAATATGAAGTTTGATTTGCTTGAGCAAGTTCTAGTCCTCTGACCCTCTCGACCAAAGTTGAGATGACCTCAATTGGTGATGGCCCAGTGTTTCACCTTGATGGCTGTTGTGGTACTCTTTGAGGTTGCAGAGGGGTATGGTATCCTGCTATCAATTGTTCATTACTCTGCCAAGCTTCACCAAGAGTATTTTCCATAGGTGGAGGAATGGGGGTGTTTTCTTGAAGCGGGGTGTCGGGTTGTGTTTGCAAACTTCCTAGAGATGGATACATGTTTTGGAAGTGTTTCTCATTTCTAGCGTAGCGCGCTAAGTACTCCTCATCCAACAATGGGAGTGGATTTGACCCTACTGATTTGTGGTCTAAATAAAACCCGAGGAGATGAAATGGATTCTCCAGTAAACGTCATATTGTTAGAGCCTGAGGGCTCTGGTTGTTGTGTTTGTGTAAGCTGATCCAGCTCCTCAATTGAAATGAAGAACTAGAGCTAGTTCTTTGAGGAGGAGTTTGTGATGACAAGTAGTTGCTTGAATAGTTGTTAGCCCATGTGGAAAGCGAGGGTGACGATTGTCTATTTGTTTGACCATAATATGCTTCGAGACCTGAGAGAGGTCTTCCATATGCGTCGTATCTCGACATATTCGGGGTTATATAAATACCTGCAGAATAATGGGAAGGAGCGAAGATGGATGAAATAAATGAAAATCAGAAGGTTGCGTGTTCATTTCACGTTGGGTTCACCAATTTTGTATGATAGAAAAGTGACATGTGAGCATGAGAATCTACAAGTAGCCTTTCTTCGTACCCGACCTCTCTCGAGGTCGTGCCGAGAATAGCTTGATGGAAATGAAATATATGTGGGTGTAGACAAATTAGTTGGGCAATCTTATATCCTCAACACGCAATAATGGGATCTGTGAGTCTAAGGCAAAGAAAGCTCTCCTAACCTAAATTGGTGTAATGGATCGTTCAAATATAATAGCTTCTCGGAGGCTCCAATCAATGTCGAGCTCTCCGATATCCTATCTATTGGTTGTTGGATGCATGGAAAGTGACCTATAGGTGCTTCATGTATATTTCCAGACAAGGTCATGAAAATGGTAGTGAGAGGTGTAGTGGATTTGTAGGAGACTATGGGTGGTTTTCTGGTCTAGCCCAGAAAATATTAGCTTGACTGGCTTCTATGCTTAATGTAGAAAATTATGTTATGATATCTAGTGGAAGTGGTGAGGATCTAAATACCAACATATGTAAATCGGTGTCAAAGTTTAGCGATTACCGGGCTCGTTGGGTTGTGGGACACAGGGGATCACAACCATGAGTTCGTGGTTCTTGTGGACCTGTTATGGTCATGTGAAGAATCAATCTCTTCTTCCAACTATCCAATAGTCATAAGCTTTTTCAGCTTCTATGTTTAATACTAGGAGTTGTGCGATCTTCTCAAAAAATACCTTACGGGTGTTACGCGAACTTGTATATGTAAGCTTTGTGTATATGTCAATGAGAAGGTCTCCTACATTTGGGTTTAATGGAACTAATGAATCACAACCAAATATTTTCTCTCTTCGGGTCTTGTATGGTCATGCGGATATACTATCAAGGCAATATATAGTTGGGTTGACTTGACCAGAAATGCGTATGCTTTGTCGTCTTCAATATTCAATTCTCTCAATTGTTCACTAACTGCTTGTGGGTTTATTGTCGTTTGAAAGACATGAATTCTAAGACCTTGATCTATATCATTAATGTTGTGAAGAGATTTGGTTGAGGTATTACCGGTTCGAATACGTAATCCCTGGGCTCTCTGGGTCCCATAATTTTCATGCAAGAGATAATCAGACTTTAACTGAAATAAGTAAACTAATTATGAAAATAAATCTACACTATGCTTATATTCTCTTTTTTTTTATTTTTAAGGATGTGAATTTGAACAAAATTTAAAGAGCAGCTATTCTAATATATTCAGATAACGAACAATTAATCTAATAACAAAATTAAAACAAGCAAGGTAGCCTAATGTAGCTATTTATCTGTACATTTGTGAATTTATCCTAGATATTAAATAACTAAGTAATTTAATTGAAAGACTCTCAATCTTACCTCAGAAGTGAGGAATAAATCACAACTTCTTAGAAGTTATCATTCCCCATGACTTCCCTAGTAATACCGAAATCAAGCTTAAGCGAAATAAAATCATTTGCTATTCTATTGGATATATTGTAGCTACTGACTTTGACAATTCAAATGCTGGAGTTTACGAGCAATGGCAAATCCAGTTGTATTATGACTTGTCCCCTCAATGTGATCTCTTCATTCCTTCGTGTTCTCATGAATCCAAAAAGTGGAAATAAGGACAGGTGGTAGCGGGAAGATGTTCGAACAATGACAGCTTGGACGTAAAGCTGAACATAATGCAAGTAGGAGAAGGATAGTGCAAGAGAACAAAGCTTGACTATGTGATTCCTAGCGGGATTGTTACAGGGATACAATACAAGCACACCAAAATCTCTAAGATCTATGCTTCTTGTGACAAAAAAACAACCTATAATTCTAAGTAGAATCAAGATTCAAATGGACATAATCTAGAACCAGAACTGTGGAGCCTTGAACTGAGAGGCTGAAAGCTTTACGAAATCTAAACTTATTGAGACTTATTGAAGAACTTTCAAAACACACTGAATAATAATTCATAGAAGGAGAGGGCCATTTGCTTGTAAACAAGCTTGGTATTTATAGAACTTTGATTTACTGGAGGGTAAGTTTGAATTGAACTCTTTTTATTATAAACAAAGAAGCATTACTATTTACCAAAGGCCAAAACTTAAATGCAAGCAAGAGTGGTTGAGAAATGTAAGCACCACTTGATTTTTTATGTTGACGAAAGTGTCGAAAGTTCTCAGGAAAACACGTACGGGACCGCCACCTTTGTCTGGTGGTGGTTATGGGACCGTCGCCTAGGCAGGCGATGGTCCTATAACTAATCACAAAAATGCAAGGAAAAGGGGGGTTTAGAATGAAGCATGCAAAGGTTGGATAAGGAATTTTAGGATGTAAATGTATACTCGGTGAACTTTTTTGGATTACGAACACCATGCGAAGAGATCCTAATCATCATTAGGGTTTCTATAACCTCTTTACGGTAGTAAGATACATACGATTTTGGGTACATATAGTTCTCTTTTCAATTTACCAAACATGATTAAATCATCCTCAACACCGATAACCAAATATTGATCGGCATCCGAGTTGCGAGGTTAGCTCTCCTTAGTAAATAGCTTACTTGAATGGCCCAACCGAGCATTGAGGAAGAAGCATTTTTGGATTTGATCTATAGGATGAGTGTTCTGTGGAATTTTATGAATGAGCTTGTTGAATTTGGCCACAAATTCTCTCATGGGCTCATGTGGTTCCTTCTTGATATGAGAAATTTGAGCCAAGAGAGCATGCACATCTTCAACAGGTTTGAAACGTTGCTCAAATTGAGTTGTCAAGGTGGTCCAATCAATAATTGACCCAACAAGAAGATGATAGAACCAATCAACAACATTATCCTACAATGTTTCTACAAAGATCTTGATAGAAACGTCTTCATGCTCAATCCCAAGAATCCCACATGCAACGCTGAAGGCTGCAATGTGTTCATCTGGGTGTACCTTCCCATCACCTCAGAATTTAGGAAAACCTTTCCTACTACTCCTGGGTAACTCATGCAATGGTTGAGGAAGAGCAAGAGGCCCAATCCATTGTCCCTAAGTAGAGGTGTTGCCATCTGTGGGAAGATTGTTTGAAGGGGAACTGAAACAACAAGTATCAGAGCAAGGAGATTAGGGTTGAGTTGTTTTGGAGGAATTTTATTCTTGGAATTTATGTCTTTAATAGGAGGTGTGCTTACAGAATGAGTTCCTATGTTCCTTTTTCTTTGGAAGAGAGAAATTTTTGTTGCTCTAGAAGTTGAAAATGAGAATCTTTAACCCCGAGATTTCTTCCCATGTGTATATCGTAGAGTCACCAGATCAAAAATGATCTTGAAGTTGTTCTTTTGAAAGGGATAATTTGAAATGAAATCCCCAATAGAGTCACCAAAAACTATTGGGTTTTAAAATGGTACTTTAACAAAACCATAATCAGGGGACAACAAGTCCCTCCTCTTTATGGGAGAGGTTCCCTTATTGAAAGCAAGCAACAAAGCTTATATAAAAATGTACAACTTTCATCTTAAGGTTGGAACCTCGACATCTTGAAATGATTTTATACCAAAATAGATTATCAATACAAACAAATGGAAGAACTGAAGAAAGGAAAGAGCATAATATAACAATACTTTTAGGAAATATAGATAGCAGAGTATAACCCTATACGTACTGAGCAAGAGTGATACAGAACAAAATCATTCACATTCACAACATAAGATATCATTCCATAGACACAAAGTTCTAGAAATCATATCAATAAGAACACAAAGTTTCTTATCATAGAAGATAAATGATCCACGAATTTTAGGTAAGCAAGAAGGGACAATGGAGGAAGATAGAGAAAAGGGGAAAATCCTTCTGTATTGATTTACTTTTGATTATAATTACACTTCAAAAGTATCAGAGTCCAACATTTGCAATGAGCCAAGATCTTACATTTATAGATGAAGAAAAAGAAGAGAAGAAGAGAAGGAAGAAAATCTAATTTGGAAGCTCAACCACCAACCATTAATGCCCCTACAAATCCACCTATAATATTTCAAATCTATTTCTGCATGTCTTTAGCGTGTCAAGAAGGAAGGATGGAAGATCGGATCAAATCTAATGTAGTTGAAGCGACCAATGACATATTAATGACACGAAAGACTTTTTCCATTTTTTACCCATCAAAGCTTATTGAAAATAATATTTTTATATTTCCATGGCATAAAGGAGGTTGAGATATTTCCAATGGTACCAAATTTGTTGAATTTTGAGCACTTTGGATCAAAATTTATACCCATTTGAATATGTGAATCAAATCCATACAAAAATGGCGAAAATGCAGTCTTTTACAAAACGGATCCACGGGCCCGAAATTCACTTTTGCACCTTTTATGAAAAACACAAAATTATTAAATCTTCTTACATACCCTATAAGCCCACAACTTCACTTTTGATATAGGTATGACACGTGGCTTCACTCGAAGTGGAAACGGAGTCACGACTCACTTTATAATTTTACTTCTTTTGGAAACAAAGCTAAATTTCCAAAAGTGCTCTGACGATCTACCTTCCCACTTTGACTTTTGACACGGGCTTAACATTTGACTTTTTCCCTTTTGGAAACAAAACCAAAAATTTCCAAAGTGCCCCGATGACTCGTCTTCTACTCTTTGAATTTTGACACAAGCTTAACATTTGACTTTTTCCCTTTTGGAAACAAAACCAAAAATTTCCAAAGTGCCCCGACAACCCATCTTCCCACTTTGACCTGAAACATGGCCACATGTCCCTTTGTGGGCATATTCTATATTTTTGTGTTTTAACTAAGTCCCTCTGTTTGGCGAAGGATTTATGTCTAACCCGGACACAGTGGAGGCTTCCCGCTCATTTGGAGACTCTGTTTGGACCTGACCTTCGGAGGTGTGTTGATTGGACACATGGAGAGCTAGCACACGTTTGGGATATACTTTTGGATTCACCCTCCCTGAAAGAGCACCGAAGGGACACGTGGGGCTTTCCACTTGTTCTCCTTTCCTTACCCAATTCAATGACATTTTTCCCCTTTTGAATTTTGTTGGACCCTAGACATGTGGAGAGTTGGTGCTTGTTTGCGGAGCTGCCTTTGGATTCGACCCTTGAAGGTGTGCCGATGAGACACGTGGCATCATCCGGCCTTAGACTTTTCAACGATTGATTTAAATTTTTGAGGCTCTTACCACGTGGAGGGTTGGCTCATTTGATGTTTGTCCCTTAGGTATCACTTCTAAATTTGTGTCGATGAGGCACGTGGAGGCTTCCACCGACCCTCTTATACTTAGTCAATTAAATGGTCGACTCTGTCCCTTTTCTAGACCTTGGACATGTGGAGGGTTGGCACAGTTTGGGGTCTCTCTTTGGGCTATGCCTTTTGAATTTACGTCGATGAGGCAATGTGGCACCTTCCGCAGTCCATTTCTTTTCCCAAGTCGACTTGCATGTGAAGTCTGAAAACTTTGAGCCCTTTCTTCAATCTTCTCCTATGTGCTCTGATCTCCTTTGACATCGTTGGCCTCCTTCGCCAACCCTGCCCCTTCATTGTTGGATTTGGAATGTGGGCTCGCATGACTGAACCGCCTTCCGATTTTCTTTTGTGCGGGTCGTGTTTGATCAATTTTTTCGGGGGGCAAAATTGGGATAATAAGCACCAACTCACAAATTTTCGAAACTTGACTTAAAAAATGAGGGGAATTTTGAGGGTGAATACATTATATAAGATGCAAATCAAAGCATGGTGTAAAATATAAAGGAATGAGGTGCACCCTTTTTATAGTTTTCCTTTTGGGAGAAACTTGTATTTTGGTGCATGTGGGACTAAAATCCCCAAATTAGATTAGAATTTCTAATCATGATTAGGCCTTACTAATCATAATTAGTGAATTACCAAGTGATTAAGAGGTGTGAAGCCTTAATCAACCACTTAGGGTCAACTAGGAGGCTAGGATAAGCTTTTGAATCTTGTTGAGATGTTGTGGAGGTGAATGGGGTGATTTTGAGTGGTTGGAAGAGGGGTTTGAGTCAATACTAGGGTATATTGATCAAATCAAGGGCAAAATAGGCTTAATTAGCTAATAAATGCTAATTGTCTATTTTGAAGAGGATTTTGACTTATGATTCACCATAAAGTGGCATCCTGAATGTGAAAGGGGTTACATAATCAAAAAAATGTTGTTAATTGGCTAAAGTGGTAAGAAACGTTAGTTAATTAGTAAATATCACTAATTATAATGGAATTGGAAAGAATGAGAGTGATTTATGTGCATTTTGGAAATAAGATTGCAAAAGTGGAATTTAGGTGTCTACATGCATAGTCATTGGTTGTAATCATCATACATTCTAGTAGCATTGTTACCTATGACACACTCTTGTGCTTATGTTCACTCTTGACTATTGAGGGATTAATACTACACTAAACTCCACACACTACACTATAGGCATTACACATTACATTTTATCATACATTACGTGCCATACATTTAGCCTACAACATTTCACTCATTAAACGATCACCATTCTACATACCATCATGCGACATTAATAGGCTAGTGGCATACACTTTAGGCTAAATTGTCACATATTCTATCATCTTATAGTGGTACACACCTTTGGTTAGATCATCACTCCTTTTTTTCATTTTTTTAGTGATATAAACATAGGGCTAAATCATCACTCATCCAATCATCTTTTAGTGACATACGCTTTAGGCTAAATCGTCACCTAATCTATCATCTTATAGTGGTATACACCTTAGATTACATCACCACTCCTTACTATTGCATCTGGTAGTGATATACACTTTGGGGATAAATCATCACTCCACATTCTACTTCATCGTGGTATACACTTAGGATATAAGGTCCACACACATATTTTCTACATGTCGCATATCATCACCACTACACATATACACATTTCATCACAACGCGCTAGACAAACAACACACACTACTCGATCATTTCCTGATGACACACTCTCGTTTACGGTTCATTCTTGATCACTAGGGGAAAAAATGAACCTCACTATATACATTTCCATCCACTCGGGGGGCATGTGGCTCTATCATTCCATTTTGCATTCCATTCCATCCATCCACAACATACTGCATATTATGGTTGCTTATATTCTTTCTTACTTTTGCTTGTTCATGGTCACTTTATTACACATGCTAGTTTGATTACTTGTATGTCATTTATCTATATCATACACACATGCGCGTTCACACATTCTTCTAGTTGTGATCACAGATACATGTCTCTTACACACAACATGGATGCTCACCTTCTACCCTTACTATATTGGTCGCTAGGGGCATCCACATTCATCTCTTCTAGGTGTTATTGTTTCATTTCATACTTAGCACTTTACATTACTTGCTTATACATGTTTTTGACATACTAGTTATCTTTCTAACATGTTAATGGGTGCTTCATGTGCAACATTTGTTATGTAGGGATATTGGTTTCCATACTTGTTTTTTACATTGTTTGTTATTATCTTCCATTTTTTAATATTGTTTTGGGCCTTTCCATATGTTTGGTTTGCACACTATTTTTCTTGTTTGTGGCCATGATGTCCTTACGTGTCTTGTGACATCATGAGTGATGTCCCATGTTTGAAACCCACTTTTTGTGGCATACTTGTCTTCTTACATATGTTTTACATTGCTTGGTAGCTTTTAGAGCTTGCGTAGATTATACATTGTTTTCATATACATATGTTTACACTTGTCTTTGGCTATCCTTCTTGTTTTTGTGTGCATTGGTTTTACAAGCATTTTCAGATATGTGCATTTGGTGTGAGTATCATTAGTGATGTCACAAAAAGGGGGCATCATTTGGGGGTTTACATACTAATAGAGATTCCTTCTACAGTGGGTTCTCTTACCATACACATTGGATTTTGTACATGTGTCCCATTTAAGTAATTATAGGCTTATTATAATGGGTGTGCCTCCCTACACTACTTCAGCCAGTGGCATCATATTGCCCAAAAAACTAGGACATTACAAAGATCTCTACACATACGTTTTAACGAAGCGGTTAGAGCTTGGAGCACACATATCAGTTCTTCCAAACACTTCTTCATCCATGTTTTACATTTATACACATCTTTCTCGACATGGATTTGTACATGTCCCATTTACATTACATTTCTATTCACATTTCCATTTACACTTTGTCCGTTTACACTTACTTTTGTCTTTTACATAGCATTTTTACATTTACACATACATATTTGACTACATTTTTTCTCCTTGAAGACACATGTATGAGAAACTACCCATCAAATGGGGGCACACTACACACAACAACAACATTTTGTGACACACACACATGTTGTACACACACACACACACACACACACATGTTTTTCCCTAGGTTCACTCTCATCACTTTTTATTTATGCATTTATCATCTATATTTTCCATGCTCCTCCATTCTTTTTCCATTCCATGCTTTTTTAGTCCTTCGATGTGCTTCTTCATTACTCTACTACGGCATCGGTATGCATCTACCATCTACTTTATGTTATCGAGCTTTCCACTCACCAACATAAAGTGGGGGAAAAATTTAGTCACAAAATCATGCACTTTAGACATTTATTTATCCCAGTCTCATACTACTATTTAGAAGGTTCTCAAGGGAAGAAAGTACTAATTAACCCCCATCCTTTTGGCCATTTTATTTATTTTATTTCATATTATGTGACTTATTGAACCTATTTACCCAGTCATTTTTGAAGATCACGTGTCGTCTTAGCCCTAACTGGGGTGCCCATGGGCACCCTGGTCTCTTTTCCACTTTCCTACCATTTTTGGGTCTTTTCTAGCCATTTTTCATTCTTATATTTCTTGTGGTCTACCTTTTTGGGGTTAATTACGAAATTAGACAAAGACAACCCTATAAATATAAAGTTATGAGACCATAATGAGGGACCTAGCATCACTATCTACTATCAATCCATCTAGAGTTGCATCCATCTACCGCATTAACATCCACATAGCTTCATCATCAAGGCACAAGCTAGGACATATGAATCACACTTCATAGGGAGAGGGATTCTATTCTATTCTATCCCATGCACATATACTATTATATTTTCTACATTTAGTTATTTCTCGATACTTTAAAATTACACAGCACAAGAGCACCTAGGGCATGAAATGCACACACACACACAAAACTACATCCGGGTCTGAAATATAGTGCAACACTTAGTTACTAAGCCCATTATTGTGGCTTGAGGTCATTCGACCCATTCATTCTACATCTTTCTTTTTCTAGGTTTTTAATGCTTCATTCTAGTCTCTTGTAGGTTATTTCTTCCTCTTAGAATATTCAAAGCACTCGGTGTAGTACGAGAAAAATAGTGCGACAAAGAAAACAAAGCTTCATATCACCTTCCACCATGAAGACCATTTTCGTACATCTTTTCCATACCATGGCACCCAGAATTCATACGAGCACCCATGGGTGCCCCCACCCAATCTCAGGTGCCCCAAACCAATGACATCATCGATTCTATCATTTCCATCATTGCGATATAGTCGGTCCTACTTTCTAATTTTCGTGCACCACTACGACACAATCCGACAATCACTAGTTATTAATTGAGTTCTTTTCTTTCCCTTCTTTCACATTAGGATTTGGATTACATTAGTTTTCTTCATTTATTTAATTTACATGTTATCTTAGTACATTTATTTGTTTTGTTTATATGTCCTCCTAGATTAAATTAACTATTTTGCACTACTTATGGTATAGTCGATTTTAGTTAATCATTTTTGTGAACATGATCCTTATTTCTTTCACACTTCTAGGTTCTTCCTTATTAATTTTTCATTCTAGTGTTTACTCTCCTTTTTCCATGTCTCACTCTCATGAGTTCACTAAAACTCATCTTAAGGCCATCAATGATCATCTTGTTGAGCATCCCCGAGATCTAGATTTACTTTTACATGTTTCTCATTAGGAAGCTACTAACTTGGTAGAACTCACTACTTTTCCAGCCATACCCACTTATGTTGCCACTCAACCACCTACTTCTACTCTTCCTCCTATTTCTAATATGTCTTTTTTTCCCTACTCCTACCAACCACTTCACACCACCTCTAGTTTCTCATATACGAAAGGCCTCGTCTGTTGGCAACCAAGACTTAACTTCTCTTTATCATGACCTTCAAGCTCAAATTCATAAGTTACAATAGGCCACCTCCCATGCATCACCCTCCTTGATTCAAGTTTTTATTACATACTCCATTCACACCTACCATCTCTAATTATCTACTTCCTCCTAGCTTTTTCACCCCTAAGATGTCCACTTTTAATGGGCATGGTGACCCACAAGAACACCTCAGAGCATTTCATGTCGCTTGTCTCAACTTTGTTGATAATCATATACTTTTAGTTAAGATCTTTCCTCATAGTCTCCATGATTATGCGATGCGTCGGTTCTATGAATTACCTATTCACTCGATCACTTCATTCACACACTTAACTGATGCATTTCTTACTCATTTCTCCATCAATATTGGCTCTAAGATCTCCTATGCCCAGTTGGCACAACTAGAGCAAGGTCCAAATGAACATCTAGCTAACTAAGTTTTAAGATACTTATGCTTCACTAAAATGACAAATGTACTTGTTGACTCTGAACTTCAGAATTATTTATTCAAAGTTTGTTTCCACCTCTATAGGAAAGTGTCCTCTTTGAGACCTCTCCTTCATTCGAAATTTTTCATACTCTTAAACTCCATGAGACCAAACTCCTCTCCATAGGAAATCTCAAGTATCAAGAACAAACCTCGTCTTCCACTCTTTTTCCTAACAAGGTGCCATTCAAACCCTCTACAACTAAACCAACAAAAGCTAAAATCATTGTCAACGTCATCACTCCTACTAAGGAGGTTTAATCATAGAAACTCGGCGTATGTTTAACAAATTTTAATGGATCTCGCATCTTATATTGAAACAAATTCTCAGAGAAATCTTATTACTCTTCCCCCTCCCCTCGAGCTAGATCCATTACGACCAAAAATAGAAAATACAATGAAAACTTTCACTATGATTATCATCAATGTGTGAGACATTCTCGAAATAGATGCTTCAAGCTCGAAAATCATTCATGATCTAATTAATAACAAAAAATTAGAGTTCCCGAGTCTCCTCATCCTACCCCAAACAATGGAAAGGGTAAACTCAAACTCTTTAACAATGAATCTCAACAATGTAACAAAAGGTAATAGACTCTTTTGCTAATCATGTGTACCATGTAGTATCACCTCCTGATCGGGAGCTTTGGACTTCTTAGTGGTAATATTGAAGCTTCTCCACCACTCATTTCTTTCTATAATGTCAATTATCATGCTAAGTTTACATCTAATCATTTACATATCGATGCATCTATTTTCTCAACCTCCATTAGTAATACTAAGGTTGACCCATCCCGATCCATTAGAGCCTTCTCCATGTCACTTCTTAGGCTATTGGGTATCCCCATCACAAATTGTCTACCCTTTCAAAATCCTTTTTGCGGTATTTAGTTACATATCACGGTCAAATCCTCTTACTATGCTCGTGCCTTTCCTCATTGGGAACACAAGAGGGATGTGACATGCTCCTTGGTCTAAATTGGATTTGTCATTCACAATCTATCATTTCTATGAACCACTTGTGGATCAAGTTCATTTATAACAATCAAGCCATTTCTATTGATGGCATCCCTCTTTCTACTCCATGGTCTTCATCCTCTCACACATTAAACTAGCATTACATACTTATTCCACCCCATAGAATTCTATGTCGCCCAAAGTGTAATCTACCCTTGCTCACCTATGTGAGCATTGACCACATGACCACATCGTTCCACTAGTCCCATACATAGGTATAGGCCTATTTTGTTGATAGTTACTACATCGTGGCATAGATCACCACCTCGGTTTATTCCATGCGGATCTTCTTCACCTTCGCATTCCACATCATGTAGATCTCCATCACCAACACATTTTTGATGCCACAACCTTCTTTATATATTCATCCTACACATGCCCATAAACTTCATTCACCCATACATCGTATGCCAACTATACCACCGCTATTAGAGCATGGTCATACACTTTCCTCCCATGCATCCAATGGAGAACCTACATCCTTCACCATCATCGGATAGCTCATTCATTCACACACACTTGGGGGGCATAACACTTCACATTTCCCCCCCACTTCGTTTTGGCATCATTACTACATTTGTACACAGTCATTGGTCATAATCATCATACATTACGGTAGTATCGTTACCTCGATGACACAATCTTGTGCTTTGGTTCACACTTGGATGTTGAGGGATTAATATTTGGTTCACACTTGGTTGTTGAGGGATTAATACTACACTGAACTCCACACACTACACTATAGGCATTACACATTACATTTTATCATACATTATGTGTCATACATTTATCCTACAACATTTTGACATTTGCACATATACACATATTATATCATCCTAGTCCTCATCACATAGGAGTCTAGCATTACACTACTAGTCTATATACATACATTCTACATTACACTTTACACATTCTACACTTATTATATTACATTCTACACATAGCATATTTACATAATCCACTCATCACATGGTCACCTTGCATTGTTTTCTACATGCTACACTCACTACCCGATGACGCACTTTAGTTCATCGGTCCATACTCAATTGCCGAGGGTTTACAAATCAAATGGACCTTACACTCATCACGTGATCACCATTCCACATTCCATCATGTGACATTGATAGGCTAGTGACATACGCTTTAGGCTAAATCGTCACATATTCTATCATCTTGTAGTGGTATACACCTTAGGTTAGATCACCACTCCCTTTTGTCATTTTTGTAGTGATATACGCTTAGGGCTAAATCATCACTCATCTAATCATCTTTTAGTGACATACACTTTAGGCTAAATCATCACCTAATCTATCATCTTATAGTGGTATACACCTTAGGTTACATCACCACTCCTTACTATTGCATATGGTAGTTATATACGCTTAGGGATAAATCATCACTCCACATTCTACTTCATCATGGTATATGCTTAGGCTATAAGGTCCATGCACATCTTTTCTACATGTCACATATCATCACCACTACACATATACACATTTCATCACAGCGTGCTAGACAAACAACACACACTACTCGATCATTTCCCGATGACGTACGCTCGTTTAGGGTTCATTCTTGATTCTGAGGGGAAAACAAAATAAACCTCACTACATACACTTCCAACCACTCAGGGGGCATATGACTCCTATCATTCCATTTTGCATTCCATTCCATCCATCCACAACATACTGCATATTATGGTTTCTTATATTCTTGCTTACTTTTGCTTGTTCATGGTCACTTTATTACACATGCTAGTTTGATTACTTGTATGTCATTTATCTATATCATACACACATGTGCATTCATGCCTTCTTCTATTTGTGATCATAGATATAGGTCTCTTACATGTAACATGGATACTCGCCTTCTACCCTTACTATACTGGTCATTGGGGCATCCACATTCGTCTCTTCCAGTGTTATTGTTTCATTTCATACTTAGCACTTTACATTACTTGCTTATACACATTTTTGACATACTAGTTATCTTTCTAACATACTAATGGGTGCTCCATGTGCAACATTTTTTATGTGGGGATATAGGTTTCCATACTTAATTTTTACATTATCTATTATTATCTTCCATTTTTTTATTGTTTGCAGACCTTTCCATATGTTTGGTTTGCACACTTGTTTTCTTGTTTGCGTTCATGAAAGCATGACGGCCTTACGTGTCTTATGAAATCGTGAGTGATGTCCCATGTTTGCAACCCACTTTGTGCGTCCTACTTATCTTCTTGCGTGTTTACTACATTACTTTGTAGATTTTACTTTATTTTTCTAGTTATATTGCATATGTATGTGTGTGTGTATACATATATATATATATATATATATATATATATATATATATATATATATATATATATATATATATATGCATGTTTATACTTGTCTTTGGCTAGCCTTCTTGTTTTTGTGTGCTTTGGTTTTTACCAAGCACTTTCCCACATATATGCAGTTGGTCCTCTTTTAGGGCCGCATGTCTCTATCGTGACATTGTATGCACCTCCAAAGAGTGGGGGCATCATTTGGGGTTTACATACTAACACAAAGATTCTACACCAATTCGGTTCAATTATATATAACGAGTGGGTTCAGACTAGTCTACAGAATCCCATACACAATGGATTTTATAGGACATGGTGTCCTTAGCATTCTGGAAAGTAGTTACAGGCTTGGAGATTACAATGGGTGTGCCTCCCTACACTACTTTGGCCAGTGGCGTCGGATTTCTCAAAAAACCAAGACATTACAGAGATCTCTACACACACATTTCAAAAAGAAGGATTAGAGCTTACGAGGACACAAAACATTTCCTCCCTATACTTCTTTAGCCAGGGTGGCGTGAGATAGCCCAAAAAATTACAAGTATAGGATATCCTTCTACACTCTTTCTTGACATGGATCAAGTGCACATGTTCCATTTACATTTACATTTCTATTCACATTTCCATTTACAATTTTTGTCTTTTACACTTACATGCATATTTTATACAACGTTTTTATATTTACATACATACATATTTGACTACTTCATAGTTTTCTCATTGTAGGTCTATCTGTATGAGAAACAAGAAGTCAAATTGGGGGCAACAACACAATAATAACAACAACATTTCGTGACAGCACACATGTTGTACTAACCATCAAGTATACTACACATTACGAATGCTACACACACATGTTTCACCCTAGTTTCACTCTCATCACTTTTTCTTTACACATTTATCATCTATATTTTCCACACTCCATCTCTTTTTTTCATTCCACGCTTTGTCTAGTCCTTCGAGTGTGCCTTCTTCATCACTCTACAACGAATCAGGTATGCATCTCTATCTACTTTATGTTACCAAGCTTTCCGCTCACCAACATAAAGTGGGGGAAAATGTAGTCACAAAATCATGCACTTTAGACATTTATTTATCTCGGTCTCATACTACTATTTAGAAGGTTCTCAAGGGAAGAAAGTACTAATTAACCCCCATCCTTTTGGCCATTTTATTTATTTTATTTCATATTATGCAACCTATTGCACCTATTTACCCAGTCATTTCCAAAGATCCCACATCATCTTATCCCTAACCCAGGACTCCCAAATTTAATACTAGGCGCCCATGGGTGCCCTGGTCCCACTTGGGGGCACCCTAGTCTCTTTTCCACTTTCCCACCATTTTTTAGGTCTTTTCTAGTTGTTTTTCATCCTTATCTTTCTTGTGGTCGGCCTTTTTGGGGTTAATTACAAAATTAGACCAATAGAACCCTATAAATATAAAGTTGTGAGACCATAATGAGGGTCCTAAATCACTATCCACTATCACTCCATCTAGAGTTGCATCCATCTATTGTATTGGCATCCACATAGCTCCATCATCAAGGCACAAGTTAGGACATTTACATCACACTTCATAGGGGGAGGGATTCTATTCTATTCCATGCACACATATTATTACATTTTCTACATTTAGTTATTGCTCGCTACTTCAAAAGTGCACAAGAGCACAAGAACACCAGGGCACAACATGCACACACACACTCAGAACTACATACGGGCCCAAAATGTAGAGCAACACTCATTAGTAAGCCCATTGTTGTGGCATTGAGGTCGAATTTGACCCATTCATTCTGCATCTTTATTTTTTTATGGTTTTGATACTTCCTTTTGGTCTTACTTGGTTATTTCTTCCTCTTGGAATATTCAAAGCACTCGGTGCAATATAGAGAAAATAATACAACGGTAAGGCGGATCTTCGAGATCACCTTCCGACCCTACGTGAAGACCATTTCTAGACATCTTTTCCAAACCAGGGCACCCGAAATCCATACCAGAGTGCCCATGGGCGCTCTGTCGAGCCACGTGATCCGGATATGTAATTTGTAACACTACAAAGACAATTATTCTTGCTTTCTAATTTTTGTGCTCCACTTTATGCGACACGGTCGACAATCACTAGTTATCAACTGAGTTCTTTTCTTTCCCTTCTTACACATTAGGATTTGGATTACATTAGTTTGCTTCATTTATTTAATTTAAATGTTATCTTAGTTCATTTATTTGTTTATATGTCCTCCTAGATTAGATTAACTATCTTGCACTACCTTGGTATAATCAATTTTAGGTAATCGGTCTACTAGATATGGTTGTCCTAAGTCCAAGGGAGTTGTGGTATGCTTTGTCATGATGTGAATGGTGCTTGAGAGCTTGTCAAAGTTTGTCCCAAAACCACTTATGAGCTTAAATAGGGATCTCAATCCTAGTGTGATATGAAGAGCAAGATTTGGTGGTGTCAAGTCAATGTATGCCTTGACAAGATGTGTAAGACCAAGAATGAAGGTAAGGAGGATATTTTAGATCTTGTGCATCATTTTTGGCATCATTTACTTATGATATGCTTCAAGTAGGGGTTTGTTATAGTGTTTTTAGAGGTTGTTAAAGGAAAAAACAATGTTCTAAGGTGAAATGGCAAGTTCTACATGCTTTGATGGCGGATGATGGGCTTTTAGCCCAAACTAGAGGTATGATGATGTTTTCTTCATGTTTATTTGCATGATTATATGGTTTATGTGCTTTTCCCAGGGGGATTACAATGGTTCCTTGCTTATAAATGGCTAAAAAGAAAATTTTGTGAAGAATCTCAAGTTTTGAGCTAGAATGAGACCTTTGAATGATGTTTCTAAGCAAGAGGTGATACCATAAAGATGAGAAAGGTAAATATTATGCAGGTACATGTATGCCTTTTTCATTAATGTAAAAAGGGGGAGAATTTCAGGTGGTTTTCCATCAATGAAAAAGGGGAGATTGTTAGCATGTTGTTGTTTAGGTGTTGTCATTGATGCAAAACCTCATTAATGACAAAGTGGATTAAGATCATGCTAAGGATGATGATGACATGATGGTTTAGATGTGTTCATGATGATATCAGGTGTTTTAGTGAGGATTGCTTATTCTTGCAGGCCTATTCAAGTGACCTAGCTAGCCTAGGTGACGGTGCATGGTGGCATGAGCTTCTTAGAAGTTTGAAAAGTATGTTGGCATGATGGAGAGCATGATTAGAGAGTTCTTGGGAACTCATATGATCTTCAAGGTGAAAATACAAGTTGGTGACCATGTTTTAGGTACTCATTTAGACTAGGCATGGTTGCTTGGAAGGAATGATGATGAGTTATCGAGTCATATGCGCTCATGAATGCATGTAAGTAGTTGATTTATGATGTTCCAGGTATGTTAGGACCTTTTGGAGAGTTTCCATGATAAGTTTTGAGGTTATTTCAATTGACCCTAGCCTAATGGACAAGATGTCGAATGATGCCAAGTCTAGTCAAATACATCAACAAAACCTCCCCCTCCATTGTGGCATTCCTCCCATGAAATGTATGTCTACCATCGTACTGATGGTTATTCCACTCACTCATGTTCCCAAATATGCATTGATATCATATAGGATATTATTGATAAGGGGAAATTGTAGTCAAACCTACATCTCTTCCACCTTCATCTACTAATTCCCATCCAACCACTTCACACAATACTATTCCCACTTCTTCTCCATGTGTCATCTCTCTACTATCCGATTCCTCACTTCCAACTACATCACAATCATCATGCACACTTAGTGTCTCATCATCTCAATCAAACACTTCACAATCTACATCTTTATATGCTTCCACCTTACAACTTAACATCATCATACTCTTATATTAACTCATTATCTATACCATTTATTTCTCACTCTACTTCATCATGTGTATCCATGTTAGATGTGGTTTCATCCTCATCCTTTTCAAATACCTTCACTTTATCACCACATCTATCTTGTTTTCTATCGTCTCCATCACCATGTGATTCTATCTTTTCCCACCATCTCTTCTAATTTATCCCTTTCCTTTCTCACATACACTCCACTTATCACATCACCCATTACTACATCTACATTCCACTCTTCATCATATATGGTTCCATTTATCATTTCACCTATCTTAAAGTCTTCCACATGCATCTCACTACCTTCATCTTGACTCATCCAAGCACCATTATTACTTATGACACCTCCATTACATCCTATTTCATCTATTACATTCATTTATGCTCCTCTCGCATATATTTCCCATCATTAATATATATGTGTTCTTTTCTTTCCTTCTCGCTAGTCACCTCTACGTGCTCTATTGCTTTACCTCCTTTGGAGATTTTTTCCACATCCACCCTATTGCATTCATCCCCACTCATTAAGGTATCATTTTTATTATTTTTCCTCCTCTATTCACATCATCACTCACACCCACATAACCATTTATTCTTACACTCGTGCCTCACAAGAATCTTCCACATCCAATCATGTTTCCACATCCTTTCAATTTTCTCCCACATTCTCCTTTGTTTGATATTCCCTCTTACATGCCCCTTCCCATTCCATGTTTCCCTTATTTCATCATACACATTCATCCCAAGATGACATCCTTGACACTTACACTTTCTTCATACATCACAATATTCTCTACTCCTTACACATAAACCATCATCATTCATAAAAATCTCATATCACTTCCTCTTCTCCCATTGATCTATGCTCATGTCCTCGACCACTTGACATTCTCACACATCCACCATAACCAACATGATTCACCCCTATAATCACATTATTCACCTACCACCATTATATGGATTCTATTTGGCATGATTACTTCACTTATCATCAACGTCATCCCCACCAATCCAATCATTTGTCACATATATCACTTACTTTTATGCATCATGTCTTCCACTCACACCTAGTACTTATATGGATTGGGGACTTTCATTTTTCTTCACTACCACATTTTATGCTCCATAAATTTCGATTTTATTCATCCGACTTGGATTTGAAACACAACTTTGATTCTCTGCACATTTTGTTATATCATCATTGACACAAACACACATACCTTCACACAACTAAACGTATTTCAAAAATCTAAAAATATATTTATCCCAAAAAATTGTAATAAACATCACTTTCTCACAGATGTTCTTCCATATTTTCTCCATTCAATCATATTTCATTCCAATCCTTCATTCATTGCTACACATTTCATTTACAATTCGTTCACATTCCATGTCTTGGTTTGTTTCACAACTTTTGGTGAACACTTTGATCATCTTGTTGTCATGTTTTGTGAGTCAATAGTCTCTACTACAGTTGCTTGAACTTGGTCTCTCCTTACTTGGTGAATTAAGAATGATTGTCCTCTTTGAGATCCATGCACACTTACACACTTAACAACTTGTCTTGAAGACCCTAGGGCATTATTTATCGACACTTGCCAACCGTCATCTTTATACTCATTCCCACCCCATCCATCAAGCCACTTGTGGTTCTAAACCCCTTAGAAAACTAAGAGAGATGAATATCATGTGAAAAACAAATCAAAATAATCAAAATCAAGCAAAATTAAAATTCAAAAGAAGAAAGCAAAAAAGAAAAGCAATATCAAACACACTCTCTCAGGGTCTTTCTAGTATCTCTATTAGGGATATGGATGCCTGGATGGTAGTAGAGAAATGTTGTGACTAGAATCAAATGTATCTTTGTTGGGGATATGGACACATGTTTGGTAGTAGAGTAATGCATGACTTTGAATTACCTTCCATTTCACTACTCACCAATCACTTGTTTCACTCACACCTACACATTGGCTTGTGTTTTCACTCACTATCTCGCAGTCTTCATTTCAAGCAAGTGCTAACTCTCATGTGTACATAAGGGACCTTATTAAGGTGTAGGGATAATATGTCACCTTGTGTGGTTGAGACCTTATTCAAGATCTTATTTTTAGCTCACTTGTTATCTCATGTCTCATGGCATTAAAATTATTTTGTGTTCATTGATTTCACACTATGTTTATATCACTTGTACACCTCTTGCACTCCATTTTCACTTTCATATTTGCAGATTGTGCATCTATGGGAATCCACTACCCTATATACACCTTTTATGTTCCCAATAATTTTCATGTCATTTCACATTTCCTTTCTTTGCATTGCCTCATTAAATTTAATTTTTGCATGGCCTTGTCCAATCATTTTTCATAATTTTGCATTTTCCATTTTTCACGTCCTTAACATGTTTCACTTATTTTCTATTTTCATTTTATGTTTCACCATGCAACTCTCTCCCCAACTTGATACACATACCCCCACCATGATATCAAATCACTGGCGAGTCACCGTAGCGACTTATCGAGCCGTCTTATCTACCTCGTGGTCTCTCTAATCGAGCCCACCTCACACTCTACCTCCCCACCCCAACTTGGAAAGTTGCTTCCAACAACTCGCCATGACCCTCCTTCCCTCCTCTCCCTACCTCTCACCTCCCATCTAACCTAACTCATTCTCTCAAGCTCCCCAAGCAACCTCATCCTCATCCCCGCACACCACTTGAACCTCATTTGTCTTTTCACATTTCCCAACCCTTAACTCATTTCTTCCAATTTACACTTCATGTGGTAGCTCGTTAATTCCTCTTCCCCTCATGTTTTACCTTACTCGAGTTTAACCTCCATCCGAATCACCTATCGAATCTCACCACCTCGTCCGAGTCACATTTGCGATTCATATTCTTCTTCACTCCCCTAATACCTATAAAACTAATGAGCTCTACCCATGGCTCGCCCATCTAACCCACCCTGCCAAGTCACTCATGTGACTCAAGGCAGACCCACCCCACTTCTGAACTCATTGTCTTGAGTCGTGTACATGATTCCACTCATTTTTCTCCCCCTCTCTCTCACCTTCCCCTATCCCAGCCTCAATTATTTTCCACCTTGGCTTCCATCACCATTATGACCTACACCACTCTCCCTTCTCATTACTATGCCCTCGTAGCTCTCCCACTACCCCAGCTCCCACCCAATATCCTTACCTTGAGCCACTCTACTCCTATCGCTCCCATTCACACTCCCACCTTGATGCGATGAGTTTCTTACTTTGACCAAAACTACTCTATTGCCTCATCCCTCACCCCATACGCACCCTTCTTCCCCAATCACCGGTGAGTCACATGCGTGAATCAACCTCACCTCTAAGTCACTCCTACAACTCCCCTACCCCAAATCACCCAACTCACCTAGCTCACTCCAACTCATTTCACTCACCCTCTACCAAGCTCACCCACCCAACTCGCCCTTTCATGTGTAGCTCGTTGCTCCCTGCTTCACCCACACTCATCGCATGTCACCTCACCCACCTATCCCATTCATCATCAACTTCCTATTCAAACAACTTAACCTCTTCACCCCACAATTCTCACTTATCTTACATACACCTTTATACATACTCGTTGTATAATCTTCATGTGCCCATGACTAGGGAAACCCTCTCATCACTTCCACTCAACATGCCTTTTCAAGGTTCATTCTACTTCATCTTCAACTACCCCTTTTCATCATGTGTTATGTTGGGGAAACATGTAGTTCGGTGTCACTTGAGGGGGAATCATATACAACAACCCTTCTCATCTAATTCTATGACACCCAATCAAAATTCTCTAGTCAATTGACTCTATAGTCTCTACCTCATGAAATCAACCTATCGATCCCTTCATAGACTCTGGCTAAAGTGGCCCATCGATCACATTTTCAGGTTCATGTCTATCTAGTCAACCATCTAAGCCCGGGACTATGACAACCACCATCATAGGGTTAGACGACCCCTACACAACATGACACACAACCCAAAAAGGGGTAAAATGTAAACACTAGAAAATGCACCTTGCACATAAGGTCCCTTATTCAAAAATACCAAAAACATTATAAACACAAAAATACCAAAAAAATCAAATAACCCCACAAAATGGGGATAAAAGACAACTCACCACCTATTTACTAACCCTCACCCACTCACATTTAATTTTTTCCCATCACACCTACCCATTTGCATGTCTAATGCACTATGGATACTATCATTGCACCCATGTGTGTCCCACTCCCATATGTACTCCAAATCTATAAAACCACTCTCACCCACATCATTTCATCTCCTTAACAACTCTTGGGCTCTAAGTCTTTGTGCACTAAGGCTACACTTGATTCTTCTTGCTCTATTTCTCACATATCTCAATTTTGCAGGTCTTGAAGAGGTGAAAGCAAGGTTCAAAGGATATATCCAACTTGCTGCACACTATTTTAGCACAATTCCAACATAGGAGGGGATCACACCTGCGATTGGCTTGCGATCTCCGTGTGATTTTGGTGAATTGTAATTGTGATTGTATGTGATCGAGTCTATATACTTGTCATTTCATTTACTATTTTTCATTTTACATGAATAAAATGTATTTTATCTCCTTAAAATGGTTAGGGATACGATTGAGGTAGGTACCCTAATCACCAAAAATAACTAACATTTTTCAAGTGTGCTTATGTGTAGGTTTAGATTCAGATTTGGAAGAGTTTTACCCACTTTATTCAATTAAATAAACCACAATTGTCCCTCTCTTCACAATGTCGAATAGGCCAATTCGGTTTTTATTAGCATTGATTTGGAAGATTTAATATCAACTAACACATAACACATCTTGGAATTGGTTATTTTACATCTCCACATTCTAAATTCCTAATTCAAGTTGATTATTCAACTACTCTTTGAAAATGATTTCCCATATTTTGTACTATTTCACTTTCTCCTAATTCCCATACATCATTGCATCTCCATTCAAAATCAATACTTCACACTTGAAAAATAAAAATTGTGTTGGTGTTCTTGTGGGAATTTGGGATTCCTTACCCAAACCTCAAGAAGGGAAATGAATGTTGGCATTCCACTCTCTCAAAATTCACTAAATTCCTTGAGTCCTTTGGTAGAATAATGGTTTGGAAACATAAGTAGAGAGAAAAATCCCTCCAAAGAAAGCTTAACACATGCATAAAACAACTCTTATCATATCCGAGTAACATATAAGTTCAAGCTTCTATTGCTCTTATTGAAAGTTGGTTACATAAACTTGAAAGTTATAGAGGAAAAGGTGCTAAGATAAGATCGACAATTCAATACATTGAAGAGGGTAATTTAAAGGTTAAAAATTATTCTTCAATTATCTAAACTACAAACAAAAGGAGAAAAATTGTACTATAATTGATGAGAAGGGATCCTTACACACGGAATCCACCGAAATAACTATGTAATTCTAGGATTTCTATGAGAATCTAATTAAAGAGGATATTTATTGGGAGGTCATCCAAACTTGCGGATAAAGTTAAAGAGTTTATTCTCGATAAAATCAAGATTAGCTATTGCAAATTTTTGGATAGAGTACTTCTTATAGAAGAAATTGAAGAAACTCTTTTTTTTATGCCTAAAAAAAAATCTCAAGCATTGATGGACTCCTGATAGAGTTTTATCAGACCATGTGGACTTACATCAAAGAGGAATTTTATATGCTCTATTTAGAGGCAAATGAAAAAGGCTCTTTGGGCCTAATCATCAATAAAGGACTCATTAAACTTTTTCCTAAAGGGAAAAATGAAGACACTATTCACGGTTGGTGCCCTATCACATTACTCAATACATATTACAAAATTATTTCCAAGCCGGTATTTATTCATATTAAGCTAATGGTCCAAGATATTATGAAATTTGAACAAACAAGCTTCCTTAGAGGAGGTTATACGGGGTTAGGAAACTTGTGAATGGGCATAACAAATGGGTCAAATATCTTTTCTAGTCAAATTAGACTTTGACAAAGCATATGACAAAATACGTTGGAATTTCAATATTAAAGTGATACAATAGATAGGTTTTGGTTATCGAATTCCTGCACATGTTGAAATGTTGGTTATGGATGCCAATGCTCGCATTATTATTAATAATTCAATTTCTAAATCCTTTCCATCATGGTGTTCCATTAGGCACGGGTTTCCCTTATCTCAATTCTTATATGTGTTTGTTGTGGATGACTTGGGCTATTTATTGCAAAGAGCCAAGCATTTGAACCTCATTTTTGGTATTTCCATCCCCAAAAATGTTGTTGTGATTAACTCACATTTTATTGATGAAATCCTGTTACTTTTGAAAAACTTTGAAGCGTAGCTAAATAATACACTTGAAATTTTAAATATCTACTACTCGGTGTCTAGTTCTCGATTAAAAAACCATAAGAATGAATTCTTAATGTCCTAATTTGGTCCCATCCCATTGTGGATTCTCAAATAGTGGAGACAAATCAAACACAATGAAATAAACCAATATCTTGGCATTCCATTTGGTATGGGAGTCTCAATAGACTTAAGAATAAACTTCTTAATTGGGGTATCATATATCTATCTTTTTTTGGAAAATATTAGGTTCTTAATAGAATTTTTCTTGCCACATATGTTTATTTTTCTTCTTGTTGGATGCCATCCAACAAAGGATACACATATTTTAAGAAATTAATTCGCAATTTTCTATGGTCTCATTAGGATGGTATGGCTAGGTTTAGAGCTATTTTTGGGCTTATGCATCCATAGGTCTAAAGGTGGATTGGGAATTATAGATCCAAAAAATCAAGGCACATGTCTAGTTCTAAATGGATTACTAGAGATGTGAATGGTGATGAGCATGGAAAATATTATTATGACATAGATTTTCCACCATTGCAGAAATGAAAGAGAAATGAAAAAGGTAAATTGGATTAATACAATTCTTCTTGCACCATACTTTCAAATCAAAGCCTCTTTTCCTATTCAAACCATTTGGGAAGCTTGATTAATGTGTTTGTCAATTCCTCTGATGGAAAGAATTGTCAGCGATCATCATTACAACATGGTTTTAACTTTGCTTCTTCTTCTATTTGATGGGATAAACATATTCAATACCAAGGTAAAGATATTGTTGTTAGTTTCTCATGAGAAGCTTATAACTTGTTTAAGAAGGGAATCTAAAAATTCGATGGCGTATGGACTTCATTGCTTTGCATTGGTTTTCTTGGTAATTATTAAAAAATTGTTTGGATTGAAAATACGTATCAAACAATTGCTTTTGTTTGTGTTGTCTTTGGTAATATCCTAATTTATTTATCAAAATTGCACTCCAACTTCTTATAGCTTCTCTTCAAAGATTGCCTTTGGTTGTTAGCTCATCATTTCTCTCTTTTTCCTCTAAAGTAGATTTACCATCATCTCCTACCAAACATGCACTTAGTTCCCCTCCTTAACATTAAATGGAGATGTAGTAATAAATATTAGATCAAGTTAAGTGCTCAAATTGAACTCTAAAGCTAATGTTGATGCACAAATATTGGCATGGAAAATCCTTCATTATAAGTTACCTGTTGGGGATATGATGAAATGTTTGAATATTCAACCAATTAAATGCCTATTATGTCAGTTATATGAAACCATGAAACATGTGTTTTGGGGATGCATTGTTATTAAAAATAAGGTATTTTGTGTTCGGAGATTTGCTTATAATATTTGGGCATTTGTAGTTGTATGAAGAAGCCTTATTTGGCATATGAAAGGAAAATAATGTTATTGCATATTTTGTTAAGTTATTTTAATGCATATATGGAAAATCAAATGTTCATGAGTATTTTCTAACTCTAATATTTATCGAATGTTTTGAGTTGTAATTCCAAGGCTTTACTCTAACATTATTTTCTAGACTACGCCTCTTTTTTCTAAACTACATGTGAAGCTAAGGAGAAACATAAAGATAACCTTCCAGTTAGAGCAAATCAAGTTGCAAATTTTCCAACTCTAGACTACACGGAAAATGATCGGACTACATCATACACTCAAGGGATATGTTTTAATTTGTAATGTTATGTAATTGTTGTTTACAATTATAGTTGATTAGTTTTTTTTGGGAAATTTTTTGTTCTTGGATTCCTTTTGCTAGCTCTAGGTTCGTTGCTCTTTGTTAAAATTTCTTGCAACCCTTGTCTCTTTTGTTATGTGCGAACTTGTAAACTCTTTTTTTGACACGGCATGCAAAATTTGACTCCCAAGGTTACTTATCCTCGAAGTTTTAAAAGGAGTTAGGGAGGACCCTTGTGTAAGTTGCTTTGATTTTCTTTGTAATCGCTTTGTTCAAAATATTTGGATCATAAATAATCTTATACCAAACAATCTTTTTTAACACAAAACACTATAATTATTGCTCTTAGTCCTATAAACTATTCAATCTCATATCCCAAACATTGTTAAATAGAAAAACACCTTGTTTTCTCTCGCCAAGCCACAAAAATCAAGCAATGATGTCGACTAGGGCGACCCCACACCCGGGATGTGCACATGCGAACCGTGCATGTTTTTTTTTAGTTTGTATTTCGACTTCATTGTTTTTAGGAAAAAACAAGGGCTTCAAATTATTGGCACTTTTTGTGAAACTGTAGGTTTAATTTTTAAAACTTAACTTATTTTAACTACGAATTATTGCTTTGGTCTCTATATAACAAAAACACAATTGAGTAATATAAAGTACAGATGGAGCTCGGGGTGTTTTTTGGTTTTTTAGGAAAAATTTCAAAAAATCAATTGATCGGCACTCAACAGGGATGGCTAGATGTTACATGAGCTCTGAAGCGCGTCTGAGATGGCGCTCTACTTAGTTGCCTCGAGTGCGCTATGAGCACCAAATTTGCTTGCATGTGTGGGGTCTTCATGAAAGCTATTAATATCTTTCATTATTTTATATTCCTTTAAAATCCTCCTACATTTGGAAATTACTTAATATAAGACTCATGAAACCCTATAACATAAGGTTATAAGGTCTATTAATACCTCCCTAGGTATAATCTCCCAGATTCGTTATAATATATAGAGGAGGCCCCTCCTCTCTCTATATGATAGGGACAAGGTATATAAGGGTGGGGAAGTGAAGAATCCCACACATGACACTTAAAAACATGTTACGAGTGTGTTCAAGGATGCCCTAAGTCCATTTTCACACAAATAAACAATCTCACAACATTTATTAAAATATAAAATTTTAATTTTATTTTTCGTATCCCTATATATAAAAAAATATTTAATTATGCTTGTTTTAACAAGGCATTACCCCTATGGGAAAAGGCTTTGTGGACATTCATGGGATTGTGTCAAATTTGATGGCTTAAATGACGGTTTTGCTATTTTTAACAATTTTGTTTTTGCTATTTTAAACAATTTTGCTTTTGTTATTTTTAACAATTTTGCTTTTCTGATTTTGCATGTTGCTTTGGTTTTACTATTTTTAAATTTTATTTTATAGCTTTTGCATGCATTAACCTTTAAATACTGGTCACTAACACTATAATTTCATTCTTCAAACACAAATACCTTAAGTCATGTAAGATTTGATGATGGACCTTGAATGACCTTTTTTCTTCTCACTGAACTTTTTAATTCATTTTCTATATTGCACCATTCAAGTGTCATGGAAATTGTAACAAATCCATGAATTCTTAAATTTGGTATAGAAGAAACTCTACATGAAGAAATAGAAAAACAATGAAAAGAAGCAAACGTGACGCTTAGTTCGAATTGGAAATACAAAAGTAACAATTCTGAGTTGTTGCAGAAATAAATAAAGCAAGTAGAAGAAACCACTATTGCTAGACAAATTGACTATCCCTAGGTTGTTGAAACAAGATGCTAAATCACATAAGGCTTATGAGAAATCGATGATGATTTGCACATTGAAATATGGAAGTCAAAGAAATTAGTGGTTTTTTTGACTTTTTCGTATAATGGATATGAATTTTAAACTGGAATTGTAGAAGTTAAAAAATCATCCTCATCCTTGCTTTTAGTAGCTAAATTACAATTTACTATGCCACATACAATTGATATTACACAAATGCCACAAAAGGGTTATAAGGAGGGGGCTTGAATCCTATTACGTCCGTGTCAACGGAAACCATAAATAAGCAAAGGTTGGGGAAAAAAGAGTTTAGGGCGTGTCGGGTTCGAAGGAAAGAATCCGCATAAAGCATAACCTCAACTCGACCCAACTTAGCAAGACCCTTAGCTCAACACAGAAGATGGCGTTGTCGCAAAGAATAGATGGTGAACACACAACAACAACAACAATGTTATCCCACTCTGCAGGATACATACCAAAATATGTCCATTTTTTGTGTGAGAAGGGATGTTGGGGATAGTGTAGGACACATAGGGAGTACTTTGGGTGCAATTAGTATAGAGTTGAGCACCAAGTGAACTGAGTAGATTATGCTTTCGAACACGTTTACTTAAGTTAATTATGATTTTGAAAGGGTATCATCACAGGTGCTATTGCAATGCATTGTTGTTAATTTCTTATATTATTTTGATCATTGTTGTTATAGACTGCTGTGAATCTATTGTTACTTTTCTTCTCTACACAATTGTTAAAGAGCACATCAGGCTGGATGTATGTTATCAAAATGAGTAATGGTAGATTTCAAGTTTTTTATAGAAATAAATTGTGGTCAACAATAACGATTATGCGTCATATCTTATTTGTGAGTGTGGAAATCTTGTACACTTTGTATTTGTTAATTATGTGAAGTCAAGAATGATAGTAGTTGGGGATTAAAGTGAAATTTGTAACCAGTTTTTTAATTTTGTTAGTACTCGAATAAAAGTGCAACTAGCCTTGGATGTTAAAAGTTCTTCTTATAGGATATTTTAACATCATTGCTCATTTTTGGATTTTTACATTCCTCCCTTTCAATTTAGGCACAACTTGAGATAATTGTTTTCTTGAAAGATGTACATTCAATATTCATGTGTATGGATCAACCATACAAATTGCTTTGGTACAAATACCACTGGTTTTAGACATCTATCAACTTAACAACATGCCCCTCATAATTTACCCCCTTTTGTCAATCACAAGGGGTTTTAGTAGGTTTTCCTTCAATAATTTGTATTATGTTTAGTTGTCTTCGAACATTTTTGGATAAGTGAATTAGAATGCTAAAGAAATAAATATTGAGAATGAGCTTAAGTATCTATATAATGCAAAAATAATTATACCTTTGTTTTGTTGGTATGGAATGAATGAAAGAAAGATAAGATTTTAATAACATCTACAATATAGAAAACAATTTATGGAATCAGGGGCTGCCATGAAAATTATCAATCTTACAAACTTTACAACCCTTTTTGATATTGGATATTTTACTGTATATCTATCTTGATCTCACCAAGCATTTCAAAGCTTCTCCTACTCAAACAAATTGTTTGATTTGCATAGAAACATGCGGAGCCAGAATATGTAGATAGATGCATCTGATAGTATCCATTTCATCACTCAATTTGTATTACAAATTTCAGATTATATCTTGGCGAAGAAACAACTACAGTTATGTACAACTTTAAAGGAGCAACAACTATGGACTAGTGTTAAATCAAGGTAGCTCAGTAGAAACATGACATTATTAAGGACCTTCACCTATCAAGCTCAGATACAAATAGATATCAAGTGTACAAAAATTTGTCTAATAGATATAATTGCATATTTTGTCTCATTTTAGTTTCATGGAGAGATAATATGTTAAAGCACTTAGTCGTTCTTTCAATCTACTTTTACAACAACACTTCACATTCACTACATTCCCGACGGTGAGTATTAACAAACTTGCATGTCTCACTTGCATTTGTATTCAATTATTACACAACTAACTTTTATCTAACATCCCTTCTAATGTATTTTGCAACATTTGTTCTGCGTATAATAGAAAATCAAGATTATTCTCCCCACAAAATACACCACTTTAAGAGTGCACATAAAAAGACCCCTTTCTTAATTTGTTAAAGTGGTAGTACATTTTGTGAAGAGAATAAATAACTCCGGCGGCCTATTTACATCGTTTCGGGGGTTAAGTTGTGATTTGGCAAGCTGTCCTTACATCACAGGGGAGCGCCGTTGACACGCTGGAAATTTTTCCATGTGCGGGGTTATGCGTCACCACCATTAAAAAGTCGTTAGAAATCGTAACGAACCCTCCAAAACCCAGGATAAGAATTTCTGCTAAAATCGACACGTAAGAAACAAATGGGTCCTGTATCCGGTCAAAATCATTTAAATACTTTTTCAGAGAAAAAACCGTTTTGAAATTTATAATGCCGGTAATTGTTTTACTTCTTTTGGCTTGGCATGGAGAAAAGGAAGTTGATTGCAGAAGGAGAAGAAACCAATGTTCGGTTGCTTTGCTTTGTAATTGGCAGTTTATAGCTTTGAAGATTCGTTCAAAGATACAGAGATGGAAGTTTTCAATGGATTCTAGGAAAGATGATTGTTGAACAATTATGTAAAGAAACAGCCTAGAACCAATTTTGAGAAATAATGATCTAATCAGTTTTTTTGGGGAAAATACCAGCAGAGAAGCATCAAACATTATCGAGAAGAGTGATTCACATTAACTGGGTATCTGAATTTGTTGAGTTGAATTATTGGGTATGGTTTGTTGGTAGCTGAAAATCCATTATACTATCTGTGGGTAATACCCGAGAGATATACAATAGGAAAGGTGTAGGGTGAGGGTTACATATCGGAGTCGAGGGATACTTACTGTAGATATACATCAGAATTGTTGGATATGTGTAGCAGGTTAATTAAAGCTCTGAAATCCGAGGTTTGAATTATCAGAAATTGCTGGATCTGTTTAATGGGACATCTGCAATTGGGGGTTGAATTGCAGGACTAATAAGAGTAGTTGGTATCTGGCATATCAGAATTGGACAGTTAGACTGATTAGAGCTGCTGGGTGGCTGAATTTTCACTGCCAAATTGTTGGGTTCGATTTTTATTGCTGATTAGAGGAGAAGACGGGCGTATGAAATATCAGGGGATATTTTCAGGGCTGGTCAGAATAAGTACTGGGTATCTGAGTATTAGGGCAGCTGAGTATTTATACTTTTGTTGAAATGAATGCAGCAGCTGCAAAAAAGGGGGTTGGGTTTTTGAAGAGCGGCATCTCAGTTCTTTCTAGTGGATTTAATAAAGCCAAGAAGGAGTATGCAAACAATCATGAAGCATCTGTGCTGGCAGAGCTTAGGCAAAAGGGTTTCAGCCCTTCTGATCTTCTTTTTCAAGGTGGGTTTTTAAATTTCTTTTATGGCATTGGATCTTTTAAAACCAGGATCACTCAGCTTTCTTCTTCTATCATTGTTGAAGTTTTATCACCGGCCTTAAGAAGTTAAGCTTTTGGTGTTGTTGAGCTTTGTAAAGGTCTCGTTTATAAAGCATATTAAAGAATCCCTTGGAGACAATCTTTCGGCAGAGATAATGATTTTTATTTTCCTATGTCACCAGAAAGAGAACACCCAATGACTTTCACATTCCGAACCCTGTTTTTTGAGAAACCCGCATTGCTTAGGCCATTTCTAGGCTGGGACAAATGGCCAACCGAATCAGCTAAACGGAAAACCTAATTTCTCCATAATCCAGTAACATTTCCAACATCTGTAAACAATAATTTTTTCTTTTGATCCGATATCCCGACTTGGGGAGTTAAACAAATTTTCTGCTGTATATTTTATATCTTATGTTTTGACTGAAGGATATCATATAATGGTGAAAAGCAGTTAAAGTGGTTGTCTTATGTCTATGTAAACATTTTTTGTTTTCTATTAACCCTTAATGATCACTCTGAATAAAGCTATGTCTTGATGGTTGTAGAAAGTTGAATTATGTTTAAATATTTTTAATATGATAATAGCTATATAAATGTAATAATTATTGTGCATGTATAAAAATATTAAAATTGTAACCTCAATTTTCCTGCTCGAAACTGTTTCAGTCTGATTTCTTGTTTCTCATTGCTAGTAAAAAGAGCTACTGAGTAATTACCGAGATCTCTATTTGGGTTTTACATGCAGCATTCCAGAGATAATACTTTTTGTACCTGGCTGGATACAAGCATGAGTTAGTTGTTGCATCGCAGATGGCTGGTAAACGCCTCGTAAGTAATCCAAATTTGTGTACTTTTATATTTTGAACATCCTTAACTTTCAAGAAGAAAAGAAAATAATGGCTGAATTTTGTTGGGGAATTTTTGTTTGCAACTTTTTTCAGACAGACAGTGAGAAGAGTACTGCACCTTTGGATGTGGTCACACTGTTGGGGAATGCAGTCGGCAATGAATGCAAAAAATATGGAGATTTTGAGAAAGGGAAATTTTATCAGAGCATGCAAGATATTCTCAATAAGTCCAGAGCTTCAAGGATTCCATTGTTCATGATATTTATTATGCAGTGTTGTTTACTGTTGAGCTTAGTAACATCTATTTTAATTTTTATCTCACTGAAAGACTAAATGTTTCATTCAAGAGCATGCCTTCCTCATTAAAATATTTCATTAGCTAAGAAGCTAACAAATTTTTCACACATCCTCTGGATCACTGAATCAAAGAAAGGCAATTCATCATTTCTCATTTGCCACATGATTTTCAATGGGTTTTAAACTCGATCATTGTGGTGATATGCGCCACCTGCAAAATTTGTTCAGAGATCTCATAATTGCACAAGGTAAACACACATAACAAAACTTAATCAAATACTTAATCTGTTTCATTTTTGTGTGAGAGATATTACATTTATAGGACCATATCTCCGTAACGTAATCTCCTGTAATTACTCTCACCTCTAGACTATTATGAGAGTTATTACAACAATTCTTGTAATGTCCATTATTTATTCCATATAACTAACTCACACAAATTTCCTTTACTTCACATTCCTATTTCTATCTATGACTAACAACTCATTACATTATTCTCCACATGTACAATTCTTTTACTAACTCACTCACTTTCATGTGGGTATTAACACAATATTTCTAACATTCCCCCTTAGTACGAACATAGGGAGAAACACCACCTTTGACCAAGTAGCATGTTGTGTTGGAGCTTGTATACGGTCTTGACCTCTCAATGTGCCACATGGTGCTTGATTGTGGGAACGCATGAACTAGAATACAACCCCATCTTTAGCGGTTGTTGAGAGGTGCTGTTTGACTTCCAACTTCCTGTGCCTCCATCCTCCAGTGAATGTTGTAGACATTTAATACAAATACTCTTCATCACTAGGATGGCCAATAGAGTCTTTATCACCTAAGTGGGAAGTATTTATTTCCTTATCACTATTTTTGTTTATGCTTTCTGTAATGAGGGCATTTTCTTTCAGTTTTCCATCAAGGAGATCCTGTGCTCTATCTACAATACATCATACCATGTCCAAGAGTTTTACAATAATGACAAAGAAACCTTTTCTTTGATTCTTTGGAAGTTGTTCCCTGCTTGAATTTATTTTTAACATACGGTTTCTCCTGTTTGAATTTGTTTTTACTATACATTACACTTTCCTCTAAATCAATTTTTTTACTCTATTTTCTTCATCTATCAGAGAAGAAATCAGATTCTCTAAGCTAGGATTTATTTTACTTAGTGTGAAGACCATGTTAGAATGACTAGCTGGCATGCTATTCAACAATACAACTTTTGCATCATCATCACTCACATCAATTTTTATCCCAACTAATTCAAAATGGAACAAACTTACTGATGTGCTGCACCATGTTGTCACCTTCTTCCATTTTTAATCCAAACAATTTATATTTTAGGGCCAATACTGTGCTTCCAACTTGAGATCCAAACAGCTCGTTCAATGTCATCTAAATGAAACTTGATGTCTTGGATAGGTCTATATGATGCAGGTAGGCATCAGAAAGACCTAGACCAATAATTGTTGTTGCTCTTCGATCCTTGGTTTCCCACTTTGTTGCTTCATTTGCATCACTTGGTTTTGGTACTTTTCCATCGACGATTTCCCACAAGTCTTTGTCAATCAACTACAGTTGAGTTTGAACTTGCCATGTATGGAAGTCTTTGCCTTCAAACCTTTCAATTAGATTCAATTTGTCCATTTTGACCCCCCCACAATCTAGACAAATGTTGTGAACGTTGGTTTCCACCGAGAATGTGTTCACTTACAAGACACTTATGACATAGAGATGACTATAAATACTACTTTAAAAATAGGATGGCATACAATGCTTTTCACTTGACACACTAGACTCCTAGATTAAAGGCCCAACATAAGACTCACAATGTAGACTTTTACTAAAAACATGACATGAAGAAATTAGACAAAGCTAATTACCATGATTATGACGTTAACCTCTATGGACCTTTAAAAACAATAGACTATTTACTTTGAATAAAATCTAACAAGATAATAGATCTCACTATTATTAATACAAACTCAAGATTTATAGTACACAACAAATGTAAAGACCAACTTTTTTTTTAAAAAGAGATCGATTTGACTAAGTTAAGGAGCTACCAACTGGCCGCACGCTATCAATGATCATTTGTGTGGACAAATTTGATGTTATTACAGAGACGCCAGGTCTAAATAGCTGCATGCGAACTCAGAAGCCTATGGTGACTCGATGAGTACTTTGGAATCTTTGAAGGGTCTACTGTCAATGCACGTGTATGTATAAACTGTTGCTCGGAGTCGGAAGAATAGAACTTGATCATGGTGGATTTAAACATCAAATGTTGATTGGTTTATAATTCCACCAGAAAACCACACCTGATTTCACTGCAATAACAAATCCCAGGCCAAATCTCTCATGCATTGACAATGCGAGAGCTGGATACACAAGTATTGTGGATACAAATGAACACTATTCGCTCCACTATTTATGCCTTGCCACCTTTTTCATGGCAGAATTGCACATGTAAATCTGACCAGAGGTGAATTTGTGATTGGAGCAGTCAATCAGAGGGCAAGCTTGGTATCTCAGTTGGAGTGGAAGAAACTTTGATCCCAATGCAATGTAACAACTCCTCAAAGCCAGCTGTCGAGGAGGAGCAAATCCCAATAAAAAGTAGATTCAAGTAACGCTGAATCCAATGTGGATAGCTAAGCAATGCAATGCAATGCAATACAGTCATAATGCAAAAACTTAGATACTAAGAAGTAAATCTTTGAAAGACTCTCATATTGGACCAACCTTGCTCTGTTAACAAATGTAAAATTTGGTTAGAGATCTCACAATTGCACAAGCTAAACACACATAACAAGATTTAATGAAACACTTCTTCTGTTTCATTCATGTGAGAGACATTACATTTATAGAACCAAATCTCTGTAACATAATCTGTTATAATTACTCTCACCTCTAGACTATTATGAGAGTTATTACAACAACTCTTGTAACTTCTATTATTTATTCTATATAACTAGCTCACACAAATACTCTTTACTTCACATTCCTATTTCTAACTATGAGTTGTTACTAACAACTCATTACATTATTCTTCACACATACAATTATTTTACTCACTCACTTTCATGTGAGTACTAACACAATAGTCCTAACACCACCTTACCACTAGAGCACATGCTGACAAACTAGTTAACATATCAATCTGTTCAATCAAAGATTCAGCTTCTAATCATGTCGTTATTTATAAATAATTATGAAGAATACTTTTTTAGATTTAGATTTATATGGCCTCACCCAATTGTCAATGTTAAAAATATTCAAGTCCAAAACTTCTGAAACGTCAGATAGAGATCTGTGTCATTTTACTCACAAATTCGGTGGTCATGGGTAGCTAATATTGTCGAGCTTTGCACCCATAATATTTGGTTTCTACTTTTGAGGATTTGGTGAAACAAACCTAATATCTTATGGCAACCAGTTTTCTTTTAACAAAATTTTTTGGAAAGAAAGTCTTGTTACATGTTTCGTCATTTAGGACAAACAAAATATGTAGATTTACCCTTATTCATCTGCGTGTCAAACAACTATTACCAAGATCATGATTCAGAGCTCAAAGAATATATCATGTTGTTAATAGTAGAGTAGTAAATGCCAAGTAATAAATTTATTAGTTTGTATTTTCTGATAAATTTTGGAGTTGCCTTACGGAGATTTTTGAGCTGTTTGTCAGAACTATGGATCGCATTGGCAGTCCTTAGAGAAGACATTCAGGGATAGTGCATCTCAAGTAATTGCAGCTGCAGTTCATGCAACTGACCGCAAAAATGATCCCAGGTAATGTTCAAATTTCCATTACATAAACTTGAGGTTTGCAATAATGATTTTGTAATATAAAGCTTCACTCAATTTCTTAGAATTATCTGGCTGCACAAACATTAGTTATATGTATTATTTAAAAGTTAAAACCACATATTTTACTTCACATTTTCGTTTCCTATTGGGAATTCTTTGTAAAATGATTCCTACATGTATTGTGTAGTTCGTGTGGCTAACTTACCAATCTTAGTCAGTGTATCTAGTTCACAACGTCACCTCAGTAAAACCTGCAATCTTTCGTTCTATGAGCTGTTGGAATTTCTACAATAAAAAGCTACAAATAAGTTAGGTTAATATATCTTTTTGAATGTATCTCTGTCTGTGGCCCATGGGAAAATCAGGTCTCTTGTTTGTTTTAAAATAATGTTGGTTGATTGGGCTTGTGACTAACATACATTTGTCTTAAGTCTTAAGGTTGGATCGTCCCCTGCAAATGCAAATTAAGATTATCAATAGGTACATAGGTGACATTTAGTGTTGAAGCGAAGTTTGCAACCATGTAGCATATCATCTTTTGCATTTTGTCTCAATAATTTTTATCTGCCAATAATATGGAAGAGAGGCAGTAATAGGTTTGGATTGTCAATTAACAGAATCTACTAGATTTGCCTGAACCAGGCTTTGCATCCAGCTTGAAGGTGTTTGAGATTCACCATAATGCAGGCTTTCAACAGAGCCTTCTGTGGGAAAATGCTTCATCCAGAATCCTATCAAGAACATTTCAATCAACAGATTAAAAAAGGACCACACTTCAATATATTTTTATAAGCTGATATGGTCCGCTTCTCCTTTGAAACTTAAGGTCAGATGGAAACAGTTTCTATGTTATTTTCACAGCATAGCTTTTTTTTATATTTCAATTTATGACAGAAACAGTTTCTACATTATTCTCACAGGAAAACTATTTTAAGGTACAATCTACATCAGAACCTTTATGGTAAGATGCATCCCCTTCTGACCCAAGCAAGAACGTCAAGCTTCTCAAACCAGGTCCCCCAATTTTAGAAGACACAATGTACTTCTTAAATAGCAAGAGCTTAGAACAAATCTTACACATTGTACTTCTTCCTTGATCCCTCAAAAGTAACACCCCATCTCACTTTCTGATGGTAATATAGATTACTGAGATGGATAGTGAATCCCCAGTTTACCAGGAAATTCAAATAATCAGTCTGCTGTATCCACATTCCAGATTACAGTCATAAGGCATTTCTTGAGGTGATTGACCTAATGCAGAGATATTGTACATGGTCCAATGGTAAAGTTATTCCATGCTTTGATTCAGCACTCTGTTTATGGAAAATTAAACTCCAGATGGTCCACATGGGATGATAAGCATCAGTTGGGGAGGATCTCTACCCTTTAGCTCACTACTTGTGCATTTTAAGTCAGTATGTTTGGATGGCAGGTTATGCTTCACAGGTTGAATAGAAAACATAAGCTAACCTAATATCATTGTGAAACTTCAAAGTACTTAGCTTTTGATGTATGCTCAGCTCTTGTATTAAAAGTCAGAAAGAAAGAAAGAAATTATATTAATGTCCACAAATGACCAAAAGTAGGTCAATGGGACTGAAGGATACAACCATTAGCAATAGAAAGTTCTAGGAAGAGAGAATCCTAGAAGCGAACTGACGAAGCAAAGTACAAAGATAAAATAGAGCAGTGTGCCACTAACACAAGTGGCAAAGAAACCAATACAAATAGTAATGAGGGGTGAACAAAAGCCCCAAGAGCAAGTGCCAATGAAGACTGGAGGCAAATCTCATCGAATGTCATTGTTTGTGCCTAAAGTGGAGGAATCATTTGAGCCATTATCAATCACTGTGAGAGATCTGATAATGTTGTCCGGTGAGTATATAGGGTTGGAGGAGCCAGGTTGGGGGATCCTAGGAGGAAGCAAGAAACTTCCTCTAGAATCTCTCCTAACATCCAGGCCGAGTGTAACTTCCATAGTAGAAAAGAAGCTTATAATATCAATTTTTGCTTGTGGTGCAGGGGCAGCAACTGGTAAGTAGTAGATCTATATTTCCGGGGTGTGCAGCGAGCCATGATGGCGAGAGATAGTAGGCTTGGAGATCTGAGTAGTCTGAGTAGTAGTGATGCGCTAAGAGAAGTGCCACCTAATTGATCTATCAACTTTGATGTGTGATGTACTAGTGTCCAAAGGACGCTTAGTGTTGTCAATCACTTGAATGGGCTGAAAGAAAGAGGTGATCAATATGGGAGCTCTAGAGCCTCTAGGCTCTGTTATCCAAAATGAGCCCTTTGCTTATTTTGGCTAACTTTGCTTCATTCTTTCCTTCCTTGTGCTTGACTTCAATTTTCACACATTAAGCACTCAAAAAGTTTCTGGAAATGGATTCATTAGATAGGATTTTTCTTCCCCTTTCCAAAAAGGTAAAGAAGTCCTCCTAACTCCTTGTATTTTGCAAGTTATGGCTCGGCGGAGTTTGGAGGGAAAATTTTCCTAGGCGGACCCGTGGGAAATTTTTTGGCACTTAGCCTTTTGGCTAAAAACTCAAAGGCAAATTTCGGCCCGAAAGCCCAAAAGAAATGAAAAGCTGCCATGTGTCCAGTCAGTGGTGGGCGTCGGAGGAACTTCAAGTTTTTTCGGCGTTTGGTCAAAGTGCGTCAAAGGAAAAATAGGAGCGCATCCCCGCCGAGCAATGTGAAGCGCCACGTGTCCACGTGTCAGCGGGAGTCGGGGTGGCGGGAGGATTTTTGGTTTTTTGCCAAAACCATAAAAGCACAAAAGGGAAAAGTGGAAACACATCCCCGCAAGCAACCAGAAGGTGCCACGTGTCCACGTGTCGGAAGGAGGTTGGCGGAGAATTTTGGAAAAATTTCCCAATTTTGCGCAAAGGCGGTAATGTGATTTTGAACCCGCGGATCAACCAGAGGGTGCCACGTGTCATCGGAGGAGTGGGCGTGGAGAATTTTTGGGAAATTTTCCCAATTTGAAAAAAGAAGGAAAAAAGTTCAAATTTCGCCCCGTGAACCCGAATTTTGCCCTAATTTTGCCGTTTTTGCCCTAAATCTTCAGAGGGCCATATCTTTCGCACTTTTGAGGTTGGATTTTCGTGATTTTGGTGTCATTGGAAAGCTGTTGAAATTTTGATGGAGATTTGTGGGAGAAAAATGGGAAAACGTCTACTAGCATGCAAAAAAAGCAGAAAACGACTCCAACCACCAAAATTAATGAAGTATGGGCCTCTTTCTCGCTCTGCGAAGCAATGTATGATGAAGTATGGGCTTTTTTATGGGAACCCATCATTTTGTAGGCCAATTAAACAGATTTTGTCGGTGGTTGAAGATGTCAAACGGATTTGCCCACATTTTCTCATTTCCTTCTTTCTGTCGAGCGATAAAAGCCAGTTTTGGCTCATTTGTAAAAGGTTGTTCATCATTCTTCTCTGCCCTCCCTTCTTTTCTTCCCCAGGGTCGAAAATGGAGTTTGAACCTCCTCCCCTGCTCTGTAATGGCGTTTTTGCCTCTTACCCGTGAAATGATGTTTTTATGCAAACTTCTGGAGCAATAAAAACGTGTTTTGTGATGCATTTGTCCATCCTTGCTCATTTTTGTTTTTTCTTCTTGCCTCTCTTCATTGCAGGTATTTGTGCATGTTTGGATGTTCATTGTAGGTTTTGGAGTTGTGTTCATGGAGTTTTGGAACATTTTTGTGTGAAATCCATCCTTGGTTTGTGATGCACTTGTCCATCCTTCCATTGCTCACCTCTCTTTGTTTCCATGGCAGTTTTGATAGATGTTCAACATTTTCCTTCTCTGGTGTATCACCGTTTTAGTGTAGGCTCTTTTTTTCCCTCTTTTCTCTCTCTCCTTGTCTCCTTGGAAGTTAGATTAGGATTAGATTAGCTTGCTTGCACTTGGAATAGCTTGTGGCAGGTAGTTTAGGAAGAGGAACCAACCTTCTCTGGAGAGCTTTCCCCATTTGCAAAGGTCCCACACTTTGGGAAAGCTCAATGTTGTGCATTCACACCAAATGACATTGCCTTAGAAAAGCAGATCCATAGGTCATTTTGGGGTGCTGTGAATTTGTCACTAACAGTTTTGGCACGCCCGGTGGGACCTTAGAGGTCTTCCACTTCATTTTTGCAGGTTGATGTGTTCTGGGAAGATTTCAGCCTTTGGAGGCATTCTCAAACACATCATGCAGCGACTCCATCCGATCAAAGAACCCCCATCTCTAAAGTTGCGAGACCCTCTTTCCATTCATTTTCATTCATTTTCCATTCACTCTTCTTTCCATCTCTTCATTCTTCTTTCATCCCATGAGGTTGTGCAATCATGACTTCATTTCCATCATGGAATTCACATTTACAATTGTAGCAATGTTTCCCATCTCCAACATGCTTTACAACTCCTTCAAGTCAGCATTTTGATCAAATTCAAAATCAGTATGCATATACATATGAGCAATGCCAAAATCAGTTTGGCTATGAAACATGTCAAGCACAAGGATATGCAGATTGTGAAGGCAATCAAGAAGAAAGTGCAGATTTCTTGGAGAAGATCCAAAAGATGGAGGCAAGCATGGTGCAATCCAGGGCTCAAGCACAAATGAAAGCATTTGGAATCGGTTGTGGAGCACCTTGTCCATGGGTGGGACCCTTTCCAAGGCATTATAGCCCGCAAGAGAAACTTGACTTCATGATTGCAACACTGCTGCCATTGCTTGCAAAGTGGATTGAAGGAATAGAGGTGTATGAGAGGAGTATTCAACAACCTTGTCAATGGGTAAGCACACCATCTCATGCCTTTTCTTTTCCTCTTTCCCAATCTATTTTATCTCAGCAGTGTCAAGTTTTAAACTCTCCATCTGCTGTCCCAAAAGTTGATTCCATTTCCCCATCTCCTAGTCTCCCATCCCACCTCAATTTCTCTACTCTTTTCCATTCCAAACAATCATCCCCTCCATAAGAGCTAAAAGAAATACCTTCCACTCCAAGGAAACAAGAAGTTTCATCTCCTCCACCACCAAAAATAATTGCAAAATCAATTGAGTTACAACCCACCCCTCCTCTTGCATTCCCAAATCCATGTTGGGAAAATGAAAATCAGAAAATCAATCATCAAGGACAACAAGAAGAGGAGCCCAACATGAAAGAAATGATAGACAACTTGAAGAGTTGGGCTCTCAAATTTGGGATAACAAAGATCCCCTTGATGGTTAAGCCTACGAGGAGGTAAAGGTTGAAGAGTCAATGGTGGTTAGGACTGATTTTGTTGCAGCAGAAGAAGAGCAAAAAGAAGAAGCAGATCAGCAATCAGTTTGCTCAGAATGTAGTGTCCATGTTGGCACTCTACTTGAAGGAAATGCTGATCCAATTCAAGTTGCACAATCAGCCATGGAGAAAGCTCTAAAGAGATCTTGCAGCCCCAACTTGTCCTCTAGAGCAGCAGATTGAAGAGTTTGATTTGTCAAACTTCATGCTAGAGGAAGAGGTCATTCAAGAGCAAGATTGTCTTCAAGTAGCAGAGGAAGGAGAAGCTGCTCCAAATCCAAAAGAAGAGGAGCACATTCTAGCTGTGGAGGAGAAAAGTGCAGATCAAAAGCTTTGAACACAAAACAGGCTATAGAAGAACCTTCAGTTCTTCCTTCCACTTCATCTCTCTCGAGTTCCAACGTTGAAGAAGAGTTTGATCTTTCAAACTTCATCTTTGAGAGTGAAGAAACCATGGTGAGCAAGTTGCAAGATCAAGAGAACACCATGGAAGAGGTTGAGCATTTGCAACATGACAACAATGAGGCAATTTATCATGCGATTTGGAGGACTGTTTTGATGAAGAGGAACCGGTTGAAATCACACCATTTTCTCCTTCATCATCCACCTTCCAAGCACATGAACCTATTGTCATGAAGGAGAGGATTCATTTGCGCACAACCTGCATTTTATAGCAGCCTTTTGGAACCAAGATTGGAAGATTTAAATCTTCCATGTTCTTCATTGGAGGAGGAAGGAAAAGAGCAGAGAACTTCATCATTTCTTCCACACCATCCATCCAAGAAGGTCTACAAGAAGACTCCATTCTTGGAGTTAGATTTCAGAGCTATGGGCATATCAAATGGATCAGACCTTGCCCAATCAGGTATTTGGCTTCATTGGAGCCAAAGGAGAAGTCAAAACCAGTCATGCTTGCTTCTAAGCATGAGGATGATATGCAAAGCACCAAGGATCAGCTGCCATACCTCTTCATCAAATGCAGAGCAACTAAAAGAGGTATCTAATTTGCTTTTAGCTGACACCTTGCTAATTTGGGTAGAAGACCAACTTCTTGTTGATTTTCCACTCATCCAAGTAGCCATACTCAACTCCAAATCAATTGCATGGCTGCCAATTTTGAAGAAGGGAAGCTATTTTGCACAACCAGTTGCAGGGTTTGTTTAGCTTGCCTTTGCTTCCAGTTAAAGTAGAGTAGGTAGGTTTGCTTTCAGCAGAAGAAGTGCTTGTGCACACTCTGCATATCCCACTTGGGGTATGTATGATTTCCAATTTTGTACATAGTTGTTTGGTGTTGTTTTGGTTGCTCTTGCACAGTGCATTCAGTGGGTTTTTGGTGAGGATCAACTCCAAGTTTCAGTGGGTTTCCAAGTGGCTCAGAGGTCGATTTTCATAGTTCAGATCGAATCAGTTTATCAGGCTTGACTCCATGCCCAATGGATGCTTCAAAGGCCACTGATCATTCATCTAGCAGGCAGATGACCCCTGAGAGTCGCCAAATTGTTATCCAAAATGAGCCCCTGCTTATTTTGGCTAACTTGCCTTCATTCTTTCCTTCCTTGTGCTTCAAATTCAATTTTCACACATTACAAGCACTTAAAAGATTCTAGGAAATGGCTTCATCAGATAGGATTTTTCTTCCCCTTTCTAGAAAGGTAGAAGTCCTCCTAACTCCTTGTATTTTGCGAGTTATGGCTCAGCGGAGTTTGGAGGGAAATTTTTCTTAGGTGGACCCGCGGGAAATTTTTTTGGCACTTAGCCTTTTGGCTAAAAAACTCAAAGACAAATTTCGGCCCGAAAGCCCGAAAAAAATGAAAAGTTGCCACGTGTCCGGTCGTGAGGGGGTCGGAAGGAACTTCAAGTTTTTCGGCTTTTGGTCAAAGTGCGTCAAAGGAAAAATAGGAGCGCATCCCCGCGAGCAATGTGAAGGCGCCACATGTCCACGTGTCAGTGGGAGTCGGGCGGGGGAGGATTTTGGTTTTGCCCAAAACCATAAAAGCACAAAAGGAAAAACTGAGAAACACATCTCCATGGCAATGAGGAAGGTGCCACGTGTCCATGTGTCGGCGGGAGGTCGGGCCGACGAGAATTTTGGGAAAATTTTCCAATTTTGCAAAAGGGCAAAATGTGATTTTGAGCCCGCGGATCGACCAGAGGGTGCCACGTGTCATCGGAGGAGCGGGGCATGGAGAATTTTTGGGAAATTTTCCCAATTTGAAAAAAGAGGGAAAAGTTTGAATTTCGCCCCGCGAGCCCGAATTTTGCCCTTTTCACCATTTTTGCCCTAAATCTTCAGAGGGCCATATCTTTCACACCAGAGCTCGGATTTTCGCAATTTTGGTGTCATTGGAAAGCTGTTGAAATCCTCTACACGATGGACCCCTCAATTTTAAATTTTGATGGAGATTTGCGGAGAAAAATGGGAAAACATCTCTGGCATGCAAAAAATGCGTAGAAAATGACTCCAACCACCAAAATTAATGAAGTATGGGCCTCTTTCTTGCTCTGCGAAGCAATGTACGATGAAGTATGGGCTTTTTTATGGGAACCCATCATTTTGCAGGCCAATTAAACAGATTTTGTCGGTGGTTGAAGATGTCAAATGGATTTGCCCGCGTTTTCTCATTTCCTTCTTTCTTTATGTTGAGCGATAAAAGCCAATTTTGGCTCATTTGTAAAAGGTTGTTCATCATTCTTCTCTGCCCTCCCTTCTTTTCTTCCCCAGGGTCGAAAATGGAGTTTGAACCTCCTCCCTTGCTCTGTAATGGCGTTTTTGCCTCTTACCCATGAAATGATGTTTTGTGCAAACTTTGGAGCAATAAAAAACGTGTTTTGTGATGCATTTGTCCATCCTTGCTTTTTTTGGTTGTTTCTTCTTGCCTCTCTTCATTGCAGGTATTTGTGCATGTTTGGATGTTCATTACAGGTTTTGGAGTTGTGTTCATGGAGTTTTGGAACATTTTTGTGTGAAATCCATCTTTGGTTTGTGATGCACTTGTCCATCCTTCCATTGCTCACCTCTCTTTGTTTCCATGGTAGTTTTGATAGATGTTCAACATTTTCCTTCTCTAGTGTATCACCGTTTTAGTGTAGGCTCTGTTTTTCCCTCTTTTCTCTCTCTCTCTTGTCTCCTTGGAAGTTAGATTAGGATTAGATTAGCTTGCCTGCACTAGAATAGCTTGTGGCAGGTAGTTTAGGAAGAGGAACCAACCTTCTCTGGAGAGCTTTCCCCATTTGCAAAGGTCCCACACTTTGGGAAAGCTCAATGTTGTGCATTCACACCAAATGACATTGCCTTAGAAAAGCAGATCCATAGGTCATTTTGGGGGTGTTGTGAATTTGCACTAACAGGCTCCTCCTATAGAGATTTGCATTGGAGGGTGACAACCTTGCGAAGATAAATAGCCAAGCACTTTGCTGGTTTGTATATCTAAAGAAAGTAGCTAGAGTGTTTTTGAGTCTCTGTAGAGGTAGTGATATCTTCCCAAATCTCATAATAAATGGGGCATCTAAAAATGAAGTGGTCGGTCTCCACCTCTGGAGGGAGCAAAGATGACAAATCTGGTCTTGACGGAGAATGTGATGGTTTGTTTCAACTTGTAATTGGTGGGAACAAACTCTCATCAGCCAAGGGGAAACCTCAAGTTGTGAGACCAATGGTGCTGGAGATAGTGAGGGCGACAAATAGTACCGTCCACCACTTGTAAGAAATGAGCGGCGGAGTGTAATGTTCCTTTTGGACAAAAATAACAAAGATTTGGATTTCTAGCAAACCCTTTTGAATTGAAACTTGAATGATCTGAAATCTGAGAGATAAACTATGAAATCTGAATTTAATATCAAACTCTTAGGGCTAAAATCCTGAAAATATTGAAATGCCCACAAACCCTTGTGAAATATAAAGAAAATTCAGATTCTGATTTATATAAAGAGACCCTTGAAAATAATTACAGAATTTTGAAATAAAAAAATTCTTCAAACTCTAAGGTCTATAAATAATACTTCTGAATTTTCTTTGAATGACTAAAAAATGGTAATTTTATTGGCTGGAAATGTAGGGAAAAAATTACAAAAGACAACTGCAAATTATAAATTTATTTTCTGAATACAAAACTGACCATAAAAGCTAACCCAAACCCTCAAAGAGTGACGTCATCCCTGGGATAAAGGCCCGAAATGAGCTCCCAAACTGTGGCGTCTCAGCTGGAATGATGGGAAATGATGCCTAGTTGATCCTTCAATGTAGATCTGACTGCCCTTGATTGAAACGCTACCTTTTCTAAATTTCCAAATGATTTTTTTGGTAAGATTACCTAGGGAGAGAGCCCTAGCTCATTGTGGCATCACCAACCCACACCGGTTGTGGAACCATCTAAGGATGGAAATTTAAGCTCTCTTGGTGAGCTCATAGATTAAACCACATTATCATGGCACCCTATCAACGGGGAATCCATCACCAGCGAGTGGGCCGTCTTAACATGGAGCCGAGATTTGAACCTTGGATCTCCCAATTAATAGGAGATCCAAGAACTGTTACACGACTACCTGATGGATTGAATTTCTGAATGACGACTTAGCTGGAATTTCTGCAAATTTTGATCTGAAATGTGCCCTAGTTCTGTAAATCTGATCTGAATCTTTGAAAATCTGACTTGAAACTCAAGTGTGACCTCCGTATGAGACCACCAAGGAGAAATTGAGGGTTTTCGTCCCCAAGATCTGAATGCTAATGAGGACTTTCGTCCTCAATTGCTGAATATGGAAGCAAAGTGCTCACACATTAGAAATTATATGATAAAAGATAATTAAATGAGATCCCCTCTCCTCATATACTTTTTCCTCCTTATTTTCCCAAAGTGGGGCAATCCATGTGGTAGGTGCACTTTATTTAATTAAAGTGACTTTTAATTTCTATTTAAGCATTGAGTTCACTTAAAATAGAAAGTTCCCCTTTACTTTATTAAAAATGACTTAAATTGCCAGTATACATTACTTTTGGCCAACTTAGTCATACTACCACCTTGTTCCCTCTTTTTCCACCCCTTTTAGCCCGCTAGAATAATTGGATAGCTAAGGGTCTTCTTTTTACTTCAAGTATTTAAAAATACCTTTTATTTTAATAATAATAATATTATTAAGTTGCCCAAAATGGAGAAATGACCGGGCACAACTTACAATATTATTAATTATTTTTAATTTAGAAAAGGGGACATTACACATAGAAAGCAAGCTTGGGACTGAGATGATAATTATTTAATCTCTATCGCTAACACTTTTCATGTTGTTGTAATTACAAATCACTAACTTGGATGGTGACACATTTCTGAAGAAGTCTTCTCAAATGAATTTCTGGATCTCAAGATTTTGTTCTAATAGAATCTTACTTTTCTGTGACCATGATAACCATTAGTTAGAGAGTTTGCTCCCATGCATTTGGGAGAATTTGCTTCCATATTTGCAGTATTCTAAAGGATGAACATACTTATTGCATCGGGTAATTTGAACTCCTACATTTGTGCAATCATACTGTCTAAGAAGAAATAGCTAGTCCCCTCATGTGATTTTACTTGTATATTATGGTTAGTTTTATTTTCCAATTAAAGGATGCATCCTGATGGGGACTTACTCTTGATCAAACCTTGAGCGAATGAAATGTTACCTGCATCATTATTTTTATTTAATGTTTCAAAATTTTTACTTGGTTTACATCAATCTGCTTTTTTTTTTTTTTTAATTCATTTAGCTTTTTGTATCTACAATAGTCATGCTATTTAGTAATTTCATAAAGTGAAAAGCTATGTGACAATTCATATGACTCACACCCAAAAGGATATGACATCTTCCTACATTTTGTTAATTTTCCCATGGACATGATCTTTTAGGAATTGTTTGTAAGCATCAATCCGAGTTCTTAGGCAATCAATAGAGATCCACATTTGTACATGTCCTAGAATATCTGTTTCTAGCCTTATCCTGTTTATCCAGCTTTACAGAGACTTTGATTTGAGTAAAGTTTATCTGAGAGCTTTTGCAAATTTTATATGAGGGAGTGCTTACCTGACACCTTTGACTTTGAGAAGCTTATGGTTTGAAAATGAAACTTTGCGGCTGATTTTATGGATATTTTTGTTTCTGGTCAGGGAAAAGGCTGCAAAGGCAATGTACCTCTTTTCAGCAGTGAAATAAAGGCCTGCTCAAGTGAAGCTGAAATTAGAAGACAGAAAGCCTTGAAAGAAGCAGAAGATTTATTGAGAAAAGAAAGGAAAAACAAATGAAACTTGTTCCTATTCCTACAGTTCCATCACAAATCTCTGAGGAGAGGACTCTGCAGCGAAGATAACAAGCAAAATAACGATTTTCTACATTATATCTTCCTATGGTTTTAGGAGTGGTTTGAGTTTCAAGAATTTGTGTTTCATTATCTCTGTAGAGTTTTTTTCACATATAATAAAAAGGTATAGAACATCTTGTTTTCTGACAAATTTGAAAATACGGTTTGGTGTATCTATTTGAGAGACAAGTGCAATATCTCATGGTATTAAGAATTTTGAATTTGGGCTTGATGAAGATCAAATATATCATGTATCATATGCTTATATTTGTAATAAGGATTTATTTTTAGTAGTGAGCAAAATTGTACATGGATTACCATCTGATCTGTTTACATATAAAGTCTCTTATATATAACCAATTTTAGGCTTGAACCAAGTCTTGATATTAGGCTTTGTATATTTGGATCTTTGAATTAATGAAGTTTTGTGAATTTCTCTTGTTTGAGATATCGTGATATCACGTCTACTCTTCATGGCTTTGTGTTTGATGGGAAGCCAATATATGTCACATAATTATAATAATTGACATGTGATTAATGAAATAAGTTTTAAAGAGATATGTCTGTCGTCTTAGTGAATCTTTGATTAGAGGGATACATATATACACAAATTCTCTCACTTATAATCAAGCACATGCTTTGGCCGATATACAAACTTGATCTTTCCATTAATGAAGCCGTTTCTTTGAATTCCTTGTAAATTTTAATTTGACTTTTCTAGGCAAATGATCAAAGAGCTTAGAATACTGCAATATTCATGGGGAAATCGTATTCTGAAATATCCCGAGTATAATTTAGAGTTGGAACTTCTGGAGAATATCAGGAGATTATAGCTGGGCAGGAGAAGTTAAAAAAATATTATCCCTTATAGAATGCATATAATGTAATGACTGATCACATAAGTTATTTTGCATTTCTCTCATGCAGGCTAAGCTGTCTTGTTAGTTTTCATTCCAGACATGTTGGAATCTGCTCAACTTTTTGTCCACTGGATGATTTGATCAAGATGGGAAGTACTTAAAAAGTAACTAGGATCGTTGGTCCCAAAGATAACTTTACATTGAGTCCTTTTGGAATTAATAGAACTTAAGTGTTAAGTTCCTCTAATTTCCCATACCAAATACATGTATAATATGGTTTACTTGTACAGTGCTAGATTTTCATAAGGTACATGTTTTGCATGGTGGTTCTTCAACCTCTTGTATGAAGGACCATATGGGCGATATGCTCCTAGACATAAGACCTTGTGGTTATAAGCACAAAAAAATCTGCAAGGATTTTGTGTTACCTTGACTTCACTAATTGGATTACCAGTCAAATGTTCCTGTCAGAGGCTCCTTTAAGATTTTGGCAGTCTGTTGATATACGTACTGAAAGGCTAATGCTCATCCACACTATTAACCTCTATATATCCAATTTTGTAAAGCAAGGAAGCTTTATTATAGTTATCAAGGTCAGTCAAACATGGATTAGCTTTGCCAGAGCCACCAACTGTTTGCATGGATTGTACATCTTTGTACAACACTTTTCAAGATTACAATAGAAAATGCCAATCTCAATCTCCCATAGAAGACATTGGGATTAAGGGAATGTAACATCGAACACGCAATTACCAATATTGAAATTTAACTGCACCAATCAAGATTGAAAGGCAAAAAACATTAAGCTGATCCATTTGTGCAAAAGCCAAACATGAAATTAAAAAATTGAAAAAATATATGACAAGATTGAGTAATTATGTATATCCTTGACCATTATACATATTCACCAAGAAGTTCCAACATAGGAATGAGGACCCCTTCCCTTTTTCTGTGCTCACTGCCTACATCTTCTTGTGACTATATTTATATATAATCTAGCCAAGACCCTTATTCATTTAATCATTTACACTGATTTGAAATGGCATTCTTGTTCCCATATCCATACCCTCACATCTCCGGGGGATTGTGCCATCAAATAATTTTTAACAAGTTTATGAAACTATAGCTTAAGTCACACCTTTGATATAGCATATGCATGATCACAATTCACAACATTTGTCCACATACCAGTGCATTGAAAATGATAAATCATATTATTTGCATTTTAAAAATCACAGGTAATGTAAAAGTCAAAACAATCCGAGATCTGCATTTTTGAGATTTCTCAGATCAAAACCAAAAGGAAGCAAGGTCCTGAAGTCTTCAAGAAAAGAGAAGTTAAAAGTTGTTTCACCTGTTGCGTGTTCCAGCACTAGCAGAAACTCTAAACAAACTTTTTATACAACCCATTTTAGAAGGATCTAAATCAACAACAGCATGGCAAAAGCTAAGATTAGTTCTGCTAATCCTCATGGATCTGTTAAATATAACTGCATCTTCAACATTACCAGATTGAATTCCCTGGTCCGACTGATTTCCATGGTCTGGTGAGGGTGTGGAAAGCTATTAGCTCCTCGGAGAGCTCAAGTCTGGTTCTTCTTGCTACTTCCAGCACTTCCATCTGCATAATCTTTACCCAATCATCAATTTGAGCTATGCATCTATGAGAAATTGGTTATAGTTCTCATACCTGTCACCATACCCATCAATGTGTGTATGCAATCAATAGGAGCTTGCTGATTTAGCCTCCAAAGCAAGCAGTGGATATACCCCTGGAAACTTCATGCACATACCTTGAGTCTCCTGCCTTTTCTTGTATGGGGGCTGTTTCCAGATATGTTTGCGATGATTGGTTTAATCTGTCAGCCCCATCTTTCTCAAGTTATCTTCCTCCATCAACAGTAGCGCTTATTCCAGCTCCTTATATAATTTTTTTTATTAATTCTAATAAAGCATCACACAAATAGTTAGCAGTCTGTTAAGAGGACATGACCCTGAAGCACCTGCGTGCTCATCCTTATCCCCTTCTCCTTAAGAGTCTGAGCAGCTCAAATAGACACTTATCCTTTCTTTCTTTCTTCATGACATAAGCTGGTTTACCTGGATTCTAATGCAACTTCCCTTCTCACCCTTGTCATCTCTCCTTAAGCACCGGATATACAGGTCATGTTGGAAATTTTCTCAGGCGGACTTTTTCTGCCAACGATAAATCAAAAGCCAAGATGGAGGATGGAGAAAGCTCAGGGCCAGAGGCATATAACAAAGATGATTTCTTAGAAGCTGTTCTCCCAAACTATACCCAAAACAGGGCCAAACAGCAAACTCAAAGATGGGACTCTCTAAATTCTACCATAGTGACACTGCAGGCATGAAACTTACTTGGCCCTTTACTCTTTCCCAGCATGGCAATGATGAAACTCCTGAGCTCTACTTGGACCTTTACACGTTCCCAGCATGGCAATGATGAAACTTCTCAATATCAAAACTAAACCTTTATTAAACTTTAGCCATTACTGATCAGAACACCGTGTAATTCTCTTGTTTTCCTTCCAGAGAATTATCTTAAGGGACCATCTCTGTTGGATAATTCCTTCACCAAGGTACCATCTATTAAATCCCAAGGCAGATATGTGCATGTTTTCCTCATTTAGAGAGAGGAGCAATTCAGTCTGACCTCCCATCATTAGTCACATAATTACATAACATTCCACTAACTACTAGTTCTTCCTAAACTCTGTGTACGGTTGGTACAAAGCTTGATCCATCCATTCAAATGTGATCTTCATAGGTGATGTCCTGGATGGTTCACTAATCCATTGGTGGTTTGTATTCCACTGCATCGCTCTGATTCCACACATAACTATAGTTGATATTCAGCTGATGCTGTGTATTATCCAAAATTGCTTCTTCTCTAGTGCTCCACGTCATGCCTATGTGATTACTGCCTCTCATTGTGGATGCAGATATGCCGCAACCTTTGCAGACTTGTCTTCTTTTCTTCTTCTTTTGGCCCTTCAACCTTGTTTTCCAATTAGTTTTTTGGCTTTTGAGTTGGTGAAGTTTTTGAGTTTTCTTCACAATCATCAAAATCATCCTCACACTATTCGTTTGATTCATCCATGTTCTCTTCTTCTTCCTTATTCTTAACAATGCCTTGCTTGACGGTTATTTTTATCATGTTGTGTAATGTTATGCAAAGTTACCTTCTCTCTCCCATACCAAAGCTTCAACTTATTTTGCAAATTAATATCATCATTTACCAGTTGCTAGTCAAGGATATCTAACCATATTCAAACCATCCATAGCCATATCATAGAAATTTATGAATGCAAAATTTATTTGGTCCATGGTGAGCTTCAAATCTTAAAAAATAGAAGCTTCTCACCATGTGCTTGATGTGCTATTGGTGTGCTATATTCTTTGATTGAACTTGTAATTTCTTAGCCAAGTCAATGTTGATGAACTTAAACCTCCTGCTAGGGTTGATTGGGACAATGACATCCTTTTGAATTCATCCATGAACTTGCAATGTTGAAGCTTCCTTATTTGGATAAAAAACAAAAACCCCTGCCCTCTTTTTCTCAATCATGTTTTCTTATTATCATTTTCTTCCTCTTTTTGTTCTTTCCATTCTTCTAAGCTAAGTAAGCTTGTTTAATTTTTTCCCAAGACCTAGCGATTTTTTTCCTATTTTCCACCAATCCTAAGTTTCTCCATCAAAGGACAATTGATAACTCCTTACATAACTAAGATGATGCGATGGACACAAGTGTCCATTGTCTAGATCTTCACAGCCATAAAAATGTTATGGTTTTGCGCATGAATGCATATGGAAAGACAAAGTTTGGACCGTTTCATTAGGGATGCACTCCTAGCATGCCAATACGTTTGAGCTAGATTCCACCAAGTAAAATTTACAATGACTTTATGAAACGTTCCTTAATATAATAGATTATGTCCCTAGTTAAATTTAACCTAATATTCAAAGAACTAGTAAGGTTTATTATATATAATAAAAATTTGCTATTAAGGCCACATAGAACTACTCACTCTCGAGCAGCTTATACAAATACAGATTTTCTTCCCAATTGGTTAATCCCAAGAAAATTAAGTTTTCTTGCAGGGATCTCAAACTGAACTGAAACAACGCACACTGAACTCAGACCCCTTCACCATCAATGAGAAAGATGACTCTTCTAAAGTATGCAGTATGGTAAAGCATCTCTAATATGGCATGGCATAGTGATAGTCAAGTTCTGAGTGTAGTTCATCCAGATAAATATTGAGAAAGGTGATCATTCTAGTTCAGCCAGATAACTATTGAGAATTTAATCCATGAATATTCAAGATCAATGTGTGTCAAAGTAAATGTTGGATCAAAATTGTCATGGACATTTTGCATAAAACCCAGTATCTCCATGCTCTCAAAGGAAAAGGGTACAGCTTGGATAATGAAATAGATAAGAAATTACAACTACTGGATAACAGAAATAACTACTAACTTAGGCATTTATCATAAAAGATTTGAAGATGCACTTTTGTTCTATGAAACAGTACAAGAGAAATTTTAGAGCTTGACCTAAACTTAGTTCATATCTCTTTCACAGCGAGTTATTGCAGAACAAGATCTTTTGTAAGGATTGGCTTGATCATCTGTACGATTGCAGTAGTAATAAGATTGTCCAGTTATAGCACATGGAACAATGTCCGACCTCAAAGCCCCGTAACTAATAAATGGGGGCATTTGCTCATACAGATTTCTTCTACCTGTTCTACTACTCACATCATTTGTATCCATTTTCCTTTGAGCTTTGCCCCAGTCCTCCATTTTGGGATCATTTTTCAGGACATTTAAGGCCTGCCCAAAAGGCAAGATGAGCACAAAATTGAGAAAAATCAATGCAGTCAGCAACCTCCAAAGCAAGTGATGGTGGTTCTCCATCCTCTCAATTCTCTTTGAGACGAGATGTGATCTTAAGGTTGTTTAGATGGGGCCAAGTAGCTCAACAATAGATCACAAGGAGCTCACCAATGCTCGAAAGTATCAGATAAAAAATGAAGTTTGTTACAAGTCTCAGATGAATTTGACGGAATAGATACTCCTCAATACTTGACACTATATGCTGAAGGAAACTGATTAGACCTATCAAGGTACAGCTACTTGTTTGGATGATTGTTCAAGGAAGGTATAACACATTATGAATAACCAAAGAAAACAATGGTGGATGAAGATGAAGATGGTGTCTACTGGAGCGAGGAGAGCAGATTTTAAGGAGAGTGAGCAACCCCATGTGATTTTTATATTAACTGGGGTTTGATTCGGGTGAATTTTGAGTATTGAAAGTGTAGAAGGGTTCTCAGAGTTGACAGTTGAGTGACGGCACAACTAAGAGCAGCTTTTCGCACTTACCTAGACTCCCTCCATTGAAACAAACAATTGTTGCTTCTGAATTTTATTTAGTTATTTTCTTTAACACGAGATTTGTATGTGTATAGAATAATATGGACTTAGTCTGTGCGTGCATTAAGATGAGATTTATTTGTTGGAGAGCCTGTCTACATTCTTTGGAATCTGCAATTTGCGAGTGTAGAGGCAGGATTCAAAATCAATACTGTGTACTGGATCAATTTAAAATCTGTGTTTTCTTTCAATTGAACATGTAAAAGGAAGTTGTGATTTGGTATAGTTTTTATGTGTGCCAATAAGGCACCTAAATGACTCATACCCATGAAATTAAGGTGCACAATTATTGGACCATCTTGCCTAATTCGAAACAAATGTTTCTAGAAAGGAAAGTCGATAACCTGTAAATATATTTCAGTGTCAAAAGTATAGGAGAGGGAATGACACCCCTACGAGGGAATAAACATGCCATACGTGATTTGACAAGTGTGCTCATCTAGTCTAGACTTTTTGTTCTTCTGTTTTGATCTTATTTTTTTCTTCTCGTTACCTTCGAATAACAAGAATAATATGAATCAATAGTCAACGAGTACATAAGCATCCTAAAATCATGCAACTTTACAACTAGTAAATGCAAGGGACCATTTTTAGGTGTCTACATTTTGCCTCACTTTGAGGTGTGTGGATACTTGCAAAAGTATAAAAGAATACATGGTATGGATATAAAATTTTGTGCACATGGGTCTATGTAATAAAATTCAATGCACTTGGGAACCCCTAAACAAATTGTTTCTTTTTCTACTCACACAAGACTAGTACCAAATAATAATCCACAAAACATTGAAGTGATGGAAATGCAATCCCCCATTCTTTTGTGATTGTACAAAAATCAAATAGAATTAGACACTATCAAATTTGGGCCTCCACACCTGTCTAAAGTCCCAAACAAAATTATAAGAACATTTTTTCGTAACAAAAGGTGAATATAATTTTAATCATAATAATATTTCTCTCATACAATCCTAAACAAAGCTAAATGATGTCTTGAATACATCATCAATGGAAGTAAATAAATTTGAATGCTATCTTTAGTACATACTCAATAGGAGTAAATATGGTATGAATTACTGAAATTACGATGTAGTGATGTACATGCCTTAGGATCATGTTTTGAATATGATAGGTGGGATATATACTCCCCTTTTAAGATTTGAGATCGACCCTTGAAGCTCACATGTCAAAAGAAAGGGATTTGATGCACCATGCATAATATAAGAAATAAAATAATTGGTGTATAACATATAAAGATGCAACCTTGGAAGTGTATGCATTATGAGTAAGTTGCCCCATATGAGATCAAGAGATGAGCAATATATTACGAGAAACAATTTGACCCATGTGAGCTCAAGATATAATCAATATAACATCATTATCACAAGATATAACGATGTAAAGCATTACTGTAGAATCTTGTCCCAAAATAGATATATGATGGTAATAATGGAAATGTGTGAAATATTTAAGGGTATTTGTATGATATGAATCATGGAAACATAAAGGGAATATAAAACATGCCATGAACATAGGATAATCATTACTAAAAACATGTCCAATAAATGACAAGGCATGAGCCAAACATCTCAAGTAGGAATATCAAAATCATGACATGTGCAGTGAAGACATGTCAGGAGCATGAGACATTGGAATCAACCATGTGAAGATACACCATGCATTTGAAAACACCCCTAAAAGATGAAGACACACCAAGACAATGAAATACATTATGCAAAAGAGAATACATACTAGAGACATGGAGAAGCATATCACACAGAGAAAACATGTTGATATAATAAAAAGAAAAAACATGAAAAACATATGAAATTCAAATGAAGTGCATACATACATTAGACACAAAAAGATCAAGTGTAAGCATGTTGAACATATCCAAGAAAGTATGCATATTAATAAGATTAGCATAATGAATATAGCATCACAAAAGTGTAGGGATAATTAATCAAAGAGTACCTTGTGACAAAACAATGACATGCCCCATATTTACTCTAGATTTACCCACGAGCGAACACGGAAGTTCTCCCGACCTTATTATAATGACCTTGCGACATACAAAAAAAAATTTTTTTGCATCTATCTTGCCAATCTCATCAACACTATAAAGAGAAATATGCCTAAATACTTGTATGTGTACATGCCATGGATAGGAAGTGTGTATCCTAATAAAATCATAATGTAAGAAATGTGTTTACAAGCACCTATTAACAAGATAAATGCAAAATCATTTAAAAAAAAACAATAATTATTGTATCTTATGAAAATCTATTACAATTATCAAATAAAGTTGAATAAAATCAACGATAACAAGTCACACACATAAATAATAAGAGACCAGGAAAAGAGAAGGTGCATCCTTAGTCCCCTAAAATTTCTATCATAGTTCATTGGATTATTGACCTATTACCAAAAAAATATGTTTTCATCACTTAGACGTTATTTTAGACTCTTGGGATAGGACAATGAAAGCAAAATCTAGAGAAGTAAAAAAAACAACATTATAAAATGAAACCTAGGAAAAATATAAGGGTAAGTGCAACAAGTTGGGGGGCTAAAAGTGGGCATGAAAACCCAAAATTCACGTACCGCGATCGCGGTTTGTTTTCTATAGGTTTGGGAATTTCGAACCTAAAACCATGATCACGGTTTATAAACCGTGATCACGGTCCTCTGAGACAAAAATAACAAACCCGTGACCCCTCATTTTCCCCATTTTCCCCTACGAACCATGATTTCTCCTCCACTTGTTGGCACTCGCACTTTGAATACCCCTTGCAAATTGCTCTTGGACTTCTGATCATGAAATTTTCAACGATGTCCGCCAAGATGAAGAGGTAAGCCCTCGATTTTGATCAAATTTCTTGCATTTTAGGTTTTTTTGTGATTTTCATGGGTTTTTCAATTTTTTGTTTATGTATACAATTTCTTTGTTTTTTCAATTGTTCGAAAAGCTCGTAATCCTCCAAACCGTCCAAATATTCCTCAAAACCCTCCAAACATTCCTCAAAACCCTCCTCTAAACGTAGATCCACCTCATGTGGCTCCTTTTGTCCCCACGGAACCAACAGGAACACAAGTTGATATCGTTGGAAGAATCCAACAAAATAAAATTTCCATTGAGAACCTTATTCAGACAATAAGACAAAATCATGCCACAAATCCATCCCGCATGACTTTAGCCAACACATTGCAAACATTGATTGGCGAAGTCGACTCTGCAACCAACCAAATAGACATATGGAATACCTTTAGAGCTGATTGTAGGTGGTGGTATGCAGATAAATTATCCCATGCGGCCGTAAAAGACAAAAAATTTTTTTGCAAAAGACCACATTTGTGCATTATTTACTGACCCGAGAACCAATGTCCCCCACAACTACTTGCAAATGGTTCCCAATCCATTGGTGCCACAATGATCGAATCAAGAACAATTTTTGGGACCGATGGTGGATGGTTTTTGATTATCCACCATGCAACAACAATGAGGTTCCTCTCTATTTTTGAAGAAATTGTATTGCGAGTTCGTGCTTAATGAGGTCCCAAATTATTTTGACTTTTCTGAGTTTTACGGGTGAGGAGGTGGCTCTGCATAGAGTAGACCAGGTGCACGCATTGGTCAACCTAGGATCCCCATGCCCCAAAACCCCACTTTGCCTTCAGTTATCCCTCCTACAGTGAAGGAGGTTGTGGAGATTGACACACTACATGCATTGAGGAGCTCACTGACACTCTGACCCAACATAGTGGCCATATTGCATCTAGTGATGTTGGTGGAGGCACTAGTTCTAGCGCACCACACCACTGCAGATCATGTGGTACCGTATGCACTGCGGGCGAGACATCATTTGTTGGATCACATGATTTCTTTTCTCTAGATGAGATGATGGCGGATGTTTTTGGAACTGGTACAAATGATTTTGGTCTTTCACAGGTAAATGTCAAATAAATATAATATATATATATATATATATATATATATATACACAATTTTATTTCATTTGAGATTTTAATATATATGTATTTGATTACGTCATACATACATGTAAAAACTAATATTTTTTTTTTTTTAAACAACAAGAGATCGGTGAAGGACACATCCAACGTCGACATGCTAGCTATTGCAGCTGGGTGTGTTACATCTACGTAAGTTTCAAGTTACTTACATTTCAAATTTCATTTGATTGCACGTTTATTATTAAATACACATTTAAATGTTCATGTATAGTGTTTCACGTGTACATGTACATATTAATATGTTTGTCTTTTATACGCAGAGCCTGGCGGGTCATCATCTTCTCTAGGCACTGAGGCTACTAATACTGCCTCATGCAATTTTTACGCAGTTAGTTTCTCTTTTGTTTCAATTGTTTCTAATTGTGGAATTCTCTAGTAGTTTGCAATCCCATAACTCTAGCCAGTATAATTTGATCATAACATTAAGCTCTTATGATGCAAGGGTTAAGTAAACACTCTCCTAGATATACAAACTCTCCTTTTATCATGATCATGGACACTTACCTCTATGCTAGACATGTTTCTAGAGCACTCCATCTCTAATGCTTTCTCCATCATCCCTTGCCTCTGAGGATCTCTTTTAGCTTCTTAGGATGTATGCATAACTGACCTTGCCAACATTGTTAGTTCTATGCATTCTTTATTAACCCTCTTCTCTCTAAACAACAAAGAGATGACAATATGGGATAAGTTACCTACACTTCTAAATATATCATGGGTCCCTTGGTTCATGTTTATCACCAATACTCCCTATGCAATTCTATACACCCAATCTCATATTATATATGTTATTCATCAAGTTTCTCTATATTTGCATTCTCATGTACAATGGATATAGCTTGGTGACCTGCCTAGAACCAAGTTCTACATACCAAATACATTCCACATATTTAATGAATTACTTCTTGAATATTAATGCAGGGGTTATGCTTGAACTTGGGCTTTAACTATTTTTCTTTAAAGGTTTACATTCACATGAAGGACTTTGTTTCCAACTATAAAGTCCACTTATGAGGTTCTTAGCAAACATACCTCTCTTCACAATGGAGTCCTTCTTCATATGTAGTCACAAGACCTCCTCCACCTGGTTAAGGTGTTCAAGACATCAAATTTAAACCTTTAGACTCCCTGATGAATACTCAAGCAATGAACTTCAATTATGTATTATTGTAATTCTACCCCTAGGTATCTCAAGGTTCTTAAATGCCCAATTCAAGGTCTTCAATGGAATTAGAAGGTTTCCAGGCATACCAAATTTTCAATAGACCTTTCTCATCATGATTCAAGTGTCCATGATCCTTCATGTGTTGTTCTATAGCTAAATTTTCCAACTCAACTTTCTAATAACCCTTTTTGTGACTTAATATTGTCATGTATAGTCAGATTTCATTCAATTGATGGAATTTTCTTTATTCCTACACCCATAAGATCATTCAAACATATCATTCATACCTGATATCACCTTCATACCTAGTCTAAGATCATGATTTATCAAATTATAGTGAGAAGCCTGACTTTTTCCTTCATTTTTGTACACTTGTACTTTTACCAGGTTGCTCAAAATAATTGTTATCTAGATAAATTTCACTACACTGTATCAATCACCACGAAATATTGGGGTCTTCTAATTCATGCACAAATAGAGATAATTTGAAATTTCTAGCAAGATTCACTGTATAAATCAAAAGTTACACAAATCCCTAGATAGAGCCCGAGAGCCTACAATTTTCTCTAAAAACCAAATTATGCAATTTCAAGACACATAAAAATTATGACTGTGATCTACATCACCTATAGGACCTTTCCATATTAACAGTCAAGAGAGATTATGAAAATAAATAGGACTAATTATCCTTCTCTACTTTATCATAAGGTGTTTAGACTATTGGTTCGGTCATACACTTGCAATCTTACATAACTCTCTGTTTTAGGCCTTATTGCTACTAGTCCTCTTCTCATGCTAATACTCATTGCTACAGTTTTCAATTAATGTTGATCTACATGTTTTTTGTACAACTTATGATTGCCAGAGAGACTCCTCCCTATATGCAGATTGTGGAGGTTGTTGTAGATGTTGCCATAGCGTCTGCAGATCCACTAACTCAGGTACAATTTTTCAAATTTGTTAAATTTTGGACGAATGTTTTCTTACTACTTATCTACAATATCAAATTGTACATGAAATATTTAATTTGAAATATTTATTTGTATGTATCCTACCCCTTGTGAGTCTATCATTGACCTATAACGCATGCGAACAACAAATTGATAGGGATTATGAGATTGTGGTAAGATTTCACATGCATTAAAAATTCTAAGTTTCTAAATTTTGAATGTATTTTAAAATTTGGGTGTTAAAAACTTGATGTTTATGAATGTGCAAGCTAGGTTGTAGACCGCTTAGAGATGCCTAGGACCACATGGATGAAATCCATAGTGGCATCTCCCTCCACTACATCCACAGGTCGTGGACATGCTTCTTCTAATAGCAGGCGAAGAGAGGGAAGATGTTTCATGATTAGATTCATAGGACCCATGTATAGATATATATGCCATATAGTCCTAGTTCATGATTCTTCATAGTCCATGTATACAACCTTATGTGACCACATGTGGTCCTATATGTATGGCACACTTAGTTCGATACATTATTCTTATATTTTCAGAGACATGTGGCACACTTAGTTTGATACATTATATCCATGTTGGTTTTCATAACGATATTACTTCTATGTTTGATTTGATTTCATTGCACATGATATATATTTTATGTTTGTTTTCATAACCATATTACTTCTATGTTTGATTTGATTTGATGGCCTCAATTATGTGACCATTATCCATATGATATATGATATATGATATATGATGTTATGTTATATAATGGTTTTGAAGGTTCTTGGGTGCAAGATCATTTTTTGTTCAAGAGATTCAAGTGTGGAGTTATATCAATTTTCTTATTTTAAGCACGTGGTTAACACACTCCAAAGTGGGACAAAATGTACACAATTAAAAATGGTCTTGAGGGATTTATTACAAGTCATTTTATATGTTTTTAGTGTACTTACAATTTATTTGTTAAGTATTAGTCCAAATTAAGTGTTATTGATGTGTGTAATAATAAGGTCCTAATTTGAATTCACTTGTTTAAAAAATACATAAACATTGTAGTTTAGTTGGCACAAGATATGCAAAAAATATTCTTAACACTCTATTTTGTATTTACATGTCTTAAAAGAGATCAAACAATCTTTAGAGTATTTACATGGTAATGTGTTTACCTTGTTGCAATCTCATTGATGCGAGCCGAGTAGTGAGAAGTCATGCCCCGGATGTCATGGGAGTGAATTGTCACCACCAATGCATCCGGTTGGGGGTATATGCCTTTGATTGCTATGGCGGGCTCCAGGAGGCCCGGTTTGGAGTCGGACCACCCGATCCGGAGCCAAGAACCCCTTCCATATTCATCCAATTCATGTTTTCAATGAAACTTCTGACGATCACAACTTGGCACTCGATCATCCAAACCAAGAACCATCTAAGCCAAAACTTGAGCAAAAGGAGGCCTCTAATCACACCCAAGAATTCAAGGGTCGTGGAATTCCTTGAGTCTTCATGGCATAATTGTTTGCAAACTACCTTTTCTAGGTAGTCCTAGGAAATGAACAGAGCCGAGTAGTGAGAAGTCATGCCTCGGGATGTCATGGAACCAAACCAATGGTGCCAACATGTCCGGGTGGCCAAGTAAATGCTAGAGGAGGTGTCGTTTTGGTGCGGGACAATGTCATTTGCTTCCGGGCTACTTCGTTCGGGCGTAGTCCCTTAAGAGCCCCGAGACCAAAAAACTGTACAACTTCAACGAGTGATTACTCGGTCTCCGTGGCACCTAGAGATGTCTCGTTAGATCCTACACCTCGGCATAGGGACCCTCTACAATAGATTATGTCTCAATTTTTTCCATCTCCAATCGGTGCACTCGTTGCCTATTGTTTTGTGCAACACGCCAAATAGTGCAGTTTGAGTCAGTGTAAGGTTGTCAAACACTATATTTTGTAAACGGTGGGTCGTGGCACCAAACCGATGGCATCAACATGTCTAGGTGGCCATGTAAATGCATTAGAGGAGGAGAATTTTTTGGTGTGGGACAATGTCGTTGCTTCCGAGCTACTTCGTTCGGCGTAGTCCCTTAAGAGCCTTGAGACCAAAAAACCATACAACTTCAATGGGTGATTACTCGGTCTCTGTGGCACCTAGAGACATCTCATTAGATCCTAAACCTCGATGTGTAGGACCCTCTACATTATCTTGTCTCGGTTTTTTCCATCTCCAATTGGTGCTCTTGCCTATTGTTTGCAAACGTGCCAAATAGTGCAATTTGAGTCAGTGTAAGGATGTCAAATGCTATATTTTGCAAAAAGTGGGTCATGGAACCAAACCAATGGTGCCAAAACATCTAGGTGGCCATATAAATGCTAGAGGTGGATATTTTTGGTGTGGGACAATGTCGTTGCTTCCGGGCTACTTCGTTCGGGGTGTAGTCCCTTAAGAGCCCTGAGACCAAAAAACTCATACAACTTCGACGGGTGATTACTCGGTCTCCATGGAACCTAGAGATGTCTCATCATATCCTACACCTCGGTGTAAGAACCCTCTATAATAGCACATCTCTATTTTTTTGTCTCCAATTGGTGCTCTCACTACCCTATTCTTTGCAAACACACCAAATAGTGCAGTTTGAGTCAGTATAAGGTTGTCAAACGCTATATTTTGTAAACGGTGGGTCGTGGCACCATACCAAATATGCCAACACATCCAAGTGTTTAGGTAAATGCCAAAAGGAGGCATCGTTTTGGTGTGGGACAATGTCGTTGCTTTCGGGCTACTTCGTTCGGGCGTAGTCCCTTAAGAGCCTATGAGACCAAAAAACCATATAACTTTGACGGGTGATTACTCGGTCTCCGTGGCACCTAGAGATGTCTCGTTGGATCCTACACCTCAGCATAGGGACCCTCTACAATATCTTGTCTCATTCTTTTTGTCTCCAATCGGTGATCTTGCTGCCCTATTGTTTGTAAACATGCCAAATAGTGCAGTTTGAGCCAGTGTAAGGTTATCAAATGCTATATTTTACAAACAGTGGGTCGTGGAACTAAAGAATGACCATGCTAACATGTCTAGGTGGCCAGGTAAACACTAGGAGATGCATCATTTTTGGTGTGGGACAATGTCATTGCTTTCGGGATACTTCGTTCGGGCGTAGTCCCTTAAGAGCCCTGAGACCAAAAAATTGTATAACTTTGACGGGTGATTACTCGGTCTCGTGGAACCTAGAGATGTCTCATTAGATCCTACACCTTGGTGTAGGGACCCTCTACAATATCCTATCTCAATTTTTTCGTCTCTAATTGGTGCTCTCATTGCCCTATTGTTTGTAAACACGCCAAATAGTGCAGTTTGAGTCAATGTAAGGTTGTCAAATGCTATATTTTACAAATGGACGCTTGTGGGATCAAGCGAACAACGCCAAAACATCTAGGTGTTTAATTAAATGCTATAGGAGGCATTGTTTTGGTGTGGGACAATGTCATTGCTTTCGGGCTACTTCGTTCGGGCGTAGTCCCTTAAGAGCCCTAAGACTAAAAAAATCATACAACTTCGATGGGTGATTACTCGGTCTCTGTGGCACCTAGAGACATCTCATCAGATCCTACACCTCAATGTAGAGACCCTCTACAATATTCTATCTCAATTTTTTCTATCTAATCGGTGCTCTCGATGTCCTATTGTTTGCAAACACGCCAAATAGTGTAGTTTGAGTCAGTGTAAGGTTGTCAAACGCTATATTTTTCAAATGGAACACTCGTGGGACCAAACATACCATGCCAACACATCCGAGTGTTTAGGTAAATGCTAGAGGAGGTTTCGTTTCGGTGCGGGATAATGTCATTCACTTCCTTGGCTACTTCATTCGTGCGTAGTCCCTTAAGAGCCTAGACCAAAAATACTATATAAATTTGATGGGTGATTACTCGGTCTCCATGGCACCTAGAGACATCTCGTCAGATCCTACACCTCTACGTAGGGACCCTCTACAATAGCCTATCTCAATTTTTTTCATCTCCAATCGGTGCTCTCGCTGCCCTATTGTTTGCAAATGTGCCAAATAGTATAGTTTGAGTCGTGTAAGGTGTCGAACACTATATTTTGTAAATGGACACTCGTGGGACAAAACCTAATGTGCACACATGTAGGGATGGACTGCAAATGCTTGGAGAGCATTGTTTCGGTTCCCTACACTCCCGGTGCTTTGGGATACCTCCTCCGGAGCCAAGAACCCCTCCATAGGTACATAAACCGTTGTTAGTTGCTTCTCTTTGCTTGTAAAACAATGAAAGCTTCTTTTAGCTTTGAGAATATAAAATTCTCTACTAACAATGCCAACCACATGAAGGTGGAATATTTTTGGCACCACTAACTGCATAAAAGTGTTAGTAAAAAAAATTAAGTTGAATCAAAACCATACTAGATATATACAAAATACACATATTTAATAAAATATATGAACTTGAATCTAGTTGAAAATTTTAAACAATTCAAAGAAATTATATATACTAGATAAGCATGTAAATTCATTCCAACGTTCACCATCGGACGTGAAAGTGGAAGCTTTTCTGGTACCACTAACTCGCATAAAAGTGTTAGTCAAAGAAATTTAAGTTGAATCAAAACCATACTAGATATATACAAAATACACAAATTTAATAAAATATATGAACTTGAATGATCTAGTTGAAAAATTTAAACACTTCAAAGAAATTATATATACTAGATGAGCATGTAAATTCATTCCAATGAACCATCAGGACGTGAAGGTGGAAGCTTTTTCTAGCACCACTAACCTACATAAAAGTGTTAGTCAAATAAATTTAAGTTGAATCAAAACCATACTAGATATATACAAAATACACAAATTTAATAAAATATATGAACTTGAATCTAGTTGAAAAATTTAAACACTTCAAAGAAATTATATTGGAGCTTAATTGCTTCACAAGAAGCTTGCTTTTACATGTTACTAGTTTTGATAGTGGATCGACATCGGTAGGATGTAACCAAATTGGTTAAGAAGTGACCAATCGGTCAGTGGCAAGGAACTAGCATCGGTCACCTATGTGATGGTGCTTTGTTCTTTAAATGAGAATTAGAATAAATCTCTTGCTTTAAAGATGATTTATTGATTGTAAAAGCATAGTTAGTTTATATATATATATATATATATATGCATGTATGCATTGTATGAGGGTATGAGAGAAGAAAATAGCAATTGTTTGCATGTTAGTTTTCTTGGTGAGCAAGAAAGAGTAGCTGAGTGAGGGAAAAGCATTGAACATCCTGTGAGGTGTTGGAAGACAACATATCTTCATTGTATTTCCTCTGTAAAGCATTGAATAATAATATTGGCCATTTCTTGGTGGACGTAGCCCACACTGGGTGAACCACGTTAAATCTGGTGTTATCTTTCTCTTGTTTATTTTATCTTCTAGTTTATTTCGCATTCATTGCTTGTATGCTTTATCTATTATAGATTATGTGCAACATTATTATATGGTTTAACCCCAACAATTGGTATCAGAATTTGTTTGGAGGTTTTGTGTGTTGACAGGATTTACTCACAGAGGGTTTTCTGATTGAGTGGGAGCAGAGCAATGGAAAAAGATAGTAAATACCGAGTAGAGAAATTTGATGGTCGTAATTATCAACTATGGAAGATGCAGGTGGAGGATTATTTGTATCAGAAAGATCTATACTTACCATTGGATGAGCATGGACAACTGAGACATGATGATTGATGAAGAATGGAAGGTTCTTGATAGAAAGGCTCTGGGATCTATAAGATTGAGCTTGGAAGCATCGGTGGCTTCAAATTTTACAGATGCAAAAACCATGGTAGAGTTGATGAAATCTTTAGAAATTTGTATGAAACTCCTAGTGCTTCAAATAAGGTTTATTTGATGAAAAAATTGTTTAATTCTAAGATGCAAGAAGGTGGATCTGTATCTAATCATTTAAATGATTTCTATCTATTGTAAATCAATTAAAATCGGTAGAAATTCCATTTGATGATGAAGTGAAAGAAATTTTATTCTTATGCTCTTTTCCAGATAGTTGGGATAACTTGGTAATGGTTGTTAGTAATACAACGACTACTTCTAAAGGTTTGAAATTTGATGATGTGGTTAGTGTAATCCTTAATGAGGAAATACATAGGAAAATCTCAAGAGAAGCATCATCTAGAAACACTTTAACTATAGAAAGCAGGGGAAGATCTAAGGAGAGATCATCAAAGAGCAAGAAGAATGGGAGATCAAAGTCAAGACATGGTAGATCTAGATCCAGTACAAAGATTTACTTTGCTGGAATTGTGGAAAGAGAGGACACGTAAAGAAGGAGTGTTGGTCCAAGGAAAACAAAGAGAATACATCGACAAAAGGTAAAGAAAAAGGTAAAGAGGAAAACATTGCAAGTGAGGTAAAGCAAGATGCCCTTATTCTCTCCTTGGATAATAAATTAGAATCTTGGGTTTTAGATTCTGGAGCTTCTTTCCATGCTACCCCTAATAAGGGTTATTTCAAAAATTATGTTCAGGTGATTTTGGACAAGTTTATTTAGGAGATGATGAGCCATGCAATATTACTTGGTAAAGGTGATGTTTATCTAAAGTTGTAGAATGGAAATCCATGGGTATTGAAAGATGTGAGGCATGTGCCAAGCCTCAAGAGAAATCTAATATCTGCAGGGCAACTAGGTGAATGATGTGTGGTTACATTCACAGACCAACTCTTGGAAGGTTACCAAGGGATCTCTTGTTGTGGCAAGAGGTAAGAAGGTAGGAACTTTATATCTATCTACATGTGTTACTATTCCTTTTTATGTTATCTACTACATATTTAGATGCAACCATGTGGCATAATCGGCTAGGCCATATGAGTGAAAAAGGAATGCAAATCTTAAAGGCTAAGGGTAAGTTATCATATTTGAAACAATTAGATCTTGAATTTTGTGAGCATTGCATATTTGGAAAGCAGAAGAGAGTGAGATTTCTCAAGGTTGGGTCAACAAAGAAGGAGCAAAAATTGGAGCTTGTACACTCAGATGTGTGGGGACCAACTCAGGTAGCTTCTATTGGAGGATCCCAATATTATGTGACTTTCATTGATGATGCCACAAGGAAGGTATGGATTTATTGTATTAAGCATAAATATGATGTTTTTGAGACTTTTAAAAGGTGGAAAGCCCTTGTAGAAAATGAAACAAACTTAAAATTGAAGTGCCTTAGATCTGAAAATGGTGGTGAGTACTGCAATAAGGATTTCAATGATTATTGTTCAGAGAATGGAATACGAAGAGAAAGAACGGTTCCTAGAACTCCACAGAGAATGGAGTTACAGTAGAAAGAATGAATAAACAAACAATCATGGAACATGCTAGAAGCATGAGGATACATGTCGGCTTGCCTTTGAAGTTTTGGGTAGAAGCAGTGGATACAACAGTGTACTTGATCAACCATGGGCCTTCAACAACACTGGATGGTGGAATACCAAAAGAAGCTTGGTCTTGGAAAAGAGGTAGATTTTTATTTTCTTAGAGTTTTTGGCTCAGAAGCTTTTGTGCATGTTGATAGGAAAATAGGAAGAAGTTGGATGCTAAATCTAAGAGATGTACTTTCATTGGTTATGGCTTTGGTGATTTCGGATATCGATTTTGGGATTTAGAAGATTCTAAGATTGTTAGGAGTCATGACGTTGATTGGAATGAAAAGAATGTACAAGGATCAGGTTTTGGTGCCTAAACATGAACAGGTTGAGAGATTTTGAAGGAAAATCAACTTTCAGACCTAAAATAGACATCCACAGACACCGACATGTCGGTTCTATAGAAACCGATGTCGGTCGGGTAATCGACATCGATAAAGATCAAGATCAGGTTCAAAACAACAACTACGAGGAACCGGCATCGGTACTCCTAGAACCGATGTCGGTAAGGCAACCATACAATTCGATCGATCGATAGATAGAGGAACCATGGTCGGTTACAGAACCACGGTCGGTTACAGGTGAACCGTGTTAGTCGGTCATTGACAGAGATTGACATGAATGTGCAATAGGCACAAAATGAGCCCCAGACACCCCAGATCTCAGTGAGAAGGTCACAAAGAGTAAGTAGACCTCCAGAGATATTTTCACCTTCCTTTTCTTATTTATTATTGATTGATAGTGGTGAACCAAAAAAGCTTTGAAGAAGCAATGTAGGTAGATACCCACGAGCAGTGGGAGCATGACATGGATGAGGAGATGGAATCCTTAGAACAAAATCAGACATGGGATTTGGTCAAGTTGCAGTAGTAAGAAAAACACTACAAAACAAATGGGTTTATAGGATCAAGGAAGAAGAGGGTGGACTGAAAAGGTACAAGGTGAGGCTTGTGGTAAAGGGATTTACACAAAAAGTAAGTATTGACTTTGATGAGATTTTTTCTCATGTAGTTAAGATGACTTCTATTCGTATTGTTCTAAGTTTGGTTGCAATAAAATATTTGCATTTAGAATAGCTTGATGTTAAGATGACTTTTCTTCATGGTGATTTGGAGGAAGAGATTTATATGCAGACAACCACTTGGTTATGAAGTCAAGGGTAAGGAGAAACTTGTGTGTAGATTGAAAAAGAGCCTATATGGGCTCAAGCAAGCTCCAAGGCAATGGTATTTGAGATTTGATAGTTTTATGCATGAGCATGGTTATATGAGATGTGAATCTAACCATTGTGTTTATTTTAAGAAGCTTGAAAATGGGAGCTATGTTATTTTGTTATTGTATGTGGATGATATGTTGATTGCAGGATCTAGTATGCAGGACATTGGTAAACTTAAAGAAAGGTTAGCTCACACATTTGCAATGAAGGATTTGGGAGCTGCAAAGAAAATCCTTGGCATGCAAATTCACCAAGACAGGAAAAAACAAGAAGTTGTATTTGTCTCAGGAGGCTTATATCAATAAGGTGTTGGAAAGGTTTAACATGCAAAATTCAAAACCTATTAGTACACCTATGGTGGACACTTCAAATTGAGAAAAGATCAATGTCCTTCATCACACGAGGAGGTTGAGTACATGGCACGTGTTCCCTATGCTTCAACAATAGGAAGTCTTATGTATGTCCATGGTTTGTACTAGACCAGACATTGCACAGCAGTGGGAGTTGTGAGCAGGTTTATGGCTAATCCAGGTAAAGAACATTGGAAAGTAGTCCAATGGATTCTCAGGTATTTGAGAGGGACATCCGGCATGGAGTTATGTTATGGAGGGTCAGATACTTCTTTACATGGCTATGTTGATTCAGATATGGCTGGAGATTTGGATGGCAGGAGGAGCACCACTGGATATGTTTTCACAGTAGGTGGAATGATAATTAGCTGGATTTTGAGATTGTAGAAGGTTGTGGCTTTGTCTACTACAGAGGCAGAGTATGTTGCAGCTACAGAAGCTAGCAAGGAGATGATATGGATGAGTAGGTTCATGGAAGAGTTGGGTAAGGAGCAAGAGGATTGCAGATTATATACAATGATAGTTAGAGCGTGATCCATCTGGAAAAGAACTCAACATTTCATTCAAGAATGAAACATATTCAGTTGAGGTATCACTTCATACGACAGGTGTTGGAGGATGGGCAGCTGAAGTTAGAGAAAATCCATATGGATGAGAACCTGTGGATATGCTAACAAAGCCATTGGTAAGGGAGAAGTTGGAGCTTCACTCCACTTCTTGTTGGTCTTCAGTTTGAGACTTGAAGAGGAAGAAACGGGCCAAGGAAAAGGAACCAAGGATGGTGATGCACAATATAATGCAACAATTGATCTCCAAGTGGGAGATTGTTGAGTGTGGAGCTTAATTTCTTCACAAGAAGCTTGCTTTTACATGTTACTGGTTTTGATGGCCAAGACCGGTACATCGATCAGAGGAAACCAACATCGGTTAGGATGTAACCGACATCGGTTAAGAAGTGACCGACATCGGTCAGGAAGACCGACATCGGTCACTTGTGTGACGATGCTTTTTTTTTTTAAATGAGAATTATAATAAATATTTTTCTTTAAAGATGATTTATTGATTGTAAAAGCATAGTTAGTTACCCAGAATAGATATATATATGCATATGCATTGTATGAGGGTATGAGAGAAGAAAATAACAATTGTTTGCATGTTAGTTTTCTTGGTGAGAAAGAAAGAGTAGTTGAGTGAGGGAAAAGCATTGAACATCCTGTGAGGTGTTGGAAGAAAAAGATCTTCATTATATTTCCTTTGTAAAAGCACTAAATAATAATATTGGTCATTTCTTGGTGGATGTAGCCCACACTTGGGTGAACCACGTTAAATCTGGTGTTATCTTTCTCTTGTTTATTTTATCTTCTAGTTTATTTCCGCATTCATTGCTTGTATGCTTTATTTGATTATAGATTTGTGCAATTTGTTATATGGTTTAACCCCAAAATTTCATCAAAGTCCTTGGATGTTGTAAATTCATCTAGAGAAACAAATAGTAATTCATGTGGAGGTTGATAATTGGGAAGCGGAGTTAGAGGCCTACAAATCCATCCATCCACCCATTCTTGTGAATCACACTCATCATTGAAAAAATTGATACAAGATGCACAAAAACACACCAACTTTCTTGTCCTTGTGGCCCACAAGTAGTGTCTCGAGATACAAAATGAGTGCGAGATCACCGGACCTGTGAGTGTCATACAATCCTCGTAGTTAACAATTTTTGTTCCTCTATCAACCGAAAATATCTACGAACTATGGAATTTTCTTGAGAACCTCAGGCCATGTTGTCAATACACCATTCAACTATGTTCTTTGCATCTTTCAATTTAGCACCATCTTTGTACTTCAACGCTTCTCTTGCAAGAGCTCTTTTCACACATGCCCCTACACCGTCATGCTCTCATTTTCCATGTCTAATTCGAGTGAAACTCCAAATATGTTGCACACCCATATTGAAGTGCATCATGCTCATCCAATAAAACATTCATGCATTCTTAAACTGAGACGTGTAATTATCTAACCATATATAATGTTTATTGAAGTGGATGTCCCTATCAGACAAGGTTCCATAAAATAACTGGAAACACCCTTGCACAAATTCAATAGAATGAGTATGATCATCACTGATATAAAAGTGATACTCTCTTATAAATTTTTGATCATTCTCTGTACTGTCAAGAGAATGTATAAATGTTATATGCATAAAAATGGTAACTTGTACTGAGTTGTAATATTGCAATTGAACCTCCATTTTGGTTGCAACGTGTAATTCTCTACAAAATCGACCACTGAAACAATAGTACCAATAATAAATGTGTCCTTTCATATCTTGAATTGTTCATCCAACCATCGATATCTGTGTGTATGCCTAACATACTCATAAATAATTTCATCCTTAAATTTTCTCATAAATTAAAAACGAGCATATGTTCTGTAACTAGCTCACATCATTTAGAATCCTTTCCATCTTTCAATTGGTATGGTACTGATTTATATTTATCAAACTCAACTAAATTATGTCCTATTACACCTCCAATTTTCTCATGGATACAACTTTCCAATTTAGGTAATTCATCCACACGTACCACAACTTCCATCTAAACAATCTTGACTATAAAAAAATTTTCCAACTTCTCTTTCACAAAATATCATAAGAATGAAATCCTGGAAGATATTGGTGGAACTTGAACACCACATTCATAACATAGTTTTAGAATGAAAATCGAATGAATACGTAAAAATTTAGCATAATGCATTGCAAATTCAACATGTTTCCTACAACAACAAGTGGTGCGAGCGTGGTTGATTTTCACATAGAATGGTTTCAACATTTCAAAAAAATGTTGACTAATTTTAATTTCTGGATGCTCCTGTTCAAACTTACAAAAAAATTGAGTTTGAGTCATATCTAAGAAATGCTTTGGATGTGGTTCACGATTAGTAGAACCAACTCTCCATTTTACAACATCTCTTGTATTAGGTGAAACTCTAGTGTTATCATGCCAAAATTGAATAACAACTTCTCTTATAACATCAAATATATCTTTGTCCTTACGCGGTGCTCTAGTAGAAAATGCCCAAAAATCAGTGTTATTGGGTGATTGAAGGATATTATGCCTTTCAATTGCTTTCATTAGAGTTTTTTGATTAACTTTCAACATTCGACTTGTTTTCCTAATCAAATGTTTTTTTGTTTATTCACTTACAACACTAGTAGCAAGTACACGACACACAACATTACTATCCCTTGTGCATCTCTTGACACCAACAATGTGATATACATCATGAAGGTTTTTAACAATTGTAGAGGTTTGACCACATATATTAGATGTTTTCAATCCTAAGGTGTTTAATGTAGGTCTCATTTTATTCAATTTCATCAAACTAACCAACAATTGACATATTTGGGAATCATTTAAAATTTCAAAATGATTATCCCAAATTTTAGTGGCTTTTCTTTTGATTTTCCATTCAAAAATTTTGTCAGACATTGGTTTCAAAATGTTCTCATCAATTTCAATAAAATAATTAGGTCTCTTATGTAAAATCCTAGGAGGTGTTTTTGTCAAATTTTGCTTGTCTATGGTTTCAACTTGAATTTCTAATTCACATTTTCATTGTCTCCTTCAATTTCAACATCAACTACATCACGAGTATTTAATTCATCTTCAACATTGATGGTAAAAAAATCTTCATCACGAGTATTTAATTTATCTTCAACATTGATAGTAGAAACATTACCTGGTTCCTCATTGCTTACACTAGTAGGGGTTGAAGATGAACCTCTTCTTGATTCATGAAGTTTCCGCATTCGCTTAGAAAATCTTGAACTCATTGCTTACACTAGTAGGGGTGAAGATGAACCTCTTTTGATTTTTCTACATTCTGTGTCTAATTCATCTAGTGTTTTTTTACTTATTGATTTCCTTTATTGAATTTGTTTCTTGTCTCCCATGATCTTTTTCATGATAAGAAAAACATGCAGAAAATGAAAAAAATTCATAGTAATTCATATAGTAAGGCCAAACAGTAAAAATCACATGGTAATTCAAATGTTGGGATCCATGTAAATATGATTTAATAACCACGATCACGGTTTGTAAAGCGTGACAGCGTGGTTCTATTATTTAGAACCGCAATCACGGTTTATAAATCGCGATCACGGTTCTTTCAGTGTCATCAAATTCGACCCTCAAGGCTCGGAAATATTTTCTTTTCCCCAACCAGAGCTATGGAGGTCATTATGGTGTGTGAAAGGCCAAAAACTTCAAATTTTCTCTTCCGTGGACTTGAACCTTGTCGAAAAATAGAAAACATCTCACAAAAATGGTACCATCACGTAGGGGAAACTATTAGCTTCGTAGAAATATTGGTTTTAAAGTGAATAGAATAAGATAAATATCATTTTATAATTTTTTTACTAACAGTAGGTCTTTAAGACATTTTTTCCCATGAATGTTCATGTCCATTTAAGACTGCAACTTTTGTTTCGCTTGTCAAAATGTGATAAAACCTATATCATCCCAAGTGTGGAAAAATTCTATACACGTTAAAAAAAAGTATTTGATTTTGATATTTTTGATATAGTTATGGCGGGCAAACGGAAAGTGCTCCATTTTCTAAATTTTTTCATACCACTTTCATGGAAAAAATCATAAAAAAATATTGCTCGAAAAAATACAAAATAAAATCCATCCCAAGATAGACAACGACATCTAACTTTTCACCAAAGGAAAAAAACAAGATTTGGTCATCCAAATCATGGGCAAATGGACTACAATCTTATAGGTTTTTAAAAAAAACCAATTCATAGAATTTTGAGTGTTTAATATAGCTAAACTTTTTAAAGTTTTTTTGTTTTTAAAAATTCAATTAGTAGTTTAGAAACTAGATTTTGGATGCTACGATTTCATATTATATATATATTTCTCACTTTTTTCTAATTTTGAGTGTGCTGTTATATATTGTATATTTACTAATAATCCCTAAATAATATCAAGTTGAGATTTCTTTATTCAAAAAGAGATTGTTTTTCCTTTTTCAATTTTAATATGACACCCACTTAACCCCCCCCGATACCCAATTCTAAATTTAATAAATTAAACCTTTTTCTCATGGACTTTAATCCCCCATGACTTTTATTGCCTAGCTAATGAACCCCGTGTATGACACCCACTTATGATCTCACCCCAAAGCATAAAAGTAAAAAGGAGAAAACTAGAGTAATGACAACTCAAAAATGAGGCTCAAAATGTGACATTACAATTTGAAAGGAAGAAAAATGCAATGCAATAATAAAAAAAACTTGAAAATGATGCTCGAGATGTGATAAACAATTTGGAAGGAAGACAAGATGTAAACCAAGATTAAAACAATCCATGAAATGTTTGAAACATAAACGAGTAATGAAGTCGATTCCAAAGAAACTTTGACATAATGATGGGATCAAAAGGAAAAAATAGGCCCAACACAAGTTAGAATTGGAAAAATGAGGGAAAATAAAAGCTAAAGTGGGTAATAATAATAAATAATTTCTTATGGGTTCGGGGAATATTTAAATAAGTTTGCATGAAAAAAAGAAACAAAGAAACAAGATATATATATATATATATATATTATATATATATATAGCATATATATCATTAGAAAAAAAGATGACCAATAATATCATAATCAAACGATTTATAATTATCATCAAAAGATGTATAAGAAGAAACAACAGGATCATAAGAAAGTAAACACATGGTGTTGAGGCACATGTGAATCAAGGAATGATAAATCATCATCTTCTTTTATAACATTTTCCACTAAGCAATCTTTCTCATTGATATTACCTTGAATAATCATCTTTTAGTTATTTTAGTTGTGTATTAGTGATGGTTTGTGGTAGGAACACTCTTGTTGGGAGAGGCTAGTGTACTTGGACTTTATGCTCTCTCACCTTAGGTATAAATATTGGTTCTTATTTTGGTAATCCCTTATGTAAAACCTCCTCTTGAATTTGTTGTTTTAGAAAGATGACGTCTCTTTTAATTGCAATCACTTTACTTTTATGCCCAAATTTTAAGCATTTGGTATAGAGCAGTAGGAATTGCTTTCATTTGATGTATCCTAAATATATTGAACAAAGCATTATAAAATTCATTATTGAATATCACTTGGAATATAATTTGTGAATTTTCTTTAGACCCACTCTAATAGGAAAGATAATACAACCAAGATTCTCTCTACTAATACCATCACATATCATAATAATCAGAGAGCATATGCCAAAATATATTATTTAAATCTCGACTATCCGTGACTATAAATAATTTATTCAGTTCAAATATTCAAGCTTTAACCATCATAAACCATTATTATTTATTTGTATTTCTACCTACGAAAGCTTTTGAGTAAAGGTTTGTTTTATGAACTATCACTTAGAATCTCACTCTCATAAAACCATCAAGTGGATACACATCATATTCTATCATAACTTTATTATGATTTTGTTTTTCTATCATGTGGACATCTCCTTTGTCAATTGATTAGTGGTTGTGATTTGGAAGAGGGTTAGTAATGATCTTTAATTGTTTATTGTGAGGAACCACTCTTTCATTCAAATTTTTATTTTCTCCATAGAGTTAAATTTAATTATTGTCAATGAGATCTATCTTATGTTTCAAGGTAATGCGTATATTTAAAGAATTCTCAAGAATTATATGATAGTAAAAGATGCATGGGAATACATTTTTATAGGAAATGGTTTTGAATGATCACATTATTTTTCTAGAGGAAAAGTAATCATGTTGCATTCAAACAATATCTTCAAGATATTATGTGGAATTTCGCTAGTGTAACGAATTTCTTATGCTCTCTTTCTTAAGGAAAAATGAACTTATTAGATGGTGTTTCTATGGTATTCACCATACTCTTATCATCATTATTTGGTTGAAAACCATTCTAATTACTAACTACAACCTTAAATTTTAATTTGTTTGGAAATTTCTAAGCATTGGAGGTTGAAGCATTCGAACCATACTAAAGCAAATTTTCATCTAACAACTTAATTTCAAAGTCTCTAAAAACATGAAAAGTTCATCAATAGAATGATATATGTTAAAGAACATTTTTTTCTAAATCACAAGAAGAAAACTATTTGCAAAAAAACTTTGAAGTTCAATATCTATTTATTGTTAAGTCATCGTGGTAACCATAGTCTTAAATTGAAGCACATAATCACTAACGGTTTTATTTAATCCTTGTTTTTTAGTCCTCTTGCAAATGTGAATTTCATACCAATTATGATTTGAAAATGGGCTAATTGATTTAATACAATTAAATCTAAAGTAAGGACACTACTGACCAAATAGATAAAACAATAAATGTGCAAGATCAAACAAAGGAAATACAAACAAGAGTGATAGATAGGGTTTGTAGAATGACTCAACTTGTAACCGAAGACCTGGGTTGATTCCATACTGGTAAAATAGTTGGAAAGGTAGATTATGGGTTGTATATTATTCATCTGGAAAACTGTGATCTAAAAGTGCATCGAGACAGTACCATCGAAAAGAGACGGTACCAGACTAGACACCACTCTTTGAACTTGGTGATAGTGTCCTGGAAGTGAAAGCAGACCTGGTTCTTTCTAGGTTGCTTCTTTCCACTTTTGGTTTGCTATATGTCACCACCTACACAATGCTTAAGCGTACATTAGATGAATAAAAATATGCATATGAAAGAGTCAGACTAACCCCGACGGTTAACCCGATGTGATCTTGTTTCTAGCATTGCACTACATTTCAGACTCCATGTAGTTCTTGTGGTGTGTGATTGAAATTGTGTCCCTTGAGCTAGGTTTCCCTCATGCCAATTACACAAAGAATAGTGGGCTATAACTACTTTTTCCCAATGCAAATGTGTGGTATGGAATTCAAAATAGCTCCCCCTATGCAGTCCAAAATGTATTCCTTGATGTAGTAGATATAAAATATTAGCTCCTTGTAGATGTATATGCCTCTTGAATGCTTTCCCCTAATGAGGTTAAATAAGACATATATATATATATATATATATATATATATATATATATATATATATATATATATTCCTTTGCTTAAGTTTCATGTTAATAAGTGAAAGGCCGACCAAGGGTGATAAATGAAGACAAGAAAGAAGTAACATTCAAAAGATCATAAAAGGAGACAAAGAGGATAGAGGTGCCTAAAGGAGATAGTAGCGCTCGGACACTCTTGTCCCTAATGGGAATTCCTATACAGGGTGCTCAAAAGGTCAGACTAGTATGGATGTCGGTTGGTATGCAAAACTATAAGTTTTCAATTAGAAATGACAAGCAATAAAGATGAAAATGATAAAAGTAATATCAAAAAAAAGTAAAGGGGTGTTAATGAGTAATTATCTTGTTTAGGAATCATGCATATACATTTTAGAGGCTAGATGTACATAGTAAGTGTGTGATTTAGTGACTACATTTTCCCCCACTTTATGTTGGTGAATAGGGATTTGGTAGCATAAATTAGAAAAGAAAATCCTACCTTGGGAATTAAGAGAGTATGGTGCACAATAGTGTGCCGAATGGGTGTTGTAGTGTGCTGAATGGAAAAGTACAAAATTTGTACCATGAAATTCTAAGGAGAGGGAAGGATAAGGATCCTAGGGGTGACCTTTACATGTGTGGTGTGATAATGATTTGTGCATGTGTAGTTCCTTGGAATATCATTTTTTCCAAAGTATGCTTGAGATTTACTTCATGGTTACTGGGTAAGTGCATGGAAATGGGGGACCAAAAGGGGGTCAAAAGTGGACACATTTTTCTTGAAATCAGCAAAACTTGAACTTCATCTAATAATTTGGCATGCATATGCTAAAAATTTGACAAAGTGATAAGAATAAGTACCGTAGAGCTCGGAATCTAGTTTCTAAACTACTATTTTTTTTAAATGGTGGAGATTAAGAGGGTCAAATGTGGTGCACACAAAGTAGGTCTATTTTTGTGTAAAAAATATAAGAACCTATTGTGTGTGTGCCCCCATTTTTTGAGTTCTATAAATTATTTTTCAAATCCCTTCAGTATAAATTTAGCTAATACCATGTACGAGGTCCCACTAATTTTTCATAATTTTTGGATGAATATTTTTTTTTACTAATTTTCAAAGTGCACACATCCCGAAAATGAAATATTTGTGTGTACACCCCCGTAAATTTGAGAAAAATAGTCAATTTTTTTTTTTTTTTTAATGCATGTAGAATGGAATTTAGATGAAACAATTTTTTTTTTAAATTTGGATGAAAAAATCATAAATTGTGCACCAAAACGTATGCATAGGTTTTGGCAAGAAAAGAAGGCACTAGTAAAAGAAATTATGGATGAAAGCCTTAAACTAATCATATTTTAGAAAGAAGTATATCGTCACCAAGGTAAAACCAAGCTTGACATCGTAGTATATTTTTTTTAATATTATGTTATAACACATGAGATATTGGGGTGTACACATGAGATTTTGATGTTTTTTTGTCAAACACGGATTTATTCACGGATTACACAGTCCAAACCTTAGGTTTGGATATCCAAGGCAAAATCCAAGCCTATGGATTGGGAATTTAAAACCCAAAGAAGATGAAACATGATCTCATGTTTATCACATAAGCGTGTTATAACGTGAGCGGGTTATAACACACTCGTGTTCCTCTTTGCAATGTGGTATATGTGCTTTTGGGAGGGATATATTTACTAAAATAAATGGTTTAAGTATAAAGATTAATAGATGAAAAACTTATAATTAAATTTATTTTAGTAAATATAAGAAATTAGGGTCACTCTGCACCTTATGGAACTAGTCTCACAACTCCATCAGTCATGGTTTAGAAGATAGTTTTTCATATTCTAATTTGGTCAGTACATAGGTATTTTTCAGATTTCAACATTCACCTAAAGTTTTAGGGTTTAAATTCTACAATCGATGTCTATTTTGGGAAATAATATAGTCATTATTTAGGTTTTGGGGCCTTTTGGATTGTTTACTAACATTTGTAGGAGTGTTAGATGTGTCAAAATTAGAATTTACAAACCTCACAACTCCCAAAGGTAACAACAATTGATCAAATATATGGACTCATGAATTTTCCCACGAGCATGGAGTTGAATCCTAATTTTTCTTAGAATATGGTATAATCATACTATGGATGATTACCTACTTTACAAGCTTAGGGAATGCATCTTTAAGAGGACCACTTGAGTGATCCTCACAATCAACAATGTAAGGGAGTGACCTTGGTTCCCATGTTGGCATGTATATAATCCTTTGATCCTTATAATATAGATTAACAATAGTAAGGTGTGGGCAAGAAGATGATCTAAGGACCCAATAATATCTTCATTTGTTTCAATAGAAGAATAAGACGTAACTTGAAGAGTTAGAAGCTAAAAGAGTGCATCACATTGATATATTTATAACACTCAACAAAAGTTAGGGTAGGAGTAGGTGAAAATGTGTAAAATCTTCCACACATTCATTTACTTTCTATGGAGAAAGAAACTCAGGACTTTCATCAAGATTTATGCTAAGTAAATTAGTTACATTCTCACCCTAGTGTAGGAGTAGGAAGGTTGATTCAAGTGCCACATACTTCATAAGAAATCAAATCTACATCAACATTAAGAGAAATGCTTTTCAGATATCCTTTTGTGTTTTTCCAAGAAACCCTTGAAATAATTTCATATATGGACAAGACACCAATGAAATAATTTCATGCATTACAAAAAAATTAATTTGGTGAAATTGGTAAGAGGGTGTTGTCATGCAAAATGTATGGCATGAAAAATTAAAACTTTGAGCATGACAACTAAGCCCACAGTTGAATCTTTCACTTCCAATCACTAGTGTGTCCTTCCTCTTAGCCAACCTACCTCATTACCACTCTCAACCTATCTCAAAAAATAAATTATTAACAAGGTTTTTAAAAAAATTTTTAATGTGTAGGGATGATTGAATACGATGATTGATGAGTTCAGTGTGACTTGATGGAAGATAACTTCCTCCGAGGCCTAAAAAGGACATTATGAGCTAATCAAACACCATCTAGGGAGTTCAAGAAATATATTAAGAATATGGAGGTGATTTCAAAATCTTGAAGTGTTGGAGGTAATTTAGGAATATTTAGGAAAGGTTTTCTCATTCAAGGACAATCTTCTCAACAACGGGTTTTCTAGGTGTAGGGAACAAACACTCTAATGGTGAAATGACTTCTCCAGATGATTTGGGAGCTCCGTAAGGAGTTAGGAGGAAAAAAATAGGCAATGAAAGATATGTGAATCCTATACATGTTGGTAACATCCATTTTTCTCTAAGACTTTAAGGTTTCATGAATAATTTCAAAATAGTGTAGCTTCCCCTTTCGGTTCCAGACAAAAATGGCCCTAAATTTGTAAGCTCTAGAGAGATGGTCACCACATGGTGATAGGTGAATATTTGTAAATGTTGATAAGTACCTCTCGGAATGGGTACTATCATAAATAGACTATTGTTTACCATGGGTGAGGATCTCATGAGGATGGGGCCAAATTTTGTGAGTTGAAAACACCTTCCTAACACCCCAGTTGTGTTTTTGAGTGACAAAACTTCTAACATGAAAAAGTGGTAAAAATGAGTTACCATGAGTTGAAATCATGTTTATAAAACCTCAAGTGATGAACTTAAGTGTTTAGAAACATTGTTATGAGATCTACATTGTGATGGGAATAAGATGCTCTCTTCTAATTACAAGGCAAGAGCGAGGATCACTCTCTTACTTTTCTAGGCCTCCATAATTAACCCTAGTGATCACAAATCAACTCCATGATGCTTAAACCATTTTTGATTATCTATCACTTATTGAAATATGTATTCACCATGTAGATGGAAGGATTTCTCATTGAATGAGATTCTTGTCATGTGGCCACTTGTTGGATTGAAATGAGGTGGTTGCAATGTCCTTCCTCCTTTGAAGTGTGATCACACTACAAGGTTCGAATGAGTGTTTAAGAACACTACCAAGTGAGTGACATCAAGTGAAACTCATATGATTTCTCATTCTTACATACATGGTGCTCTATATGAAGATCATCCTCTTACCCTCTCTGGCTCCAAAATTCTCCTCGGATGGAATCAACTTCAGATACTCATACACATCTTTTCTCATATGCCTCTCATGGAGATAGATGATGTCTTGATCCTTCACACATGATGGTCCTAAATTCCTCGGTAGCTTGAATAGCTCATCTTGGATTTTTCCTTGAAGAGGTTTGAACATGATGGAAGATTCAATATATGATGATCCTCAACTTACTCCATGAGCTTCCCATTTCACCTTTGAACATGATGACACCCTTTTTAACTTCATAATTCACTTCCTTGATCAAGATGTCACATGAGTGGAAACATGCTTATAGTATCTGGACACATCTTTGCTTTATTGTTACTTTAAGTCTTGATTGCTCCTCATGAAAATAATTCTCCTCCTCATATGGAAGGATTGATACCTAAATGATACTTGAGGGAATGTCCCTCTGGGTGAGTTCCATCTTCTTGAACTCATTTCATTGAAGTCACTATGAAATCCACTCTACAATTTTGCAAATATGTGAGCACTATCGTCAAGTATTGATTAAGTGTTTAGAAACAATCTCAAGAGATATGCATTGTTTGTGAGCTCAGATGAATACCATCACCACTCATGGTGATCCTTTCTCATCATGCTTATGATGATCATTCCCTTGATGACTTGAATTTAATTACATCAGGTTCTTGATGTTTCATCTTCCTAATCCATGACACCTCATGATTTTCTTGATTACACTTTCTCATTATCTAAGTGGATATACTATTACACATTTCGATGAATATTTTTTTCCACTAAAGTCTATTTGGGAACTCTATGAATAATCTTCCATAAAATAAAACATTCATCATTTTAGAAGCTCTCATTCCCTACACCTACAATACTTTGTTGAAACTTTCCAAATGGATCTTTATGATATTCATTTATTTCACCATTTTTCCTAAATTACTTGGATACACATACCTTACCTCTCTTCAATCATTCCTACTCCTTAGATGCTTTAGATGAATAGGTTTTGGCACCCACAGATGCTGATGATCCTTCCACATGATGTTTGTTGTTTGATCCTCAAATGGGATTAAAATGTCCTTTTCCTCCGTTCGGGATGAACAAATTTTTATTCATCAAAATTAATTTGAACATGATTATGTCAACAATTAGGGTTTGATGATCCTTGGGTACTTTGTCAACTCCATGAGCTATTCATTATTTCATCTTTGAACATGATTACACCATTTTTAACTTCACAATTCAAACCCTAACCAAGATGCCACATGAGTGGAAACATTCTTATAGTATCTGGACACATCTTCATTGATTGTTCCTCATGAGAAATAGGTTTCCTCCTCTATAAGGATTGATAATGATACTTGAAGGAATATGTTTGAGGGTGAGCCATCTTCTTGAACTCCAAGTTTATGAAGCACTCACTTATTAAAGAACTCTTCGGCTAAATGTGAGCACATCGCTAATTATTGATTAAGTGTTTAGAAAAATATCAAGAGATATGCACCTTTTTGATGAGCTCGAGATGACTACCATCACCACTCATGGTGATCCTTTCTCATCATGCTCATGATTATCATTCCTTGATGAATTGAATTTCAATTGAGGTTCTCTGATGTTTCATATCCTTCCTTCACAGACCTCGATTGATTCTCCTATTACACCCATTGTCCAAGTGATTGTCTATTACACATTTTGATGCATATACTTTTTCCTCTAAACTCATTCGGGAACTCCCGAATATTCCATAAAAAAAACATTCAATCATTGAAACTCTCATTCCCTTACAAAACCTAATTGACATTTCTTTGTTGAATAGATGGATCCTAAATGATATTTTATTTCCTAAATTTTCCTAAATTACTTGAATACCTTCAATTCTCTTCAAAATCACCCTTAGATGCTTTATAATTTCCTTGAATTCCCAAACATTTCCGAAGTGTGTTTAAAATGGAATGGCAAAATGTCCTTTTAGGCCTCCAAAGGAAGTTATATTTCAATTAATCTTACTAAATTAATTTATCACCTTGGTAATCATCCTTGCACACTAACAAAACTTTAAAACCTTGTTAGGAATTTCCTCATGATAGAGTGAAGGTTGAATTGAAGGTAGGATAGTTCGGAGGAAGGATGCATAGTGACTGGAAGGATGCACATATTGATGTCTATCAAGAGGAAAGGGATTGAATATTGTTACACCCTTAGTCCTATAACTTATACTTGCATATTGTGATCATTTATCTACATTTTGGTGTTCTTGGTGTTCTATTATTATTGATATTCAAATCTATCTAAGTAATTTCATTACAAATATATAGTGTTAGTTCATGAAATCTAGCATTTACTTCCAACCTTGACTTTGTTTTTTAATCTCATTGTTTTTCTCACCTAAAGATTAATGTTGGGAGCATATCAAGCATCCATAGATCTGGGTTATAAAAGAAGAAACTTGAATTTAATCCTCCTAAAGCTTATTCAATAGGTAAATGAGTCAAGAAGGGTGTGTATGATAAGAAATATGAATTTTCTCCCTATCAAGTTATCTAAAACCCTATTTTGGGGTTTCAAAAATAAAATATTAATATCTCAAATTGATAAGGATTCTTAGAAGATAAATCTACCTAGAATTGGGTTATAAAACTTAGGAGTCTTCTTGAGTCACACCATTGCGGAGAAGACTCTAATACCATTGCGGAGAACACCCTTTTGATCAATTTTATCCATGTGGAATTAGAACTTGAAGGTGAATCACATGTTCTTGACCTCCACAATGTATTGAGCTCATTACCAAGCACTAATTAAGTGTTTAGAAACACTCTTGGGAGGTATGTATTGCTTGAGAGTATGAGATGATTGATAGCATCACCTTTGGTGGCCTTGGATCAAAATGGATGCTCCCACAATGTAAAGGATTATTCAATATTTATGGTGCCTACTTTTTTCCTCCTAACTCCTTACGAAGCTCCCGAATCAATTAGCCGAGAAGTCAAGGTTCACAATTTGACTGCTCATTCCTTGCACTGAAAACCCTCTTGTTGAACAGACTATCCTTAAATGATCAAAAATTTCCTAAATCTTCCTAAAATTCTTCCAACACCTTCAAGGATTTCAAATACCACCTTTGGATACTTAATACCTTTTCATAACCCTCCGGAGGATGCACACATGATCTCAAATGGCCAAAATTGGCCTTTCTAGGCTTGCTTAGAAGAATTATTCTTTTACTTGCACTTCAATGAATGGAATAATGGACCTTGTTAAACCTTTTTGAAACTTACACATGTTCACCAAATGCATTAGGAATACCTTCAAGGACAAGGTGATCATGACACATGAGGCAGGTTGGCCCAGAGAGGGATTCAAGAAGATTTGGGAGCAAGATTTCACATTGTGGCTTGGTTTTCATGGTTTAAGTTTTGAATTTTTGGGTTAGTCAATTCACATGACAACATCTCCATATGAAGATCATCCTCTTACCCTTTATGATTCAAAATCCTCCTTGAATGGAATCAAATTTAGGATTCTCATACACTTCTTTCTCATATCCCTCTCATGAGAATAGGTGACTTCTTGATCCTTCACACATGATGGTCCTGGATGCCTCAATAGATTTGACTAGCTCATTTTGATTTGTTTCTCAAGAGATTTGGACACAATGGTAGAGTCAGATATGATGATCATCAATTCACTCCTTGAGCCTCACTTTTCACCTTTGAACATGATGATCTCTTCTTAATCTCATAATTCACCTCCCTACCCAAGATGTTGCCTAAGTGGAAGCATGCTTATGATGTCTGACACCCTCTTTCTCAATTTCTCCTCATGGAGATAGGTTTCCTCCTCATGATATAAGGATTGATCCTTGAATAAAACTTGGAGGAATGTCCGAGAATGAATTCCATGTTCTTGACCTCCACACTATATTGAAACAATGCAAATTCCACCTCCTTGACTTGCAAGATGTGATTTCATTACCAAGCATTGATTAAGTGTTTATAAACACTCTCATAAAATATGCATTGTTTGTGAGCCTGAGATGATTTCCACCATCACTCATGGTGAGATTCTCTTATCATGCTCCTGATGACCATTCCCTTGATGATTTGAATCTCGATGAAGCTCTTGATGTTTTAGATCTTTCACAGACCTCGTGATTTTTCTAATTGCACCCATTATCCTCGTGATGTTTCAGATTCTTCACGACCTCATGATGACCATTCCCTTGATTATTTGAATTGATAAAAACTTACATATGTGTTTTGATGTATTATGTGTTATAAGGAATTGCATGAGTCCATATATTCGAGCAATTGTCGCTACCTTTGGGAGTTGTGAGTTTATAAATTCTAATTTTGAGACATTTAACACTCCTACTAATGTCAGTAAATAATCCAAAAGGACCCAAAACCTAAACAATGACTATATTATTTCCCAAAATAGACATTGATTGTAGAATTTAAACCCTAAAAGCTTTAGGCTGAATGTGAAATCTTGAAAAATACCTATGTATTGACCATATTAGAATATGAAAAACTATCTTCTAAACCATGACTAATGGAGCTGTGAGACTAGTTCCATAAGGTGCAGAGTGACCCTAATTTCTTATATTTACTAAAATAAATTTAAAGTATAAATATTAATAAATGAAAAACTTATACTTGTAAGTGGCACTTATTCATAAATATATCCCTCCCAAAAGCACATATACCACATAGAAAATAGGGACACAAGCAGTTATAACGCGCTCGCGTTTTAGGATTGGTAATTACAAATCTTGATAATTCATAACGTGCTCATGCTTTCACAAAACGCACTCACATTTTTCTTTAAATAAAAAAATTGACTGTTTTTTGGTCCCCCATCTCTGTACACTTGCCCTACTTGTGTGACAAGTGTATTCAATGCTCTAGGTAAAACAAGTGTAGTCAATGCTCTAGGTAAATGTAATTGAACTTTAACTTGAAAGGTATGTAAAATGGAAATGCATGTTTGGAAAAATCTAAACCAAGGGGTTAAAGTACACCTAAAATGTTGCAAGAGAAAGGGATAGAAATTTTTCCTACTTGTAGACTTGTTGTTTAGGATCTAACTAGAATAATATGAAGGATTTGGGCGTACTATCACTGAACTAGGGATTTGATCGTCCTAGTGCTAAAATTCAGATTTAGCATCTTGTCGCCGCTAAGGGAAAGTGTATTGGGAGAGTGGTCTATTTTTCCCTCTAACCATTAATGCTTACCCACGGATAAGTGCCAATGCATATGATCACAAACCCAATTTGTAACTTACCTCGAGTGACACATTGTTCTAGGCATATCATTTTCCTATATATGCCCTAGGTTCCATTCCTTTATTTAGTTCTTGTTTTGGTTCTGAGTAAGTAGTTAGTTCTTGTTAGTAATGATTGTAATCTATAATTGGATATGTAACTGTTGAAACTAGAGAATATTGTAATTTTACAACTGTTGAAACTATTATGTAACTATTTTTTCCCCAGGGACATGAGCACCTAGGTGGGACACTAGTGCCCACCATTCCTATCTACTCTAGGCACTTCTGTCTAGGTTGTGAATTTTATCCAAGTCTATTTCCGTACTTGTTTTGTAACTAATTTTTGTTCTAATCATGTTGTCTATGTTTTTGTAACTGTTGGGAGGGTTAAAAGGTTCACCCAATATTTTCCCCACTCATTTGGGGTGTGTGAGATGGATAAAAGTGAACAGAGCCCAAATGAGGAAGGCTAAAATTTATGTGCATGTGTGATATAAGAATCTTGTAGGGGGAATAGGGACTATGCATAATAGTTATAGTGGTGCAAGAAAAATAATGGGAAAATGCTAGCATACAAGTGTTAGTGAAAAATAAGCAATGCACACATAAATAACAACTAGAAAGAGAATATGGGAAAACAACAAATAAGGACACATCGAGTAGTTGGTTCCATACATGGGACACCACTCAGGATGTCACAAGACAATCAAAGTTGTCAAGGCTTGTGTAAATAAGGTAACAAGTAAACATAGAGAATAACCACAAACAATGACAACATGCAAGGTACAAACAAATCAGATAACCATGATTGGAATGATTCCTACAAGGAAAATGCTACACATGAAGCACCCATTAACATGTTAAAAAGATAAATAGTATGCAACAATGTAATATTTGAATATAAGAATGAAAATGTGCAATATTGTAATGATAGAACCTCATAGTAAGTGAGAAAAGTAGATACCCCCATGAACCTCAATATGACTAGTAATGGATAAGACTAAACATCATACATTATGGAACAACCTATAAGTGGCTTGCACTCACCTCAAGATACCATGTGAACATGCATTTTTGTATGAAAAATGATAAAACATACTATGAACCATAGTAACATGATAAACAAAGGTGTAACATAGAGTAGTATAAGAAAGGAAGAATATATCCAATCAAGATCTAAGCTAATGTTTTTGGATTTTGATTGTAAATATATAAAAGAAAACCAACTAAAAGGGAGGAATAAGGATGCCCCCGTGTGTGTGTGTGTGTGTGCAAAGTGAGGTCTATATGAAGAAACCCTCAATAGTCAAGTATGAACCAAGAACAAGAGTGTGTCATTGGGTGGTGTGGGGAATTAGGATGCCCCCAAGTGTGAATGCCAAAAGGATATATGCAAACAAAGAACTAGGAAAGGGCCCACGATCAATTGATGTAAAATAAATACTCATGTGAGCATAATATACGACTTGATGGTGACGGGAAAGTGCATGATCCCAAGTATATGAAATAGTTCTAGACCGAGCATGTGGAGAAAGAGAGTGTGAAATATGTCTAGATGGAGCATGTGAAACATGTGACCAATGTGAAGAGTTTCCCCCATGAGGTGGGATATGGGATCTATAGATGCGATGAGGCCTATGAGTAGTAGCCATGTGTGAAGGAAACTGAGATGGATGTGCAAAAGGTGCTACAGGAGGAGCAAGGGCTCTAGATACCATAGGAGGTGTCAAGGCTAAGGAGCCATCATGAATAGGAGAAGATGCACTAAGAGTAGGAAAAACACTTAATTTTATATATATATATATATATATGTATATATCTGTGTCAATAATTAATATATTAAATTCTAAATAAAATCTTAAGTGACAATCACTTTGTTAATAAAATTTCATTATTATAGACATTGTATTTAATATAACTATTTAATTAATACTAGTTAGATGTTATTATATATTTTGAGCCCAATACAATGGTGTAATTAGATTGAGACAAATCTAGGGAATTTTGAGGACAAGACAATGGAGTTATTAATCATTGTGATATGCGACAAATTATATATGGACACCTTGATTTTGTGGCTCCACTTAACATTAATGATACAATGATAATATAACATTAATGAAGATTGAGCCAAATTTTATTTGCATGCAAAGGCATGTTTGAGTTGATTTTATAGTGATTATAACATAAAACAAATGATATTAAAATTTATGTGAAGAATGAAAATGTGAGAAACTTGCTATGTTATGATTTTTTATATTGGCTCTTCACTACATTGTCTTATTAAGCCTTATTTCTCGTACACATCATCAACTGCAGGATTTTTAAGAGCTACTCACATTAAGTTCGGTATTATTACCATCTTTGGGTGGTTTATGCCTATAGGTATGGCCTTCATCCATAATTGTAACTTCGATTGCAAAAAATGGTGAGAATGACATCCAAGCGAGCACGAAAGTTTGTTCCAAAAGTATGTGAAGCGATAACGATTCAATATATCCTCAGCTTGTTAATGTTTAGCTTAATATTATTTTTGTCATCCTAGTTGTTAAATGGTATGAAAATGATTCCAGTTTATTTCTTATTATGTGGATTATATCCCCTTGGAGGACTCTCTAGACCTGGATTAAGCACCATTGGGAGCCCCATGAGATCCATGTTTTTGGACTCAGAAACCTCACTAAGGGATTTTTCATGTTTTCCTTCAACGAACCATCACAAACGCAAGCTATGCTATCCAATTTGAGTTGCTCATTCTTACAAAATACCCTTATGGGGTTTTCACCCTAGACTTGTGAGTTTAGAATCATTAAGAAAATGTCTTTTAAAGTCCGTGTTTGGATTGAGATATTTGACTTCTCGGTTCCTCTCTAGTATTTTATACAAAATATTGTTAAAACTATTGGGTGTGTAATTTGTTGCAAAGATGACAATTTCTACTTTTCTCAACCTAACAAATGGGTTTACGCTGATGTTGACCTCATAAAATACTTGAAAGAGACTATAAACATACATGTCAATTCTAAGTAATTTATGAAAAAGTCATATATATCAATATACCCAACACATGCTTACGCTATCAAACCCCGACCATAGGATTCATGATTATCCCCTCATGGCTCTCTCCAAGCCACCCACTAGATCTTCAACAACTTAAAAGTAAGCGGTGATAGAAAAAAATGGCTAGACCATTGTGGCTAACAAAAAAATATGCATTAAATAGAAACCCTAAAGCGTCCACCATAGTTTCACAACAAACTTGAACCAAACAAGAAAAAAACATTCTTCCTGCTCCAATGTCAATTACTTTTCTCCAAAACCCTCATGTCATTTCTCAAAACCAAGTTTCTCAAAATAACTCCATATAAATTATTGTTTTTGAGGTTGGGACCTTGACAACGATTGTTCCATCCTCTTAGTGCTCCCATGTAGTCCACCTCATGGTGGAGTCACCTCAGGGATAGTATGCGACTAAATTCCACTCCATTTCCGTTGAATATTATATCTTTCCAAACCATATCACACTTTTAACTAATAATTTTGTTGCTCTAGACTTTGGAACAAGGCTCAAAAATAAACAAGGGGGACTTCATATGGAAGAGATTCTTACATGATTTTTTTCTCCTGGAATGTAAAAGGTCTCATAAAGTTCTCATGGAAATTCTTTGATTGCTATGTATGTCAACAGACATGAAATTTATTTTTGTTTGTTTGCAAGAATTTAAGGTTTTAGGACTTTTACTTCAGACTTCCTTGACATGTATCTTATTAGACGCCACACACTTTTACGTTAGTCATGAAGATGACCGCAAAGATGCTAAGTATTTTAGTTTCCCTAAAATTGACATCCTTGATGTTATCATTGGGTGAATATCCATCAAATCAATCTATCTAGGTCATTCTTGACATTAATAGACACTCCTATGGCATCATTAATGTTTATGCCCCTAATGATGGCTTGAAAATATTGGCATTATAATTATGGTTAGTTGATAATTTTCATTAGCTTATTAGTTTATCTTAAATGATTTTAATATGATTGAGAGTTCTTAGGACAAAAAGAGTGCTCTATCAATGTGATGGTATGTGCGAGAACAAAAGGCACAATTTTTTTTAAAAATTATTTAGCATTGTTAGATCCTATCTCCTGGTGGTAGGAATTTACTTCTCGGCTAGTCCAAATTTTGGGTTGGGATAGATATCATTGTCAAAAGACTTGGATGGATATCACTGTCAAAAGACTTGATCAAGTTATGCTTTCTGAGTAACACATGTTTGGCATAATATATAGTCATACTCACCACTCTTAATAATTATTCTCCCATTTTGACATGGTATCTTATGTTATTCAGATGATAATGTTTTAGCCCCGCACCATTAGAGTTATTGTAGAGTGATTCCATCTTGAGGAAGACCATTATTGAAAATACTTTTTTGATGAAAAGGATCTTATATTATATTAAATGCAATAAGATACAAGATATTTTTCAACAAAAAGTGGGTGGTATGAGAGCACGCCCCAAAACCACAAACAAACTAGGCCAAGCCTAGGAGAACAACAAAAACACTAGGAAACGCCTAGGAATACATCAAAACAGAAGAAACAAACTCAAGCCGCCACAACAAAGATCCCATAAGAAGGAGGATCGTGGTCATCAGGACAACCTGGACTAGGGAGGTCCTTGCCAACATCTGAATGTCCCAACCCGAACCAGGGGGTCCTCCTCTTCATTATCAACCACCACCTGCATGGGAGAGATGGAAAGAGAATCCGAGGGAACTTGTCTAAGGCGGCGGGGCAGAGGTGGCAGGTTCCAGCCATCGTGGGTGCATGGCTCGGGAGCAACCGACAGCCCCATCCCCCCATCCGAGATGATAAGTGGGGGAGCCTCACTCCTTGTTGGCGAACTAATGGGGAGGCACTCCTCCACTGATGGCTTCTCGAGAGTGGTGATCACGGCCTGAATGAACGTTCGCCGAGAGTGGCTCCGAAGACCTCACGGGGACGACCTCCATGTGGTGGAGAACATGCAAGAAGGCGAAGGTGGTTCCCGGGAAACATTACAAGGGGCGTCACCCTAATGCCGCAGAAGAGTCTATAAATGTTCCACCCCAAGGCAACTTTATTAGCCTGGACTTGAATCTGCAAAAGCACATTGGAGATAACCATATATTTTTTATACACTAAAATTGTTGATCAACTTCAGAATTAGCAAAGAAAAAAGCATTTTGTTCTTTCCATATCCAAAACAAAATTTCCCCTATGAAAACATGCCAAATCTAGGCGAACATATGCAAAATTTTGGGGCTATCTCCTAAAAGAATGTGATGTCAGGTAAAACACTCAAGTCTGAGAGGGAAGAAAAAGAATCGAATCCGAGTTCTAAAGCATGCTTTGTGATTTGGGGCAAAACTAGAAGAGATGCATCAAGGTTTCCAAGTGGCCACAAAATAGACACTTGGGAGCCGGAACCCCAATTTGAACCAGGCGAGAACCAATTGGAAGACCTTGGTGTAGAATACACCATAGAAAATGTGCAATTTTTGGTTCCACACAAACAGACCAAACAATGTCAAATCTCCTTCTCCAACATGGTGGGGGAAGAATGCACCCCCACCGAGTGTTGAGTTTTTCAACCATGGGAAAATGTGGGGAGAGCCAATGGTAACCTTTACTAGTTGAATAATTGTGAAACGGGGTATCAACATACCACTTCTAGTCCATCCACCAAGGGCGGGAGGGAGGCACAAAATTTTTATGCAACATATGGTCGGGACCGAGTTGATGATTTCGGTAATGCTAGCACGATTTTGGGTGGCGAGCTGAAACTGAGCTTTAAGCTCAGGCCAAGGATACCAGGATTGAGAGTGTTTGCAAAAAAATCTTGGGTGGAACAAATTATGCACTTGAAAAGCTTGAGTGTAGGAATTTCAGGGACTTCTTGCAAGACACTGATCTTGAGCTTGAATGACAGGTGACCACCACAGAGATTGATGATTGATGGAAATCCCATTACGGAAGCCATTGCCTTTCCATTATAGCCACAGTTTGATGCATTCACATGTTTTCCAAATAATTTTGAGCACGAAAGTGTCAACAATTTTGATAGGAACAAGAGAAATGAGAAGATTGACAAACCCAAACCTTTCTAGGGGGGGGCATCATAGGGCGAGCCCTCCTCGATGTCATGGTGCAAAAGCACTTTCCACGCTTTAGACCCTCAATGCATCGAATTATCCATTTCGCACAGAGTGCCTGCCCTTGTCATTGAATGTCAATAAGGCCCAACCCCCTAGAATCCTGGGGAAGGTAGCAAATCTCCCATGCAACTCTGTGAAATCCTTTTCCAGTGGAGGCATTAGCCCAGAGAAAGGCTTTGAGGAGCTTCTCCAGTTTCTGAATAGAAGCTTTGGAAGGCACCCTTGAAAATATTTTAGGGAATGGATATCTCCAAAAACTTTTCCTCCTTTCTTTTCTTCCTTTTGTGTTTTCATTTCTTTTCCATGTGAAATCAAAGGAATTTGAATTCTTAGCATGTTTTAGGAAAATTCAAAAACATATATTGTTGGCTCGCATATTGAATTTGGAATGGCCTGTTGAGATTATTCCTTAATTAAAAAACTGTAACCCAAGATATGTATTGATATAAGAAATAATAGTACTAGACCAATGAATTGATTCATTGATAGGTATGGTAATGGTCCCATGGAGGGGGGGCTCCATAAATATTTTAGTGGTGCTTTTGAGAAAATTTAGGAGCATTTTAACAGTTTTAAGGTCCCATGTTTTTTTATTAGTTTCCTTAACAATACCCACTGAGATATTATAGGATCCCATTGATTTTTATGGTTATTTGTAGGTAAATAAAATCATATTTTCCTCTAAAATCACCAAAAATAATGGCGGGAATGCATATTATATTCCACATAGACAAAATTCAGCTTAAACTGTAGGGGAAACTCCAGCCCCCTCTCAAACCACCTCTTAAGTTTAGGGGGCAAAAAAGTAGAGCTCCTATTTTTAGGATTAGATTCTATTATTTCATGTAGCAGAGGCTTTAAAAATAATCATAGGACCTTCATTAGCTGCAAAAAAATAAGAGCTCCACCCCTCACAAACCATGCTATGGAGAAGAAGAAATATGAGGAATATAACATTGTAAATTGTTATTGTGAAAATACCCATACTAGAGACCTTTGAGATGAAACAAATCCATTAATCTATTTCCTAAAAGATAGAAAATATTAATATTCAATAAGTTCCATATCCAAGTTGGAATATATTTTGGGATGACCGTGAATTCCAGAACGTTCCCCTCGATTGACGTGCTTTGCAACCTCATGGACGGAAATGGTTGCAGAATATGATCAAAATGGGTTTTGTTGAAATGGTTGCGTAATGATCAAAATGGGTTTTCTCATCAATCACATCTCTGAAACAATCTTCACATTTCTAGCATCCATCAAGACATTGTGTTCTTCAATCATAGTCTCATCACTTTACATCTGGTTTGAGGAGGCATTTGACTCAAACTTCTGCATAGACAATTCTTCCTCACTATATCTCTTCTAGACTACCAAGGATATCGTGCACTCCAACACCATACAAGATAAAAGACACTTTAATTACAACTCCACTTTTGTAGGTAAAAAAATAGTTGAGACATTTGTAGATCTTTCTCGTGTATAGACAAATACTTCAATAAATGGGAAAAAAAAAAGAAGATCATCTTGACCATAGATAAAAGGAGGAGTTGGGAAGGGGAAAGTGATAAAGGAAATAAACTAAAGATATGCTTGTGATTTTGCATTAGACGATGATGAAGTATACTTACCCTCTACTAATGATTGTTTATATAATCCATAATATAAGAATATGTTTTTCTTCCACCCCCCATATTTTTTCAATTAAAGTTTTGGTTTGCTACTTGTAGGTACATTAATGAAAGGATTGCATAAATACATGTGGCATTTGTCACAATGAATCAAATTATGTGGTGAGTGCTATATGTTGACATACATTCTCGCAGAGGTTGTATATAAATATATATTTCATCTACTAGACAATTTTCATGCCCATCTTGCTTAGAACCACTCACAATTGATTTAATTTGGAAAAATGACACAAACAACTAAGATAGTGCAAACAAGGTCGAGGACTACAAATGCTCAAGTATAATGAATCGTATAAATCTTGACAAATTTTAAACTAGCATGAAGATAGATGTTTTGAATGAAGAGATTGTGCTTATGCTACATAAGGATGTTGTTGTAAAAGAAATACTCTTTAGTCAATTTACATCGTTTTGGAATTCATAAGGTTTTGTTTTATAAAAGCTAGGAATATAATGTGTACAACTAAATGGAAGCACAACTATTCAAAAAAGGTAGGAAAATCCAAAATTTTACAAATGAATCAAGTGCAATGTTTTTTGTAGGAGTAACTCTTAATTTGATTGTAACGTCTCGTGTATTTTTTATGGATCCTTGGTGGAATCAAGCTATAAAACATCAATCACAAGATCACATACATAGACTTGGGCAATATAAACCAATCATGATTGTCATGTTTGTCATTGCAAACACAATTGGAGAAAGAATTCTTAGATTACAAGAAAATAAACAACTTGTGTTTTAGGTAATTGTAGAAGGATCTTCGGAGGCAATAGGAAACTTAACTAAAGAGGACCTTCAATTCTTATTCGAAATCAAGGTGTGATGTCAAAGGTGTGAAATCAAGGTGTGATGTCTTGTGCTTAGAGGATCATAGGAATTTGTTGATTGGGAGCAATTTCAAACTCAAAATGACTTGTGAAACATTTACATAACAAATTTTTTATTTAGACAAAATGGAGCATGCCTTCATTTTTTAGGGAAGGCATACGAGAGTGTGTGATAATCAATTTTGCATACACATTTTATATTTGGTGCATACTATAAATATTATAAGCAAATCATTTAGCATCATTAACAAAATGTGAAATAATAATTATAATATAGTAATATCCCTGCCACAACCACAACTTAGAACAACACTTTTGAAGGAAAGGATCGTTAGATTTACTATTAATGTTATTCAAAAGTGACCAAGGGTGGTTCATCGGTATAATTACTACACATAGTCGGTGACAACTATTTTCCTACAAGAATTATGGTAGTCTTCACATAATCAAGAACAAGGCGAGCATATAAACCCTAGCATCTCCTAGCTTTCACGCTTGCAACTGTGAATTCCTACAAGAATTATAATGGTAGTCTTCACATAATCAAGAACAAGGCAAGCATATAAACCCTAGCATCTCCTAGCTTTCACGCTTGCAAAAGTGAATTCTCCTTCATTCCATTTTTGTAGGTATTTAAAATAAGTATATGTCCCACTCTTTTGAAAATAGCTTTGCACCATCGGATTGTCAAGATATGCATTAGAGAATGGGTTCTTAATTAATCATACTCTTTTTCTAGCTGCAATCATAGATCGAGTCAATTTAAGTGGAATAAAATGAAAGCATAAAAAAACATAGCATAGAACCACCAAAGTTTGAGAGATATAGAGAATAAATTAATCATGGTTTAAAATCAAACACAATAGAGACCGAGGATATTGAATTTTCCTTGGTATGAAGCAATATCTAACACTAAGGTTGTGTGTAAGACATTGTAGGTTCAGTAAAATGTAGCATTTGTAAATGGATTTCAATACAATTACAACAATAATGCCCATAACATTTAAATAGATCCAATACACATAAATCGTACCTAACTAATTAATTCAAAATGAGAGAGAGAGTTGGCATGCAAGGTTTAGGTTGATCTGATTTTATTTTGCAATTTGGCAAGTCCTTCACAAAAGAAATTGGGGTTTTAAGGCAAGACATTAAGAACCCTGAAAAATTGTGGCAAGTGGAGAATGTTGTCTGAACCATCAACTTCCAAAATTGGTGATGTCCAAAGCATTCAATTGATCCTAGCAAAAGTGCATACATGTCAAAATATTTTCGACAATAGTGTTTGCCAAGTTTTGTTCTCCAAAACCTCCCTCAACTTTGCACTTCCTTTTTGGTCATTGAGAAAATGGACTTTCTTGTTCTAATGTAGCAGGAAATTTGAAACCTTATAGAAAACAAAATATGTTTTGAGACATGTTAAACCAGAGAATGGCATTACTATCTTAGTATTTGTCAGGCCCCTCAATGTTGTAAAATATTGAAGACAACAAACCAATAATTCATCAACAAAGAACATCAATGTGTTATAGTCTAGAACCCTCCGCTTTTCAATTATTTCTCTAACATGAATAAGTGCTTTATAAATGTTTCAATAATTTCTTTATCTTCTCTAAAATTCATTAATTGCTTGAGAAATTTCATAATGATTGCTTGGTAAGCACTTAATCTCTTTTCACATTACTAGGTATCAAATGACTTAAAATGCTTGTTTATTTATAAAATTGAATTCAAACCAAATACCTATTAGCGCCCAAGCCGACCTTCAATGGTCAAAACACAAAAATATGGTAACAAGGAACGAGGGAAAATAGGCTAGAAGGGACCATGCAAAGGATGTCATGGCCATCCAAACATTCTTGACAATCCCTAGCACCATCTAGACATTCCAGACAATGATCTCAAAATGGCAAGAAATCAAAGGAGTGAGTGTGAGCTAGAGGTGGCTAACAGAAGGGTCAGGGACCATCACAAATTGACGATTGTGTGAATAACACCTAATTTGGACCAATAATCAACAAGTACACACACATTCTAAAACCATGTAGTTTAACTACTCATAAATGCCTACGAACTATTTTTTAGTATCTACACATACATGTCCATCTAAGGTCTTATTGAACGCTAAGATATTATCTAAATAGACAATTACAAAAAAATCAAATAAGAACTTTCATAAAGTAGGAAAGGATAAAAATATATTACAAAGTTCAACCCAACTTATGAGCATTGCATGAAAGGTATACCAAGGGGCTGAAATTAATTGGAAGGGGAGAAGTTACTCATAACTCAAATAAGGACTACTCCCACACAATGAGATGTAAGAGAGGGACTGAAAAGAGATGGACAACACCTAAGGAAGGATGGGTGAAGAGAATGTGTTTCCAGCTCCCTAACAAAGTAGAACTAGAGAAGCATTTCATCCTTGAATGCCCAACTTACATGGACATTTGAGTCAAATCTACATAAACATAAAGCATTGGTTCCATGGTGGAGCTATTTGAAGAGGCCAAATAAAAGGGTTAGAGGAGTTGATAACCGGAATCAATAAGAGAATGAACAACCTTCTTAAATATAAACAACTCGATCCATAAATCTTTGAGCAGTAAAGGGCTGAGGCAGCAGAGCAATCAGTGGTCCAATAGACCAGTAGGTCTCGTGGACATAATTTAAATTATTTCTTTTCATGATATATCTTTAAAATTGTTCCAATCTGTTACTGGAACTTCTACTCTTGGAGGTACTGACAATAGCTTTCCTGTCGTACAATAACAGATCGGACATCTTCAAACTCGCAAAATATATCCTATAACTATCTGTCAATCCTCGCCAACCAAAATAGACTTCCAATTACCTAAGCCACTTATTAATCTTAGCAGTCATCTACACTTCATACTTGATAGCCAGTTTAGCCCCTATGCCTCACAATAAGTCGCTAATTAATGGGCATTTGCAAGGACTAAAGTAAATAAAAGGGTTAGGGAGTTGATAACCGGAATCAATAAGAGAATGAACAACCTTCTTAAATGTAAACAACTCGATCCATAAATCTTTGATCAGTAAAGGCAGGGAAGCCAGAGCAATCTGTGGTCCAATAGACCATTAGGTCTCGTGGACATAATTTAAATTATTTCATTTCATTGATATATCTTTGAAATTATTCCAATCATCACTGGAACCTTCTACTCTTGGAGGTACTGACAATAGCTTTCCTGTCATACAATAACAGATCAGACATCTTCAAACTCGCAAAATATATCCTATAACTATCTATCGATCCTGACAACCAAAATAGACTTCCAATTACCTCAGCCACTTATTCATCTTAGCAGTCATCGACACTTCATACTTAATAGCCAGTTTAGCCCCCTATGCTTCACAAAAAGTTGCTCAACTAATTAATGGGCATTAATGGGCATTTACAAGGACTTTGCCAAAATCACCAACCCAATATTTAATCCACAATTGTTCATATTTGTAAAGATTCACTCCTAAAATAGTCAGTGTCCACAATACCAAATTCAACTTGCTTCACACTTGTCATTTAGTATCATCCCTTTTTTATAAGAGCATGGTTGGGATCTATAGGCCTTATATCCCACTGTCTAGAAATTTATCCTAAAGTGACTTTGAGTTACCTTTCATCTGAAGCATTCATGTGTTCTTGCTTCATATTCTAGCCTTCAGATGTCAGGCTTATGGCATACTTCTCAAACTGTAAAAGACATGGTCATTTGATCAAAAGCTGTACATTCCATTAACTTTTCATCCCAGAACACCTCCAAATCTATGAAATATGCCTCAAAAATGCAGGATACAACATTTCAGGAAATTTTTAGACCTGGCGATGGTCCATAAATTTTGCTATCTTACAATACATTTCAAATGATTTTCAATGTTCCAAAATTAAATTATCGCCCTTGACTGCAATTCAGATCTCTTTAAAACTTTGAGATTTTCAGGTGCTGAGATCATGTCACAATTATTAGGTACCCATTTTCTAGGATAGCCTGGCAGCTGCAAATTGGCCATGCTGACTCCTATATTCAACAAGAATGAATATCATAGTGGCAAGTCACTACTGCTTGTGGAATTCATAGCAGCAATGCATAAGCCATGTGGCAGAAAGAAATAAATGGTCAAAAATATAAGTACTCCCAAGTCTGCTTCTTCACCAACAGCGGGTTGACGTGGATTTCTCCAGTAGATTTGGCTTGCACACCATAAGCAATAAAGGATTGCAATTATTCCAATAAGTTGCATGGATTGGCTTGATTGACTTATGACTTTACCAGGTTTAACCCTGCACAAAACCACGTAAATATGGATAATTAAGCTGGTTTGAATCAAATATACTGTTCTGAACCCATAATTATGAACCAAGAATCCAGTGGATAGCTCTCTATGAAGAAGAACATACTACATAAACCAGACAAGAATCAAAATAAGAGATAAACAGGGGCAAGTTAATAAAGTGATGATTTTACAATCTATATAAAACTAACTGCTCAGTCCAAATATTGGTAAACACCCCAAATTCAATACAAAAGCTTTCAAATCTGCAAGCTTCTATTTTAAGTAACGGAAGAATTTCTACCGCAAATTCGAAATCAGAGTCAGCCAGCCGTGGTAAACCCCTTTAGAAAGGTCACTTGAAACCAGAATTCAAAAAGCCTAGATGGAAAGGCAAATTAATTCAGATATATGACATACAGGACAAAGGGTTTTATCAAACTGGTGAAAATGAAAATAAGTCCAGAAATCTGATTCAGATCCAAGTACCTGTTTATGTAAATAAATCCTGCCAGTAAACAGGTACACAAGAGGCCAATCACCATAACAGCTTCGTTATTGACTGGGGCTCATCCCTGCCACCATCCTGTACTCATTATCCAGGTGAATGTACTAGAATGTCCATTTTCCTGTGGAAATTCAGGAGTAAGTTGGGTACTTGAAACATTGCAACGAAGATAATAAGCAACACGTTAGTGGCTAGTTGACTAGAACCTTGAAGCACAGGAAACACAATAGCCAAATCTACCCACAGGAAACACACAGTTCAACTACCCAGTTCCAAAAAACATCTTCAGACATTGCTCTATCTAGTAGATGAGTGCCGGTGTACCCCCTGTCCCTCACTGAGAGATGTGGCTCACCTTTACTCTAAAGCTGAAAAGGGAAACACAGCAATGTCAATACATGGCTGCAAATTCACATGGTATTCCTCAAAGATATCCAAAAAAATGTTAAGAGAAACGGTCAAAGAAGCTCTTTAGAGACGAAAACTTTTGGGAGGGAGAAACCCATTTAAGGTTAAAGTTAATATAGAAATTCCTTTGTATGGAGCAGCAATGATGCAAAAGCACTTCAAGAATGGTTCCAGCAATTTGACACATATTTTACAATCAATCACTTTAAAGATGAAAATAAGATTGTGTTTGTGTCACTAAAGTTTACACCCATTGATTTATATTGGTGGGAACTCTTCATGCAGCAAGACCAAGATAGTCACCAGTCGATTGATTGAATGAGTTCACGGAAATAATAAGAAATATAGTCTGCCCTATAGGATATAGATTTAAAATAGATTTAGTCAACTAGAATGTTCAAAAATATAGAAATTAATTCCATACTTTGGTGGTAAAACCCAATACATGTTGACTCGGAATAAATCATGATAGTCAAGTATAAATTAAGGTTAAACAAGTATGAGCCCTGAATTATACTTTTTAGTTTTTAACCATTAAAACCCTTGGAGATGCATACAAGAGGGTTGACAAAAAGTACAAGTAATGTAGCACCAAAGGTCGACAAATCTCCACATAGTAACAAGCATCACCAGGTATGTAGAACAAAAAGATGTCTTAGTTGGGAGAAAGTGAAAGGTTGAAGTGAACAAGAGAAGTTAAAATTTGCAAAGAGCCTCGTAAGCATAAAGACTATCAAATTTGATTTTCTGGTGACCAAGGAGGTCAACGTGGCATATTAGTTCTGTTCAGAGATTTTTAACATATCGAACAGAAAGGACTTCTAGTACAAAAAGTCACATGGCAAAGAGGGTTGATTGTGCAGAGCAAATAAAGAGGAAGAAGTTCAATGTGAAGAAAGTCGCTTGGCATACAGTTAACAAAGCTGATAAGAGTAGATGATAGGATCATTTAGATAATTCTAATAAGCTAAATGATCCCTTGGTTATGCTACTGTCACAATGCATGCAATTTCCAGCCTTGCCCAAGCAGGTGGACATGCTATACAAGGCCTTGGCAGGATATGATGCGTTGACAGAGCAGCTATTTTTTAGAGGTAAGGGTTGTACGTATAAGCCTAGTGATATTGTTCAATTCATAGTCTAGATACAGGTGTAAGGGTTTCTAAGCCCAAAGATGACATAGAGTACAAGGTTAAGATTGAAGTAATTTAACAACTATGCACGATGATTGTGATGAAAATCATAAGCAGAGGATCGTGACATTAAACTTGCAATCTTGAAATTGAATAAAGTTTGGTGATAAGTTGTTCCTGTTGTAGAAAGATGGGAGATCAACAAAACACAAGTGATGATCAAGAATCCCCTCACCAAGTTGTGCTAGTACTGCTCCAATGGTTGTCCCTGAGGAATCAACATGCACATGGAAAGGCTTATCCCAAGAAGGAAAGCATAAAATGGGTGCGAAAACACAAGGGATGATCAACAATCCCTTCACCAGAACAAGCCTATCCTTCAAAGTGTCAAACGCCTTCTCTTCAAAGTGCAAATGCCTCTCCCCAATGATAGGCACTCTTGTGCTTAAGAAATTCTTCCAAGGGCACGGTGATCTTGGCATACCCTTTAATAAATTTCCTGTATTACCCCGTATGCCCAAGGAATCCACGCACTGCGCTTTGACTAGTAGGCTCTCCCAATCCCACAATAATTGCAACTTTGGCGGGATCCACTAGCAATCCCTCCTTACATATAATATGTCCCAACAGGGTTCCAAAGGGAGTGACAAAGACACACTTCTTAATGTTTAGGGATATCCTCAACTACCGACATCTCTCGAACATCAACCTCAAATTTTCACAATGGTCTTTTACTAACCCATAAACAATCCAGTCATCTAGGTAGACTTAAAGAAACTTATGGATGAAGTCCTGAAATGCTTGTACCACGATGCGCGAGAACACAACAGGAGCATTCTTCAATCCAAAAGGCATGAAAATGTAGGAAAAGCTCCCCCATTCAGTGACGAAAGTTGTTTTTCTTTGGTCTTCCTTTGTAATCCTGACTTGGTGATACCCTAAGAAGCCATCCGTGAAAGAATAGACCTTGCGCCTAGCTACTCCTTCCATAATTTCTTCAGTGAAAGGGGTTGGAAAAGGGTCGATGACACATACTGCATTCAGGTCCCTGTATTCAACACAAATCCTTATCCTTTCGTCCTTCTTGATACTGATGACCATTGGGCTTGTCCATTCTGATTCCTCCATAGCTTCAATGATGCCTGAGGAAATCATCTTATCTATCTCCTCCTTGACCCGTATGCGTGAATTCGGATTCATTCGATAAGGTCTCTTCTGAATCAGGCATGCACCTTATTTTAAATTTATCCTCATCTCCCCAAGGAATGGTGGATGCCTTTGAGTTCATGGTACCCACTTGGGAACAAATCTTGAAACTCGTGCAATAGATCGATGATCTTTGAGACCTCTTTTTCCGATCAATAGTCTCGATGATAGCTTCCTTAGGTTCCACCTCCGAACCAATGTTAACCTTATTTTTTTCAAGGGCTCATGGTAGGCACGTGTTCGCTCATAAACACTATCCATGACTTCACGTGTACCTTCAGTATGGTTAACATCTAGAATCTCCATTTCTTCTCCATCTATCACATAGACCATATTTCCTTTTTCTTTCTCCATGCATGCATGCTTGAGCTGCATCTCTTCTGATTCCTCTTCATCGAAGTGCCTCTCCAAACTAGGTTCACCCAGTAACTCTAGTAACCTATCTTTTCCATGACACTATCTCCCATTGTAAGGTGCTTGAAAACCTATAATGCCTTATCTCAATGATGGCTTGGTACTCGATACTCGAAAGCTTGAATGAGATCAGTCGTTAACTCCTGTCAATTCCCTATCTTTTGACATGTCTCTGAGTGAATATACCATGCGTGCATGCAGCCTTGTAAGGTGGAATATAGTTTATGCACCCATAACAAAGGTGGTAAAGCTTCTGCACCTCCCATCTAGGCCTTCTCACAAGCTTGGATATGAAATGAGGTGGGTTCCTTGCCATGATAGTCTTGTATGACAATGGGCATGTTATTTTGGAGAACCTAATAGAGAATGTGACTCTCACCTCGCGCCATTCTAAAATATTCTTGTGATGTGTAGCCCACCATCATGTTGCAGTCTCAGTAGGTTATAGCTAAGCATCCCTCTTCTTTCATCCTCATTTTTCCACTGAGCCTCCATTTCTCGCAAGAAAATTTTAGGGTAGGCTCCCTCAGAGTAACTTGGCAACTTCTTCCCTCCTAGGCGCTTGATTGAGTGTACCTTTGTTACTCTTGTTATAGATCCTCTCAACTGTCACCCAATCAAATCATAAGTCCCGTGCGCCCAATTTCACATGCCACGCTAGTTGTATCACTCATAGACTGAGCATCTTCAAACTAGAGAACCCCTTCCGTGGGATGAATTATCTCAGGATCTCTAATGGAGCGCACATAGATTATGTCAAGGAATTCTTCTCCCAAGGGCTCAAGTATAGGGTGCTGATTTCGCATTTTCAAGGGGATGATGACCCATTCCTCCTTGTTCTCAAAATTATATACCCCTTATTAAATCTTAGGTCAGCGTTGTTTTTGTAACACCAAGGGCACCCAAGTAATACTGGAAAGTTGTCCGCCTTGGCTAGTGCCAAGACTTCAAAGTCTCTAGTGAACTTTCCCCCTTGAATAGTTATAACCGCATCCTTCAAGACGCCAATGGGCATTGCCTTTGTCTTGTTTTCCATATATAGCACATTCAAAGATGGCTATAATGCGGGCCTTCCCATTTGATGCCAAACATCTAAGGTGATAACATTGAACTCTACCCACGTGTCAATTAGAATATTACTCAGAAGCCACACATCAACAACTACATTCAATGTGATCTCTTTATCATCGTTAAGGTTGTGAGGGGAAGGTTGGCATGTAGAACCTGCCTCTCACGATCCCCTCTGGCACGTGGTACCTTCTCCCGTAACCATTCTCTTAGCAAGGGAATAATATTCTCTTGCCTTAACATCCTAATATTTCCCTCACTTCATCCAGATCCTTCTGCGGAGCCTCAATATTATTCCTTTGCTCCAACTACCTTGACTACTCCTTCAGACACTGGATCTCTCCTTGTAAACTCTAAATCACATCCATAGTCTCTTGATACACTTATTTCTGATGAGAAGGGTCTGGATACTTTCCATGTACCACTTCTTCTCTTGTAACTAGGGTTCTTTGTCTTGTATCTCCTGGCGTGCATGCGCCTCCTGCTTGCATCATCACCAATACAAGTTCTAATCCTAAATCATGCGCCACTCTCAACATCCATTATGGGTCGACCTTCTTTATGCTCACCATCCCAATGCCTTTTTATTTCCGGTTATCTTTGGATCATGTGCTCAAAATAACCAGGGCACTCCTCGTACTTATGTTTCTTTCCACACCACGAGTATTGTAACAGATTAGGACACTCATGCTTATAATGTTCTATAGACCCACAGTTATAATAGGTTCCTCGTGGGAACTCACCTCTTCCTCCACGGTTTCCATGACCACAAAATCCTCCGTGAAAACCTCTTCCACACGCTCTTCCATCTGTGCGCACTTCATAGCGTGATCGTCATCCTTGGAACTACTTGTAAGGCTAGTCTAGCACACACCAAGATCAATGGCATCATGAATCTGGTCAATCAGCCTATAATCCTTGGTGTCATGGGTTGTAGAGGTACAAATATTGTAATATCAAGACACATTCTTACAGATCACGCTACTGCAGAGTAGAGGACACCTACTTGCATCATGATCCCCGTGGAAAATATCACAATCTATTGCTATGGCACATACCAATTTCCGAGGGTAATTATCCTTTATATGCCATTCCACTTCACAATCTATGCACCAAAGACTACTACAAGTTTCATGCGTTGAGTTTGCAGACAACTTCTCCAACTACTTAGCCATTGCAACAATCTAAGCCTCAAGGAAAGGGATAACACTAGTATCAATGCTCCCAACATCCTCATCACGTAGGGAATCTTCCAAGGCCTCGCATGGGTCTAATAATGTCTTGTGCGAAAGCACTCTTCTAAATGGTGTTATTAACCCTCCAACAAACCATTGAGCTTGTTGGGAAGGGTGAATTTCATATGATAGTTTTGACAAGAGAGTTTTGAACCATGCGTCATACTCTCGCACACTCGCCATTCCTTGTTGGATCTCCTTCAGAGCGTTGATGCTCTTCTGCTCAAACTTAGGGATATGAAACTCTACTAGGAAGGTGTTCTTCAATGCAGTGTAATCCACCATCATCTAGATGGGGTCATACTTCCGGTACCAGCTATGTGTGCACCCCTACAACATCATTGCAAACTGACTTGCCTTTCACTCTGGGGTAGTGATCCCCTTTACGTGCCATAGAAGTTCACATTTGTGCATGTTTTCGTATCATCCTCAACACCCTTATAGTCTTGTAGGTGCAATGCTATCTCAAAGAATAATTACAGGAGGTGGCTGAGGCCCTTGTCCTCCTGATCCAGAACCTTGGTTCCCTCTCGGTGTTTCCTCCACCACTAGATCCACTGGATCCACCCGGTCTGTGCCTCCAGATCCACCGATCCACCTCTTATGGCTGGTAACTTGGGCCCAAAGTGGTCACGCCTAATATCCCCAATGTCCCACTGAACTATGTGCCAATGGTTTGTGATATTGATCTTCTTCCGTGTGTATCCTCCCGTGCCCACTCCCAGATGTGATGCCCAAACTCTATGTACTTGCACCTTGCCCAAAAATTCCTCCAAACACAAGAATGGTTTGTGCAGCCATAGATGTCCCAAACAAGAAATTATATCTCCTAGGCGTAGATCGGCTATACCCACCAATACCAACTGGGATAACAATACTTATCCCTTGATCTGGAAAACTAAGCACCAGGGGTTGGTCACTAGGTGGGTTCAGATGCGCGCTGACAAATATCCTTTCTCCACATGATGAAATATCATTAGAAGATGAAGGGGTTTCTCTCTCACACTGCGCCAAGATGGGGTAACATAGACCGCTCTCGTGTTCTACGTCCTCTGCGTGAATCTCAATTCCTTCCCATAACATCTGCCTCCATAGATCCATCACTCTTAAATCTCACATTTTCTAGCCATCTCCCTTTCAAGAGCTTCAATATACTTGAGTTGTATCTCTTCCCTCTCCTTTTCATCTGCAATTTCTTCCATCCTCCTCCACCCTAGCTTCCTCACCCAACGCTCAGAGAAGCTTAGCTGCCATTGGGAAAGCTTCTAAACTTAAGTTAATGATCAAGATCTTCATAGCCAAAGGGATAAAACGTAGAAATGATCCTCTAGGTTCCCTTAGGAACTCAAACTCAACAACCTCTGGATAAGAATACATAGAAATGGCGTATTCTAGGGTATAACTGGTCATAATCCTTTCCACCAATGATAAAAAACAAGTGTCCAAGTTAGATCCGCATCCTGCAGCCTCTGGTAATCATCTTGGGTCCATACGCGTGATCTATAGTACCAACTCGATCTGGATGCATATGCTGAAAGCCATTCATACAACTCTACTGGAAAAAAACAAAAGAAGGTTTCATACAACTCATGATAGAGGTGCTCTTGAAAAGAGTTTGCAAGAATCGAATCGGAAATGAGGCACCATGAAGTAGTTGCACTCCAATGGAATCATGATAGCTCCAGCGTAATTGCAAGAAAGAATCAATCAGTAATGGAAGAACTTGCTCAATAGAAACAAAGCTTGCACATAGAGGAAAGATAGCGGAGTGTCTTGGCATGCTCATAAATGAATAGTAAAGGGGTACATATAGGGTGTTGAGTAACCCTAGTGCATGACACACATGAAACCCTAAACCTAACCCTAAACCTAACCCATGTGAGATGACCCTCCAATATGAGAGGAGGACACATAGGATAACTCACACTAACACCCCCCCTTCATCGAAGCTGGGGTAGCGGCTATGATGAGTCAGATAAAAGGAAGACACCCTAAACAACTAAGAAAGATGTGTCAATGGGGCCCGACAACTAAAGGCCTGATAAGGTGCCCATATATAAACACAATCTTCCTAGAAGAAGAAGAAGAAAAGAAGGACTACATAGCCTAAGGAGATGAGCAGTTACAGAAGACCTCACCCCAAGAAGAGACCGTAAGTGAAGAAACTTCATCTCAGTGAAGGGCTTGGTGAATAAATCTACAATCTGATCAGCTATCTAAATGTACTGAATGTCGATGATACCATCATGAATAAGCTCCCGTGTATGAAGTGCATATGGATCTCGATGTGCTTTGTCCACTGATGCTGAACTAGATTTCTACAAATGGAGATAGTGCTCATGTTATCACAGTAGATAATGGTAGGCCATCAAAAGTGGATGCCAAACTCTGTCAAAATACCCTATAGCCAAATAGCTTTTGTGGTAGCGTTAATTTCTCCTCTGTATTCTACCTCTGTAGATGATATCACAATTGCATTCTACTTCTTGCTAGACCAACTAATAGGACCCGAACCAAGAGAGAAACTATAGCCAGAAGTAGATTTTCATGATCTAAGTCACCGCCCAATCAGAATATGTGAACCCAATCAAGTCAATATCTACCCCTCCATGATAGTGAATGCCATCAGTATATAGTGCCATGAACATAATGAAGGATCCATTTAGCTACTTTCCAATGTAGCTCATGTGGCTCTGCATGAATCTAGACACGATCCCAATAACATACGATAAATCCAATCAAGTGTGAGTCAAGTAAATCAAGCTCCCCACCAACTTTCGATAAAGAGTACCATCAACCAAGGGAGTAGAGAAATCTGAAACCAACTTAACCCCGAAAAGAAAAGGAGTAGGAGAAGACTTGCAATCGACATCTGAAAATGAGCTAGCAAATCAAGAGCATACTTAGGTTGTGAAATCAAGATTCCTAAGTTAGATTGTGAAATCTAGATCCCAAGGAAGTAATGAAGCAGACCTAAGTCAGTCATGGAAAACTTGTTGGCTAAGGTGATCTTCACAGAATCAATAATAGAGGAAGAGCTACCTGTGATCAACAAGTCATCAACATATAGAACAAGAATGAGTATGGAGTCATCTTGCCATAGAATATAAACATTTGGATCAGAGTGACACCTAGTAAACCCTGATGTAAGTAAAAAGGAGTCCATCTTGGCATACCAAGCCCGAGGGGCTTGTTTAAGGCCATAAAGAGACTTCTTTAACTTACAAATGAGGGAGGGATCTTGGACATAACCCGGAGGTTGTTCCATATAGATCTCTTCCTCTAGGTCACCATGAAGGAAGGCACTCTTAACGTCCATTTGATGGACTTTCCATCTGTTCACTATGGCAATGGCTAGGTCAATCGAATAGAAGTCATCTTCAAACCGAGAAAAGTTTCGTATAATCAACCCCAACTATCTGGGAGAAACCCTTAGCTACTAATCACGCTTTAAAATTTTTGACGTCTCCATCTACTCCATACTTTGTTCGGAACACCCACTTACACCGAATGATTTTTCTTCCTTTCGGAAGAGTGGTGAGATCCCAAGTATCGTTCTTCATGAGAGAGGAATACTCCTCATCCATGGTAGAATCCCACTCAGGAATACCAGAAGCCTCCTAGAAAGACTATGGATCAAAAGAAAGGTGAAGAAAGAGTGGGGTCCAACGAAATCTGAGCTGAGTACTCCTCATATCCAAGTATCTCCAACTAAATCTCCAACACTTTGCAAATTTTTCCTGGCCCAAAGGGGACCAGGAGGATCAGGCTTAGAGTCAGAAGATTCTTCACTTGAGTGAGAAGGGACATAGTCCTCATCATCACTACTATTAGAATCAGAAGACTCAAAGGTCTAATGGTCGGGAGGATCAGGAAGAGGAGCACGCTCAACAACATCATCATCTGATGAGTCAAAATCCAAGAGTCAGTGAGTTGAAGAACCTCAATAGGTGGAGAAGTAGAAGTCGAAGAAGACTCATCAACTTAACACTTCTCTCAATATATAGCTCATGAGAAGTAGGATTCATCAATCGATATCCCTTCATGCCATTAGGATACCCTACAAAGATATAAGGTTTGGATTGTGGTTCCAAGGCCTTGCATTTCTTCTTGGGAATCCGAGCCATAGCCTTGGATCCAAGACTCGAAAGTGCTCAACATCAAGCTTTGCATCCAAACCAAGCTTCAAAGGGTGTCATCCCTCTTACTGCCTTGTGTGGAACATAGTTCTGAATGTAATTTGCACAATTCACTGCTTTGGCCCAATACTGCAGAGGAAGAGACTTCGAGTGAATCATACAAGTGGCCATCTCCTTAAGAGTATGGTTCTTTCTTTCTGTGACTCCATTCTACGAAGGGCTATAAGCAACTATATGCTGCAAAGAGATCCCTTTAAAAGTACAGAAATCCATGAACCTATTGTTTACATATTCACCTCCATTGTCGGTTCAAAGAACCTTGATAGACTGTTCCACCTGTTTCTTAGCAAGAGCCTTAAAGTCCTAAAATGTTCAAAGACTTCAAACTTAAGCTTAAGAAAATATACCCAAGTATATCGCGAATAGTCATCAATGAAGGTTAGCACATAAAGAGCTCTAGTAAATGAAGGAGAAGGAAATGGACTAGAAACATTGCATTGTGAACAAGATCCAAAGGACGAGTGGCTCTCTAGGCTTTTCCTTTGTCAAAGTTCTTTTCAGGATGCTTTCCAAGGGTACAACCCTCACAAAGACCCTTAGAAAACTTGACATGAGGCAACCCATTGACCATTTTGTTTTGGCTCAATTGTTCAAGGTAGCAATAATTTAGATGTCTAAAACACTCATGCCATAACTTACTAACCTCATTTGCATGAGTGAGCAAGGTAGTGGGCGTAGAATCAGAAGTAAAGTGGGAAAATGTATATAACCATGAACGGTGATCAACCTTTCCCTCAGCCACTATAGTGTCATTGTTAAGCTCACGAATAATCACCAAATTAGGACCAAATTCCACTCGCATTCCTTCACCAAGGTGAGTAATTTGGTAAACCGATAGGAGATTGGTAGAGAGATCAAGAACACTCAACACTTGGTTAAATGTTCCCCATCCATCTCTACCGATCCACTACTAGAAATCCAACACTGTCGTGTCATTACCCATCGTGATTTGGGACATTCCACAAGGTTCGATGTTGGAAAACTCAACATGTGAAGAACCCATGTGGTGCGAGGCACTAGAATCTATAATCCATGTCGATGAAGGAGCAACTCTAGCTACAAGGGCCTTTCCTTTCTTCTTATCATTTTTAGCACCTTTTACAGCAGAAGACTCGACCTTCGAGCACTTTGTTTTATGGATTCAAGAACACTTATTTTATTTTTCTCAAGTAAATGAGATAAGTGATCAATCTATGTTTTTGAAAATAGTGTTGCTCATCGTGACCAAACTTCTTGCAATAGGAACACAAATACTTGCTTTTTGTGCCTTAGGCTCAGAAGTCGAAGTGTTTGTGTCATTTTTAGGTTTGATCTTGGTTTCTTTCTTAGGTTGATCCTTTGTTTCTTTCTTCTTTTCAGTCTTCTTTCCCTTACTAGTACTTGCTACAAGGGCATGTGACTTGGACTTGAGAGACCCCATTTGAATGAGTTTGTCCTGTTCTCGAATGAGTTGGGATGAAAAATAGTCAAAGGAGGGCATAGTCCAAGTATCGCCCAAAGCAACTTTTGTAGCGTAGAAAGTTGACATGAAGACAGAATATTTGGACCTAGCTTAGAGAGAATCGACAAGATCAGTTGAGAATATTTCTTCTCTACTTGACATCCTTTTAACAATAATCTAATGTGGACAAATTTTTGAGAAGAAGGCTTGTAGGTTTTCAAAGTCACTAGGATTTAACCCTAGTAGTTCATTTTCCAACTCATGCGCTCTCATGTCATCTAGTTGTCCAAACATCGCATCCAACATTTTCCATGTAGATTTAGGTGTTTTGGATGCCTCAATGTGGAAGAGCAAGTCAAGAGAAACAAACATGCAAAGAAGACCTAAAGCTTCATCACTACGGTTTAACCACTTAGATTTTTCAAGTTCATCATCTGGTTCAGTCTCAATTCCCATGGTGATGCGGAATAACCCTTTACCCCTTAGTTTCATTATTATTTTTGATCTCCATTCAAAAAAGTTGAACGACGTAAGGAAAGGAATTGAAAGAACATCCATAGTGAGAGAGAGAGAGAGAAATGTAGAAAAGAAACACAACCACCCAGGACAATAACAACCCCCTTTTAGCACTTTATAGTTTAGTGCGTTGATTACAATCGGGTCCGTGCGTGTGGTTTGAAACACTTGGTAACTCGTCTTGCAATCAACGTAATAACGTGCAAGAGAGGAGACCACAATAGTGTTTCGTGGAGCGTAAAAAATAGGACACCGTAAACAAGCACAAGAAAAACAAGAAAGGAGGTGAAAGCCAACCCTGGTGGTGAGAAAAAATGTCTCACGTCGTAAAAGGAAACCCCCTTGCTACAGATGTGGTGGACATGCTCACTAGTCGCAAGCAATAATAAGGGTGAAAGACAAGGTTTTAAATGAACTCAAGGAGTTTAGAGAATCTTCAGAATGCCGGAAAAGAGCTCGGAAGGAAAAAAGGTGCTCAGTGATGCTGTTGCACACTTGAGCGCATGATTAGTGAAAAAAATCAACAATAACGCCTAAATTTTACCGTTTGGAAACGCCCAATTTTGCTATTTTTAGAGCTATTGAGTTTAAAAAAATGACAAGGAGGGTTATTGAAGGAACGATTTGTAATTTACTATAGATCATAAATGAGATAGGTTATTTTGTAATTAATAAAAAATAGATTTAATCAAATTAAATCTAATTAATTACAAAAACTAATTAAGATCTAAAAAATTATTAAATCTTAAAAAGTAAAGATAGTGTTTTTTTGTTTAAAGATCACAAATTAGAAGGAAGCCGAATTGTGGTTTTTTTTAAATTTTTAAAACCAACTAAAAAAACTTTAACAAAGTTAGAAAGTATTTAAAAAACTTATCAAAAAACACGGGCCGAATTTTAAAAGTTGTTTAATGATTTTTAAAGATTAAAAAGGAATGTATTTTAAAAACTTACCAAAAAGGGCGACTGAAATTTAAAACACTTACCAAAAAGCTTAAAAAAAACTTACCACATTTTGTTTGTAGAGCCACGGAATGGGAAAGAACTAGGGCGGGGCGGAGGCCACGGGAGGGCACACGTGGAGAGGGCGGGGGCATCCACGAAGGACGTGGCAGGGAGGCCGTGGCAGGGAGAACCGGTCGTGGGTTAAAAACATAGAGATCTTTCGACATAAAACAAAGCTTGCACATAAGATTTGGGTAAAAATCGCAGTGTTTTGGGTAAAAAACACTTACGGGTTTTTGTTTGCAGGCCGCATAAAGGGAAAAAAATAGTCACAGCCGTGGAACATGGTCATGGCAGGGATGTGGGAGGGGCAAATTGGTCATGACAATGAAAAACCTGCTACCAGCAACAAAAAAAGACCTTCCACTAAAAAAATTCCACAACAAACACAACAACTCGAATCCACATTTCAAATAATGCATGAGCTCACGAGATCGGGAAATTCCAAAAAAACGTGTACAACAATCCGATCAGTGAGCCAGAGATCCACCAACACAGGCCAGAGAGGAGAGAAGGCTCGGGACAGAGTCCAAACCCCAAAAAATTTTACCTAAATCTGCAAAAAACATAGAGAAAACCAAAAAACAGAGATAAAAAAATTCCAGTTTTAATAAAAAAATTAAAAAAACTAGAAAATACTCTATTTGGCTGATCTTCTAAATTATCCACAGATTGCTCAAGGTATGATGAAAACCTACACATGCACAAAAAAGGCACAAAACCGACACAACTTTTCGAGAAAGCTTGTTAGAGAGATTAGCAAAATAATTCCAGAAAATAGTGATCGAAAAACTTGCATGCAGAGTAAAAGAACGAAACCAAGAAAGAGTAATCGCAAAAGAATGAAAGAATAACAAGTGCACCACGGAACGTTTACCCGATCTCAACTCATGATACCATGAAAAGAGTTTCTTGCATGATAAATGAATGAATCATAAAAGCGAGGCACCACAAAGTAAATGTTACACTAACCAACATAATGGGTGACCTCCCGTGATAGCTCCATCATGCGGGAGGGTATTGGCGTAATTTAACACGATGAGATCCCTCTCCACTAAAGAATCAATTAGTGATGGAAGAACTTGCTCAAATCGAAACAAAGCTTGCACATAGAGGAAGAACTTTCTCGACTTACACATAGGGAAAGGGAGTGTCTTGGCATGCTCATAAATGAATAGTAAAGGGGTACATATAGGGTGCTTTGAGTAACCCTAGTGCATGACACACATGAAACGCTAAACATGAAACCCTAAACCTAACCCATTTGAAACCTAACTCATGTAAGAGGAGGACACATAGGATAACTCACACTAACAACCCTCTTCTACCCATTTGTGTGCATCAAACTTAGGTCCAATACTAAATATTTGAGCAAACTCATCTTCTGCTCTTAAACCATGCTTCAACACTTTCCAAGGTCATGCACTCTATCATCACACATTAATGGAACCAAGATGTAGTCATTTCTCACAAAAATTCGAAAAGAGGTCTCGGAAACGGAACCAAGATGTAGTCATTTTTATGCCTTTAGAACAATAGTCTAGTCCCATGTGTGCCACTTATCACCCAAAGGGCACCGGGAGCTCACCCGAGGCACACATGGGTGCCGAGCCCCTCCTTTATGTGAGTTTTGTGAGAATACATTTCTTATTGATAGAAACTTAGATGCAAAAAGGTAAAGGACCATGTATTCATTCTGAGAGCTTAGGATGAGTTATTATATCAATATACCCATTCATATAACAAGAGAAAAAAATAGATAACAGATTTGATCCATAATATAAAGAAAATGCACTAGGGTTTATACCCATGAACAATATATACTTAGAACAAAACCATATATTCATATTGATCTTAGTTCAGTAACCACATTACATTCACCAGGGCCATAAAAGACCTATTTATCAATGCAAATATGACTCATGCATCATAAGTCTTAACTATGCTTCCCATATTACACAAAATTTGTACAGACCCATCCCTTTAGAAATATGCTAATGTTTCTACAATCCTCTTAATGAGAACTTCAACCCTCTGGAACCTCCTATTATTTCTGCAGAGCTTTTCCCTTCATTATGTCTCTATTCACCCCTCTAGTCTCGATCTCCTTCTTCTACTCGAGCATCTCTATATATAGCTTTAACATCCACCACCATGCCTTCCTGAAGTAGTAGATTGCTTGCCAAGTTTCCATGTGGTCCTCCAATGGAGCATGCTTACTCTGATTTGAGCTCTCCACTTTCTATAATGATGTCTTTTTGGATCCTTCCATCACATGGAAGATTCCTTTCTTGACCACCAAATTACCAGATGGCACCTTATCCACTCCACATGCTCAATTGGGTCACACTTTTGTCGTGTGCTCCATGGAACTCTGAATATGGATAAGTCCTGAGACCCTTTTCTTTTCCTTGCGTGCGCCGTGGGTTCTACTAAACCCTTCTAAAACCCCTACCTTGCATGCTTTTCCCCACGAACCCTTCTTCTTAATAGTCTCACGCGCCCACGCACCTTTTGGCACTTAGCCAATATTCTGAGGCCCAATAGTATGCTTGTATACAAGTTTCATTGAGATCCTTGGGCTTAGTGGAGATTACCTTCCTCCTAAGGCGAGTGTTACTTGGTCGAATGTCCTCATCCTCCAAGTCCATATTTAGCAACATGGCTTTTCTCTAAAAATCCGTAGTATAGTCTTGCATGCTTTGACTACTGCCCTATCTAAAGTACTACCACTTAATCATCATGTAAGTCTTATGGCCGATAGTATAGAAGTTAGCTCTAAGAAATTCTTTAAAACCCTTTCAAGTACTGACTATAAGACATTTCTTCTTTTCACAAGTGGCTAGGTGGGTTTCCCACCAAACCAGAGCATGACCTTCCATTTTGAGATGTGTAAAGGTGATCCTTTGTGCCTCAATAACATTATGCACACTAAAATAGACTTCCAACTATTTTAGCCACTTATCCAGTAATTCTGCATCTACTTGTCCATCAAAATTCTTTATTTCAACTTTCGTTTCAACTTTAAAAGGTGTATGAGCATATTTTACCTTCTCGCTTACAATTGGCGTTTCTTCTTCATGCTCTTCCCATTATTCCTCTCTTCATGTCTCTTTTTGATACCAAATTTCTCAATAGTGCTTGAACCACTGAGTCCATGGAATCTTTCTTAACCGAAGTTGTCTTTTGCAGATCTGAAAGCTCTTATTGTTTTCTATACAATCTATCCATCATGGTCTCTAACATCTCGACTCTACGGATCAAGTTTTCTTCCTCCATTTGAGCTCAAATTATCTTTTTCCACTTCTTCATAGAAATATCTAGTTCACAAGGTAAAACTTCTTTGCCTTTGGACCTTATCACTATCATACAAATCACAAGAAAGAATCGAATACCATAGTCCTGGATATATAATCAGCTCTGATACCAAAATGATCCATAAAATTCTACTTTGGAACTCTATGAATCACACAATTATGTTGTTCTACTTTCAACTTTGAAAATGATAGATTTTCTTGAAGATTAGAGCTTTAGTGATTGATTAACTAGTGCTTAGGAAAAAATTGTAGAGAAATGCTAAATAATTCTACACACAACACAAGAATTTTTATCCTAGAAACCCCCAATGAGGGAAAACCAGTCGGGAAGGGAAACTGCTCTTTCTTCCCACTTCAATTAATCAAATTTTACAGATTACAATAAGTATGAAAAGAAGAAACAATGTAAACCTTCTCTCCAATTACTTGTTTGCTTTGTTTTCTTACACCTTGCTCCTACAATTCCACTCTAGCACTGAAGAATCTCTTGCTCACTTGCTCTCATATTAATAATTTTCTTCTCGATCTCTCTAGATATTCAAATGATCAATTCTCTTTCTCCTTTCATGCATTTATAGGCCTTCCCATGTCCTCCCATGCACTAGAGGATGTGAAAGGGCATGGAAGGGAAGAGACACAATCAGTGCTTCAAATTCATGTCCATTCGTGCTCCATTCTTCTTTTCTATTCAGAAGTGTCAGGACCGCCACCCCGAGCGGAGCCCTAGGTGGTTTTAGGACCACCTCCCTGGCCGGGCAGTGGTTATAGGACCACCACCTTATAGGGTGGTGGTTCTGTAACCACCACTCTGCACAGAGCGGTGGTTTTGTCCAAAACCTTCGTTTACCTCATTTTCTTCATTTTCTTCAACTCTCCTTCTTAGTGCTAATGTAACTAATGAAGTGGTGTGTTTTTCTGGATCCCTGTGGATCAAGAAGGGAATCTAAATGAATTTTTTCTTGTGGGTCTTAAGCACCACATTGAACATGAGGTACATATGTTTAATCCACTCAAGCTTTCTGATTCTATTATCATGGTAGGTAGGGCAAAGGAAAAATTTCTTTGCATTAGGAGGCAACCTTTCACTAACACTAGAGACTATAGTACCTCTTCCCCATCATTCACTAGGCCAATTAGACTGACTCCTCAATAAATGGAAGAAAAGAGAGAAAAAGGATTATGTTTTATATGTGACACCAAATATGGACCGGGACACAAATGTGTTGAGAATAAGTTGTTATATATTGAAGGAGGAAATGAGGATGAAGAGGAAGTTGAAATTATAGGAGAGGTTGAGGAAACAATAGAAGATGAAGTAGAGGATCACCAACGTACAATTTCTTTTCATGCGTTGTTAGGTATTAGTACTCCTCAAACACTCAAGGTTATCGATTCTCAAAAAACAAAAGGTGACAATGTTGATTGACTCAGGGAGTACTCATAACTTCATAAATAGTAAGTTAGATGCCCACCTTAATTGTTTTATTTACCCAGCTCCAAAAATGTAAGTTATGATTGCGGGTGGTGGGACAATCAAGTGCATAGAAAAGTGTCATAATATCAAGATTTCCATGGGGTACTACATGTTAGACTTGCTTATGTTTTTTATTTCTATGGGAGGGTAGATATTGTTTTGGGCATCCAATGGCTCACAATCTTGGGTACCATAGAGATGAATTTCCAAGAATTGTTTATGCGATTTCATTCGGAAGGAAGAAAAATACAATTGAAAGGGATGGTATCTAAGTCTCCACAAATTATTATCTCTCATCAGATGCAGAAGGTTCTTAGAAAAGGAGTAGATGGATTTATAGCAAAGTTATTTTCCATAGAGGTACAAAATACAGAGTCTTCAATGCCACCCAATCTTCAGAAGATTGTTGATGCTCACTCGTATATTTTTTATGCAATTGCAAAGGGGCTACCACCAATTAGGGATCATGATCATGTTGTTCGATGATTCCAGAGCCAACCACCTAACATTAGAACATACAGATACCCATATTCCCAAAAAGTGAGATCGAAAATGGTGCAGAAATGTTGAAGGCAAGATATCATCGGCATAACTAGAGCGCATATTATTTGTCGGTGGTCATGGTACATAAGAAGGATGAAACATGGAGGATGTGTCTAGATTACCAAGAACTCAACAAGTACACCATCAAAGATAAGTTTCCTATTCCAGTAATTGATGATTTAATTGATGAATTGCATGGTGCTATTTATTTCACAAAATTGGATCTTCATTCGGGGTACCATCAAATTAGAATAAGAGAGGAAGATGTTAATAAAATGGCTTTCAGGACTCATGAGGGCCATTATGAGTTTTGGTAATGCCCTTTGGTCTTACAAATTCTCCCTCAACATTTTAAAGCTTGATGAACACTATTTTTATGCCATTTTAAAGGAAATTTGTATTAGTTTTCTTTGATGACATATTGATTTACAGTAAGACGTGGGAAGAACACTTGCACCATGTAGATAAAGTGTTGGAAGTTTTGGAGAAACATAAGCTTTATGAAAAGCCATCCAAATGTTCTTTTGGTGTACAAGAGGTAGAGTACTTGGGTCACATTGTATCCCATGAAGGTGTCAAAGTTGATCCTCGGAAGATCAAAGCTATGGTGGAATGACCAAGGCCCAAAAATCTCAAAAATCTTCGAGGGTTCCTAGGACTAACATGGTACTACATAATATTTTTGAGGGGATATGGTAGAATCGCAACTCCACTCATTGCATTACTTAAGAAGGATGCCTTCCATTGGACAGACGCAACAACTAAATCCTTTGAGTAGTTGAAGGAAGCCATGTACACCACCCCAGTTTTGGCTACTCCCGACTTCTCAAAAACCTTCATTGTTGAGGTGATGCTTCAGGATTAGGATTGGGAGAAGTTCTAATGCAAGAAGGAAGACCAATTGCATTTGAGAGTTTCTAATTCAAAGGAAAATATCTACTCAAACTTGTCTATGAGAAAGAAATGATGGATTTTCTTCATGTGGTCAAGCAATGGAGGCCCTATCTAATGGGTAGACACTTCAAGGTGAAAATTGATCATGGTAGTCTCAAATACTTTTTGGAGCAAAGATTATCATCTGAGGGAAAAAAAAAATGGTTAACAAAAATGTTGGGTTATGATTTTGAAATCATATACAAAAAGGGTAAAGAAAATGTAGTAGTCAATGCGTTGTCCATAAGGGATATATCCACAAATGCATTACTATGTGTAATGTCCATGTTGAAGGCTATTGGGTAGATGAAGCAAGATTGGAGATAGTTCAAAAGCTACATGGAACCCCAAAGATAATTGTAAGTGATCGTGATCATATTTTCATGAGTAATTTTTGGACAGAATTATTTGCATGTTTGGGTGCTCAACTAGCTCACAGTTCATCTTGCCATCCTCAAACTAATGGGCAAATGGAAGTGATCAAAAATTATTAGAGGGGTATCTATGTTGTTTTGTATCAGATAAGCAAGAACGTTGGGTTAAATGGCTACCACTTGCAGAATGGTGGTATAACACATCTTTTCATACCTCTTCTCAAATGACCCCATTTTTATCATTATATGGTTACCATCCACCATCTATCACTTCTTCCTTGAGGGTGAAAACTACGGTCAGAGATGTTGAGGAACACATTCAACATCAACAACATGTTTTGGTGGTTTGAGGGAGAATTTGGCATTGGCACAAAACAAGATGAAACAACAAGTAGATCAACACCGTAGTGAAAGACATTTTGAAATTGGTGACTGGGTTTTTGTACATCTGCAACCTTACAAGCAGATGTCCCTAAAGCAACATAAAAAGGACAACAAACTTGCTCCTAAATATTATGGTCCTTATCAGGTTCTACAAAAAATTGGAAGTGTTTCTTATAAACTAGAGTTGCCTCAATCTTCACGCATACACCCAATATTTCATGTTTCTTGACTAAAGAAGGTTATTGGATAGAAATTTGCAGCCAAACAGAGCTACCAAAAATTGATGAGGAAGGAAGAATCATTTTGGATCCAGAGAAGATTCTAGCAAACACGTACTAAGAGGTTAAGAACCAGAGACATTAAGAAATATCCGATCAAGTGGAAGAATCTGAGCATAGAGGATGTGACCTGGGAGGATGAAGGTTTTATGCAACAACATCCAGGATTATTCAACGTTGAGGAAAAATTTGGTTTTAAGGGGAAGGGCATGCTACGCCATTAACCTATTTCTTGTATTAGGATATGAGTAGCTGACTTGTGGCTTACCATATCATTTTATTATGTCATTTATACTTTCTCATGCTTAGTAGGTCGACCTTGGTGATGGCCATAACATATGAATAATATATATAGGGGTTAGTAGGTAGTAGTTGATCATCATATTGAGTATTTGAGTCTTATTGTATGGTTTGGAGGTTTCCCCCTCGAAGTGGCTAAGATATTCTACTTGAATATTGAGATCATTTATTTGCAATATTGTGTTCTTTGGTGTTCTATTGCTTCTCATAATCTGAATTATACAAGTAATTCCATTACACATAAAATATAAATCAATTAAATTTCGACTAGGTTATAGGGCATGCAAGACCAAATAGAAAACAAGAGAAAAGAAAAGAGGCCAAAGATAGTTGTCAACCATTGTTTTTATTTCTTAGGAATCACGTAAATGCTAGCATACTTTGAGGACCTAGAAATGTACCCAAGTGCATGATTTTGTGTCTACATTTACACCCACTTTATGTTGTTGAAGGAATACTCGATAACATAAAGTAGATAAGAGATGTATACCTTATTGATCCTGTAGAAAATGTGTCGAATAGCGTGTGTCGAGTGGAAAATTGAAGCATGAAGTGATTACAAAGTGAGGCATGGAGACTAGAAAAGGAAAGTGACCCTAGGGGTGAAGCGTATGTGTTGTTGTACATGTTGTTGTGCTTGTATTTTTGTTATAGGTTACTTCTTGTTGCGTATTAAGGACAAACCTGGAAAAGAAGAGTAAAGAGTATTCAAAGTCCTGTATATGAAAAATATGAGCAAAGTATGCAAAAGCTGTGTAAAAATAGTAGTAAATGAAAGTGTGCACTTGATGTAAAAGAGTGAAAAGGATAGAAAATGTGTTGAAATGATGAAGAGTGAGTTTTTTGGGTGATCTGATGCCGCTAACAAGTTTTTTAGGTGATCTCATGCCAAATGTGAGTGTTTTTATGCGATCTCACGCCAATGAGCAAGTGTTAGGGAGATAGGTCTAGTTTTACTCTCCTTCCATGAATTTTCCCAATAAGCACTACTACAGATAGTGCATCCCAATTTGTTCCTATTTTTCCTTTTGTTCTGATTGTTCTGAATCGTTCCGATTGTACCGATTGAAGGAGATAGAATGCATTCTCTGATTAGAGGACCGTATGCATGTAATTGTAGAATTATTTTGAAGACTTCTGTGAAATGTGTTGATATGAGAAGATGATTGTATCTACCCCTAGGACATTAGCACCTAGGGGAGGACAGGGGTGCCCAGGAGCTAGTGTCTGAGTCTGGGTGCTAGTGTATGTACTATGTGTTAGACCCAAGTCAGATTCTGGGTCGCTTACGTGACTTGTTCCTGTGTTGATTATGTACTATGTAGATCTATACTGTAGCTTTGATATACTGTAGGGGTGATTTTTTCACCCAATGTATGCCCCTCGTTTCGGGTGCATGCGATGATGGTAGGAGAATGTGGCCCAAAGGAGAGGACCTGATGTTTATCTGAAGTGTATACCTACAAGGGGTGGTGGATGTGCATGGTAGAAACCAAGGAACATGCAAACAAAGTGGGCTAATAACATATTTTAGTAGTAAAAGTAGCTAGCATGTAGAAGACAATATAAAAATCAAGTGTGCAGACAAGATGGACCCCAAAAGTGGGTTTCAAACATGATACATCACTCACAATGTCACAAGGAAATTAAGCCAAAGTGGCCAAAAGTAAGAAAACAATGATCAAACAAGACATAGGGCATAACCCACAAACAATAACATATAATGGTAAAAATGATCAAGTAAAATGTGTCAGATAACCATGGTGGCATATAGTCCTGCAAGGAAAACTCTACACATGAAGCACCCATTAACATGTTAGAAAGATAAATAGCATGTCATGAGCGTGTATGAATTAGTGAAAGGTAAAGTAATTATAATAAGATGTAACAATAGAACATGTGTAGTATGTGATAGTAGTGAAAGTAGATTCCCCAAGAGCCTCGATGGGATTGGTAAAAGGTATAGTGCCAAACATCATTGTGGCATGTAAGAACATGTAAGAGATCTACATCACCTCAAAAGACCAAGTGAACATGCATGTGTATATATAGAAATATGATGACATACTAAGAATCCATCTAACATGGAAAACAAAGTGAAACATGTAAATAGAATAAGCTTAACAAGAGTATATGCAACCAAGATATGTGAATACAATGTATGAGTGTGATGAAATGGTATGTAAAGTGTGAAGATGATAGGAGCAACGTGCCCCCAAGGTGGATGTGTATGAAATTATAGACACAAAATCACACACATATTACTATTTTACTATACCACCAAGTATGTTGTTATATGCATGGATCTTGAGTAAGAAAAGTATTCATTGGTGACACACTCCCTAGTCCATTCACTTGTTTGACTTGATTTCTATTGTCTTTCTCTCTCACATTTGTCATTGTTACACCCAGTTTTGGTTAGGTTACAGGATCTCTATCTATCAATATTTTCACATTTGTCATCATTTATCCCTAGACACTAGTGCCGTTCTAGATAGTAGCACACATGCGCTCTTGTCCCCTTTATTCTTTTCACTTATTTTAGCATTTGTGGTCAGCCTTTTTTGGTTTTCTCATCCTTATCTCGAGGTCATAGTCAGCATGTCGTGTCACTAGTGTCAAAATTCAAACAAGAGATCCCTATATATACACAACATACACACTATTATATGGGCAAAAATTCTAAAGGGAAATCATATCTACATATTATCAAAGAGACTACATTTTTGGGCTGCTTACTCTATATACACTACATAAGAAGGGGAAGTGTTGAATTCTATCTCACACATTTGCATTCTATCTATCTTTAGCCTACTATCTTGGTCATTGGCGTGAGGGAAACCTAAGGACACTATTTTACACACAAACACAAAGAGCTACATGGAGTCTGGAATATAGTGTAACATGATTTAATAAATATAGAAATTTGTAAAACCATAGATATTTTAAAGTCACAATGCAAAGATAAAAATAAAGTACAAATATGACCTAAGAAATAATCAATTGGAAATTGAAACCCTAAGTGCAAGAGATGGAATAAGAAACTTAGCTAATTTCTCAATAATCCCAAGATGTATTGAGATGAAAACTTATGGAACAGGAGGGTAGACTGTCGCAACTAATCCCATAAAAATGCAGAACTGTCGAAAATGCCAGGAATAGGGCACCTAGATTGGGTCATGGTGCCCTAGTGCACAAAAACCTTCAGTAGGCTTCCTATAATTGCGTAAAACCTCAGAAAATGATTTTCATTATGTCACAAGATGTTCACTAATGTTCATTTTTGGTTGTTTTTATGCCACAATAGACACTAAATCACACACTTTCGGTATCTATCTAGTCCTGATCACATGCCACTATTCATATGATTCTTATGCGAGAAAAGTACTAATTGATCACTGTCTTTGGCCATCTTTTCTTGCTTTTTCTTTCCTCTTTTTGTCTTACACTCCCTCTTTCCTAGTCTGTCTTTTTTACTTAGACATATCTCATTTTGGACACTAGCGCCCAACCAGACGCCAACACCACGTGCCCCCATCCCCTCGGGCATCCCCGACCTCATTGTACTTTTTCTCACATCTTTTGGTTCTTTTCTATCCTTTTGGGCATCCCACTTTTTACTAGTCGGCCTTTTAGTGGTTAATTACAAAATTCAAACAAGGGAATCATATAAATACAAATTTATGCTATCATAATAAGGGACCAGGCAATAAACATTAGCTATCACCACCTAATGTTGCATCCAAAATCATTCTAAGAGAATTTAAGCATCCATCTAGTTTCACACAAGGGTCAAGGGAATATCATTTATGCATACACTTCATAGGAGGGGAATTTCATTCTTTCATGTGCACACATTTATTTACATGTTTTACATCTAACTAATTGCTTGCTATCAAGTGTGACACACACAAGAGCCACCTAGTGTATGATTTCACACACACATATAGAACTACATTAGGTCTGAGATGTAGTGTAGTGCTCATTCGTAAGTTCACTTTGTTGATAGCTGAGGACAATCCGACCCCTCATTTTACATCTTTATTTTTAGGATTTGATGTGGTTTGAGGGTTTTGTAGGTGCTTATTTTTGATTGTAGGTTTCAAGAGAATAACAACAAATTCCAATGACATACAAGTGATTAAAGGTGACAAGAAACAAACATCTTGTGACCTTGTGAAACTGAGTTCCGCAGATTTTGAGCAAGTCACAAGTGCTTAGAATGTATTTGCGCCCTGGCACCCGGTCCCGACACTTCCAACACTCCTCTAGTTTTATGGGTTTGATTACGACACATTGGTTCTCTGTTCTAGTAATTTTCCATCTTGGAATACGTTGGATTATTTCAAATCAGCTAAGTCTTTCTATCCCTTCATTTGCAACTAGGGTTTCATACTTTCTAGCTTATTTTGATTGGGTCAAATTTGTACTTAATTATTTATATTCAATGATGTTACATAATTTATTATTAGGCATCTATTTATTTCAATATTTTCTTAATCATTTGGTGAACTTGTCACTCGATTCCAACCTTATTTTTAGGGGTTTTTATTCTTATGCCCATCACTCGTAGTGGTCATTTTGGGTCTTTTGAGCATCTCGAGCTTCCTCCATCCTCCCATAAGGTCTCTAAATCAATGGCTGAAATTGATAACCCATTCACTTATTCTC